>JAJTUV010001637.1:510000-927915 GCA_021653895.1 Mastomys natalensis | reverse complement strand
GGAACAAGCCTCTGTTGAACTACTGCTGTACCACCAAAAGCCTTGGTGTTGGGCTATTTCTGCCTTGTGACCCACTCATTTGCCTTGCAAATCCCCTATTTGGAAACCCCTACTCCTGAGATATAAAAACCTCGCCTTCCCCATGTCCAATGGTGATCTTTGAACCCCATCTTAGGGGAGACAGACAGCGCCTGTACACAAATAAGCTTGCGTTAATTAATTTGGCCATGATTTGGGTCTTTCTGGGGTGTTAACACCCACTTTCACAGACAAAACTCTGCGGATTGTAACTTAGTATCTTCCCAAAATTTCTACTATTGAGTCAGACTTCATTCTAACATACTTCCTCTTGATGACTGGTTTCAGAGCTCTCCCTGCTGCTGAGCAGCTGACACCTCACCCCTTCCACCCACTTTCTCCCTCCACCCCCACCTCCACTCCCACATCTGCCCTGAACAGTCTTAGGTCCCCTCCTCCCTCACCAAGTGAGGTCAAACTGGATGGTATTCTAGCTTCCAGCCTGCAGACTTCATGGACCTGTGAAGATGGTGAAAATCCTGCTACACAAATTCAGCCCACGGCCCTTTTAATTTTGCTTCCTGACATAAATCACAGGGTTTCTTTTTATGCAATTAGTCACCCTCAAAGAACCGCGTGGGGCGGCCTTTGTTCCTATTGTATTTTATGTGTGCTGTTTTAGTTAAGGTTTCTATCGCTGTGCTGAAACACCACCACGGCCAAGACAGTTTGGGGAGACAAGGGTTTATTTCAGCTTATATTTCCAGGTGACAGCCCATCACTGAGGGAAATCAAGGCAGAAACTCAAACAGGGCAGGAACCTGGAGGCAGAAGCTGATGCAGAGGCTACGGAGGGTTGCTGACTTGCTCCTCATGGCTTCTTAGCCGGCTTTCTTCTAGAACCCAAGACTATCAGCCCAGGATAACCCCACCTACATAGGCTGGGCCCTCCCCACCAATCACTAATTAAGAACATGCCCTGCAGGCTTGCCCACAGCCTGATCTTAAGGAGGGAGTTTTCTTAACTGAGGTTTCCTCCTCTCAAATGGCTTTAGTTTGTATGAAGTTGACATAAAACTGTCTATCATATGTCGTATGTCGGGTTGTTTTGCCCCAATGCATGTGTGCCTGGTATCCATGAAGGGCATTAGATACCCTGAAACTGGACGGTCCTGAGCTGTGTGTGGATGCTGGGAATCAAACCTCGTCCTCTGGAAGAGCAGCCAATGCTCTTTACCATTGAGTCATCTCTACTAGCCCCATGAAATAGCATTCGTACTTCAAAAGTGGTATTTTCTAGGGAGAGACAGATAGTTCAGAGGGTAAAGGTACTGGCCTTTAATCACAGCACTCAAGAGGCACTGGCAGGCAAATCTCTTGAGTTCAAGGTTCACCTGGTTTACAGAGTGAGTTCCAAGACAGCCAGAGAAACCCTGACAGAGGCAGATGGTGAGGAGAACTAACTAAGGCAATGCTAAGCACTGACTGTTGACTATACCTATACTCTTGTTTTCATAAAATTCAAAGGCCTTTGCAAACAAGTCCCATCTCATCACCACACCCACAGTGACATAATATTATATACAGCCCAGCAAATGCTCTAACCTACAGGGTCCTGGAGGCGGTGGAGGGATGGGGGAGCCAGAGACCATATGCAGGGAGTGGCACCATTTTGAGAGGATCTGGGAAGTCTAGGAAATAGGGCCTAGCTGGAAGATGTCCCTCAGGTTGAGTACTCGGGAGTCTCTTGGTCCTGGGCCCTTGCTCCTTTGTCCTCTCTGCTTCCTGTCTGAGGTGAAGAAGCTTCTCTGTCACATGTTCCCAAGTACACAGGACCAGGTGACTACTAGTTGACCCTCCAGAACCATAAGCTATTACTCATGTGAAGGGTTGAGGAACTGTTTGTACTGACAGTGGAGGAAAGGAAACCCGTGGGGCTGGGAGATGGCTCTGTCTGTAAAGCATTGGCCACCCAAGCATGAAGACCTGAGTTCAATCCCCAGAGCCCATGTTGGGGGCTGGGTGCTGGGGGCAGAGGGAGGAATGATGGTGGAGTATGTTTGCAGCTGTACTGCCAGAGAGGCAGGTAGGTGGAACCCTGGGATGCTCTGGTCAGCCAGCCTAGTGAGTGAGCTCTAAACCAATAGGAGACCCTGTCTCAAAAATAATCTCAACAGGTGACAGATGCAGAAGGAAAGGCATTGGCTGCAAAGTCTGATGATGACCTCAGTGTGATCCCTGGGACCCACGGGAAAGAACAGGCTTCCACACGCTGTCCTCAGATCTGCCGAAGGATTTAACTTAGAATGGCTTACAAATTAGGAGGATAGTTGTTGTGTTCAGCGATTGTGTTACCTGTTTATTTTATACTAAGTTTGTGTGGTGTTTTCCTTCACACAGCGACTTTACTGGGTTCCAGAAAGCGGCAAAGCGTGGGTTTGCAAGAAGTGCACTCCAAAAGGCCATGGAATTTGGAAGCGTGGGCTGGCGTGGCAATGACCTGCATGGGAACTTAACAGCCAGGTGGAGAGATTTCAGAGCTTCAGGTCAGAGAACCGCAAGATGGGCGGTCCATACATGAGGCTAGCCCTGGAGGTGGTGAAACCGGGGCCAGAGAGTAGCCGGAGTTAGCGCAGGATGGTGCCTTTTTATATTTCATGCTACACACACACACACACACACACACACACACACACGCACGCACGCACGCACGCGCACCAAACTATAGCCATGAGTAATCTAATACTCATGAAATCCTCCTGCCTCAGCCTCTAGAGTCCTGTGATCACAGCCATGAGCCACCATTCCTGGCTCACACCTGTTTCTTTATCATATAAACAACCCCAAATCCCCATGACAGCCTCAACATAGCATCGCTCAACTTGAACACCCCTGGCTAGCAAGAGAGAAGCTCAATTTCACAGGAAGCTGCTGTAGACTTAGCCTCCTGAAAATGCTTGGCCACTGGGCACCTGCTGTGCGGTGATTATCAGGCAGACAGGAAGCAGCACAGTGCTGTCAATCCCAGATCTGAGACAACCCACTTACCCTGTCTGCCCCCACGGCCGCCAGCTTCACCTTAAAGGACACAATTCAGTCTCCTGGTGTTTCGGGTCTGCAGGCACTATTAGTAATAAGTGTGTGTGTGTGTGTGTGTGTGTGTGTGTGTGTGGTGTGTTGGGGGGGTACAACAATAATAATAACGCCTAGAGCTTTCCCGTGTATTCACTTACACAACTAAACCCACAGCATTCTCTCCTCTCTAATTGAATGTTTCCAGCCTCATCTGCCATGCTGTGCACCCTGGAATTCTAAAAACAGCCCCCACATGCAAATGAGATGCAGATCAATGGAGTCAAAGTTCAGGGTAGGGTAATGGCCACGCCCCCAGTCAGAGGGGCCAGCATAAGCCTTAGCCTAGTCTTCCCAATGGTACTGGGATTGCTAAGGCCACAGTCCCAGCACTGGCTCACAGACATCTAAAACCATTAGGGATTTTTTTTCCATCAAAGCTGCTGACAACCAATGTTTTTCTAGCATATGTTTATGTAACTATTGGAGACCATGAATACATTTACATACGTTAAACTAACTTCTAACTTTGTTGCGATGTGTCAGTGCTCTGGTTTTATTTTTTTCTACTTCTGTTATGTTGGAAATGTGATACATGTTTTATTTGGGGCCTTGATTGATAAGACGTTAGTCAAGCGCCTTCACAGGCAGTCTATTAGAGACTAGCCCCTCCCCTCTGCTTTTTCACACTGATTTTGTGTTGTACATACCTGAGCCTGTGTGCCATGGACACATGTGGAGGTCAGAGGACAGCTTGCTGGAGTGGATCTCTCCTTCCACCACGTGGGTTCCAGGGATTGAACTTGGGTCATCAGGTTTAACAGCAAGCACCTGTACCTGCTGAGCCCTCTCACTGGTCCACAAATGTTTAACTATTTAATTTTTTTCCAGAGACAGGGTTTCTCTGTGAAACAGTCCTGGCTGTCTTAAAACTCCCTTTGTAGGCCAGGCTGGCCTTGAACCCTAATACTGGGATTAAAGACATGGGCACCACACCCAGCCACCATTAACTTTTAACTCTGACTTATTCTCACCATTATCTCTGTCTTTCAGACATCATACTATGTCAGTATGTGCCTGTTCTATTTCAGTTTCTTGTGGGCAATAAAGCTTCTAGAATTATCCTTCCTTCTACTGGAGTATTTTATTTATTCATCTATTTTGGCAGTGCTAACATTGGTAGAAAAAGAATCCAGGATTTTTCGTCCTGTGTGGTTTCTTTTTTTGTTTTCACTTTACTTCATGTGAGAGTATATGGTATCAGGCATGTATATGTATGTAGCATGTGTATGCAGTGCCCAAGGAGACCAGAAGATATTATGGGATCTGAAACTGGAGATAATTGTGAGCCACTGTGAGAATGTTGGGATTCGAACTGAGGTCCTCTAGAAGATCAACCAATGCTCTTAACCACTGAGCCATTTCTCCAGCCCCCTTCCTATGGGTTTTTATCTTGCTTCTTCATGGTCCATGATGCCAGCTGAGATTGTCAGTAACAAAATCAGACTGACAGGATGAGAGAAGATAATTCTGCCATTTTCCTAGGTCTGTGAGCTGCACATCAAATCTGGGGCCAATGTCTCCATGTTTGCTTAGTATGCCCATAAGGCTGGCCATGGTCTCAGCTCTGTTCATCAGTGATTTCAGATGAACCAGTCTTCAGTCAGAAGCTGGACCGTGCTTTCCAGTGTGTCCCAGTAAAACCCTCAGATTGCTGATGCTCTTGAGAGCACCAGCCAAGGGCATACACGTGAATGCCCACATTCATGTGGTTGCCCATAGCAACCCAGAAAGATGGCGGCACACCACAGTTGTTCCTTCTTAGCAAGGGAAGGGTTCTGGCACAGCTTTATGTAGGTGGTGAGATACGGTGCTAGTCTCAAACATTGTGTCTCTGAGCTCACACACAACTACCCTGAGTCATCAGAGAGGCGCTTTGAATTGAGTTGACACAAATCCTGCAGAACCAGTACATCATTGTATGGAAGAGACCAAAGAGGGAAGCAACTGGGAGCAAGAGGGGTTGGTTGCATGTGCGGTAATGGATCCCATTAAAGCATCGTCTTCCCTCTCCCTCTCCTTGTCTTCTTCTTCTTCTTCTTCTTCTTCTTCTTCTTCTTCTTTCCATTTCATTTATTTTAGAGACAATTTCTCATGTAGCCCAGGTTGACCCTGAGTTCACTAAGTAGCTACAGATGACCTTGGACTCTCGATCTTTCCCCATCTACCTCCTGTGCACTAGGATTACAGGTGCACCCCACCCGCCTACTAAAGCTTCTTTTTTTAAGCTATTTCTTAAAAATAGAGTGAGGAGTGGAAAGGGGGTCTTGTGTAACCCAGGCTGACCTTATACTTACTATGTGGCCAAGGTTAGCCTTGAACTCCTGATTGTCATGCCTCTACCTCAGAAGTGAAGAGATTGCCCCATCTGTTTTTCTTATGAGAATGGGGAGGGAAACAGAGTCTTCTGTATCCCAAATAGGCCTCAAAGATTTGTGATAACCTTCTGGCATCAGTTTCCTAAGTACTGGGGTTATAAGCATGTGCCACATGCCCAGCTAAAACAAGGTTCATTTTACTGCCTGTTGCTGGATCTGGGGGATTGGAATGTATGCTGCGTGCCAGCGCCTCAGGGCAAGTCACTGCAAACTTCATAATGATGTGTAAGGGCTTTCCAATGACGGTCTCTGTGTCTCTCTCTCTCTCTCTCTCTCTCTCTCTCTCTCTCTCTCTCCCCCCCCCCCCCCCCGCTCTCTCTCTCTCTTCTGTGTGTGTCTAAAACTATAAACCAGGGATGGGGAGGGGGCATGTGTGAGCTCTCCTGTGTGCCAGGACACACATAGAGATCAGAGGACAACCTTCAGGAGTCCATTCTCTCTGTCCACAAAGAGATCTCTCTCTCTCTCTTTCTCTCTCTCTCTCTCTCTCTCTCTCTCTCTTCTCTCTCTCTCTCTCCTTCCCTCCCTCCCTCTGTCTTTCCCTCTCCCCTCTCCGACCCCCTGCCCCTAGATGTGCTGGAATTTACTCTGTAGAACAGGCTGGCTTTGAACTAGAGATCTGTCTGTCTCTGCCTCCCAAGTGCTGGGATCAAAGGAGTGATCCACCACACCTGGCCTGTGTCTGTTCTCCTAAAGGACACTTAAGACCCCACCGACACTTATAACCCCTGCATTCAAGATGCTGAGGAAGGAGGATCATGAGTTCCAATCCATGTGGGCTACACAGTGGTTTCCAGACCAGCCTGGGTTACATAGAATGACCTTGTCAATAAATAAGTTAAAAAGTTCCAAGGACAGGTGAATTTCCCCAAAAACAAGATATAACCTCTCACAGAGAAAGAATCAATACTGGGCGTTGGCTTACACTCCACAGGGGCTTCAGGCTCTGGGAACCTTGTCTCCCATTGTCTACACCTGCAGCTTGAAAAGAAGTTTTTCTCCTTGCTTGGAGCGCCCTCACCTGACAGTTGACTCAAGACTGGGAGAAAGAAATGGACGACAAACCAGAAACTGGCAGTGCCCATCAGTGCCTCCCTGTGGCTTCTGTTGCCAGATAGGGAGACAAGACCAGGAAAGAGGCCAGGAGAGGGCTCCTGATTAGAAGGAAAATCAGAGGAATCCTGAAAATATGGGTGATCATACTCGGACTTTGATTCTTTGATCAAATGCTCTCTTTAAAAACAGTTCTAACTGGGCAGTGGTGGTGCACGCCTTTAATCCCAGCACTTGGGAGGCAGAAGCAGATGGATTTCTGAGTTCGAGGCCAGCCTGGACTACAGAGTGAGTTCCAGGACAGCCAGGCTTACACAGTGAGAGATCCTGTCTCCAAGAAATAAGGTAGAGAGTGATAGAGCGGGAACACTCCATGTCTCCATGTCTCTTCTGACCTCCATGCATGCGTACAGGCATAGGCACACACACAGGCACACACACACACACACACACACACACACACACAAATTCCAAATCAAGCCAGGCATGGTGATACATACCTGTGGTCCTTGTTCTTGGAAAGGGGGAGGTAGAAGGATCAGGGATTCAAGAACAACCTTGCCTACAAAGTGACTTTGAGGCTAGCACAAGCTATATAAGATCCTGTCAGAGAGAGAAAGAGAAAGAGAGAGAGAGAGAGAGAGAAAAAAGAGAGAGAGAGGTGACTCAAGAGCTAAGAACACTTGCTATTCTTGCAAAAGATGAGACTTCAGTTCCCAGCATTTACAAGGCAGCTTACAACTGGTTGTAACTTCACCTCTAAAGGATTGGACCCCTTCTTCCCCTGAGGGCAGGAGGCATACCTGTGATACACAGATAAAAGCAATCGTAACATAAAACTTTTTTAAAAGAAGGAAAAGCAAAAGAAACAGGCAAATAACTCAGAAGAAATAGAATATAGCTCATCAGGTAGAGATGCTCACTGCCAAGTCTGGGCCTGATTTCAGTCTCCAGGACCTGTGTGGTGGAAAGAGAGAAGTGACATCTACAGTTGTCCACTGACCCCCACACACATCATACATAAAGTAATAAAGTAATAAAGTAATTAAAAATTTTAACACACAAAGACAGCAACCTACAAGCTGAAGACCAGTTTCCCAGGTGCTCAGAGGTCAACAGTTAAGATTTTCTGAAGCGAATGAACATTCCATTTGAGGCTGAGGCTGGGACATCAGTGACCATGCAAACACCTGGTAGCAACAGAAGGAAGTAGTCAGGAAAGCACAAAGCCCAACAGGGCATTCAGTGCTAGCAACAGTAAGCCTAGAACGGAAGGAAACACAGAGCGTGTGGGAGGGCGGAGGGGGGACTGCTGGATCTCCAGGACCAGCTTGTACTTCTTGTTTTGGCACCCTTTTCCTGACCGAGAGCCAGTGTTCTCACCACATAAACACCAGATGGCATTAATAAGATCGGTCTGTGAGACATTACCTGTAATGATGGACACCAGGTTGCGTGCAAATGACCTGGGAAACCTTGGAGAACTTCACAAAAAAATAAGGGCAAAGGAGACGGGAAGTGGCTTAGAGGTTAGGGGAAGAGGCAGCTCTGAGGCACCCTTCCCTCCATTCTGTTCACAATCTACCTGCTTCATGCCCTCAACCAGAATGCGGCCTTCGCACTGGAATTCTGTAGTTCAGCCCCCTGGGGTTGAACGCCGAGGTTTTCCTGCCATCTAGTGGAAAAGCTGGATATGGTAACTTTGGTTCAGAAAGGCAGGACCCTAAGTTTACATGTGATCAAAGAGGAGAAGGCTGTGGGGTTTGCTCATTGGTTCATCACCACCCATTTAGTTCAAAGAGATGGCACTTTGCCTCCAGACATCAGTCAACTGACACTGACCAAGGGCTAGCCTGGACTAAGTCTTTGCATTCTACTTTCCTATGGGTGTAGACGGAGACTGAAGTCCTCTTCCATAAAGTAATTCTCAAATACGGAACCTCTAGCCCTCGAGAGATCTTCTTTGACAAAAAAAAAAAAAAAAAAAAAAAAAAGCTTATATGTGAGCAGAAGTGACAATGGGCCATGGGGAGCGACCAGTGCTCTGCAGAGGCAGTCTTCTGTTACCAGAAAGGGCAGGAGCTCAGAATGTTGTGACCATCTTTCCACTTTATCTCTTGGACAATGATCTCCAGAGACAGAGATGGTGCCATTCCCAGATCCTCCCGGTGTCTCAACAGCCATGGGGACAGAAACTTTGGCAAGGCTCCTCCTCTAATGACAAAATGGACCCAGAGTATTCTATGCCCTTCAGGGGAGGTGGGACCAGAATGACCATACCAGCCTCGGCTTCATAGAGCTGGAGGCCATCCTATGATACATGAGACTGTGTCTCAAGAGACATGGCTTTTATCCCAGCATTCAGGAACAGAGGAGGCATATCCCATTTGAGGCCCCCATACAGAGCTAAACACTATCTCAAAAAGGGAGGGACTGGTAGCAGGTCTTAAGTCTCCTTATCCAGAGGTATTCTGATACCTTCCAATGAATAAATGTAAGACCTGAGAGACAGGAAGGAGCTGGGCATCGTGACCTTAACTCTCACACCTAGCAGACAGAGGCAGGATTAGCCACATAGTGGCTATGGGTTCACATAGTGAACTCCAAGTCATCTGGGGCCACTGATTAAGACCCTATCACAGAGAGAGAGAGAGAGAGAGAGAGAGAAGAGAGAGAGAGAGAAGAGAGAGAGAGAGAGAGAGAGAGAGAGAGAGAGTCTGCAAGGCCTGTGTTCTCTGTCTTCTGTCTGTCTGTCTGTCTGTCTCTCTCTCTCTCACACACACACACAGACACATACACATACACATACACACACACACACACACACACACACACACACACACACACACACACCTTTCTATCTGCAGCCTTGCTAGACACACCCACTCCATACAAGCTCAGACACAATCCAGAAAGCTCCAGGTAGCTATGTGCTTGGCCCGTCCTGGCGGATGATGCACAAAGAGGCGTGAGGGTGCAGAAGCCTCTCCCATGCCTCGCCTGTGTATCTCCTCATCTGCATCCTTTGCAGCAGCCTTTATAACAACAAATGCAGAAACGTCTCCCCGACTCCTGGGAGCCACTTGAGCAAGTTCATCCTGAACAGGAAAGCATGAGGACCCCAGTTTATGGCAGATAAGTCAGAGCCACAGATCAAACAAACATCCAGAGACCAGGCTGATGAGCGAAGTTCTGGTGATCACTTTTGGATTCTGGGTTCTCTCAATCCGTAGATGTGATATTGTCTCCAGGTAGATGGTGTGAGAGTTTAGCTAAATGACAGGTCACTTCGCTGGCGTCCACTTCGATATTGCTGATTTGATGGTGCAGCAACTTTGTGTTGTGAGATAAAAAAAATGAATATACATTTAACGAGGAGTCGTGACACAGGGTTCTTATATATAGCCTAAGCTGGTCTTGAAATCATGGCAGTCCCCCGACCTCAACCTCCAGAGTGTTAGAATTACAGGTGTGAGCCACCATACCTGGCTAGAAACGTCTCTAGTTTGTGGTGGTTTGAATAAGAGTGGCCCCCATAGATTCATTTGAATGCTTGGCCATGGATGAGTGGCACCGTTAGGAGGTGTGGCCTTGTTGCTATAAGCTTGGCCTTGGAGGAAGTGTCTCACCATGGGGGTTGGTTTTGAAGTCACCTCTGCTCAAGCTACACCCAGACGATCTCCTGCCACCTTCAGACAGAGATATAAAACTTTCAGCTCGTTCTCCTGCACCATGTCTGCCTGCACACTGCCATGATGATAACGGACTGAACCTCTGAAACTGTAAGCCAGCCCCAATTAATGTCTGCCTTTCTCAGAGTTGCCCTGGTAACAGCATTCTTCATTCTTCACAGCAATGAAACGCCAACTACGACTATATATATATATTTGTTTATTTGCATGTGTGGGTGCATACATGGCATAATCTGTGCATGGAAGTCAGAGGATAACCTGTGGAAATCAACTCTGTCCTCCGATCAGGTAGGTACCAGTGGTTGAACTCAATTCTGCAGATGTCGAAGCAAGTGCCTCTGAGCCATTTGGCCAGCCCAGAAATATGTATTTATTGATCACTTACTTCATGACAGATATAGGAAAACCATGTTATTTTTTTCTTCACAACAAACCCACATTGGGTTATGGCTTCTTGAGAAAGACTGGGTGAGTCTAGAACGACTCACACTCTTCAGGAATTGGCTCTCCCTCCACTATGCAGGTCCAGAGACTGAATTCAGGTTCTCACCAGCTCTACCATTCTGTCTCCAATCAGTAAAACCCCAGGCAAATACAAGCGCAGCCTGCCAACCTTTAGGAGTTATCAATACCCATACTTCTTCATGACTTTAACTCTCTTTTCCGTTGTTTTGTTTGTTTTGTTGTTGTTAAGACAAAGTCTTACTCTGTAATCAGACTGGCCTCAGAAATCATGGCAATCCTCCTGCCTCAGTCTCCCATAAGCTGGGATTACAGGTAAATCACGCTGCCAATTCTCTGACCCAGTCTCATTCTGTAGACTAGGTTAGCCTCAAACTCACAGAAATCGACCTGTCTCTTAAAGGGCAACGACCTAACTAAGTCAATGTTTGCATGTCATGGTATGGCTAAGTATGAAGATCCTTGTTTCTCATAATACAGAGATTCCTATTCCTCTGCCCAAAAAATTTTGGGAAGTTATTTCCTGGCCTCTCCATGGCATATGCAAACTCATACCCACAAAGTTCTTAAATTATAATATTAATTTTTAAAGAAAATAAACAAATAAAATTTAAATTTAAAAAATATTTGCGACCACATCTTTATTGCATACCCAGGTAAATAACTTACTACATAACAAATGCATCCCACTCGGAGAATAGGCACTTACGGAGGTCAGGGTATTACTGAGGAGGAGGAGCAAGGGGAGGGGAGGAGCAAGTGCCAGGAATTTATGGCAAGAACAAAACCCAAATCCTCCTAGCAGGGAAAAATGGGCCTTGTCTACTCCAGTAATGTACCGAAGAGCCTGGCAAAGGACGCAGAGGTCTGGGGTTGGCAGCAAGTTTGGAAGTGACTGAGAGGAAAATGTGGCTATTGGAAATCGGTATCTGCACCGCGAAGCACTGTGGGGTAGACACGTGACCTTTAGCTACTCCTCCTCAGGCAGGAAAGCCTGGGAGGGCACGGCCAGATTAGCTTCCAGTGTGGACTAAAATGAACAAGAAAGAGACCCAGACCTTTCTGGGTTTATCCAAATCTTCAGTTCTGTTTGGTACTGAGCAAATCCTCATAGAACCCACCCTGGCTTAGGTGAATTGACTTCCGACGATAACCAAACAGTGAGTAGTCAAATGAGCGGCTGTTCGCTCAGACTCCTGGGAGAGGTAAGAGTCTCACCCTGAGGTGCCAAGATTCCCACCTCCCAGAAGTGTCCAAGGAATGGGGCAAATGAAAACCCTGGAGCGCTGTGAAGACAGTCTGTTAAGGCTCAGCCGCCCCAGGCAAGACAGCGGTGTGCTGGGCAGGCTGCAAGCCTCTCTGTACAGTTTCCCTAGGATGCCCTGGGTTCAGTTCACATCTGCAGGACTCCTGGCTGGACCTGCTGCCTGACTCTGGTTGTCCCACTCTTCCCAACAGTTAGCTGTCCCCTCTGCGCCCTTCGTAGTCATTGTATGGACTGGCCGGGGCGTGGGCCCTCGGGATAGAGAAATCCTTTTGGCGATTCTGTAAGGGAAACAATCATATGGTTAACGCCTTCTACCACCATCTCAATGAACCTCCAACACCCTTCTAAAGACCTCCTACTCGCAGGTCCTCCCTGAGCCTGTGTGGCCACCCCAATCCCAGAGTGTAGGAAAGAAGGCATGCCGTTCATAGTTGGCCACTTAGGAGCCACCAAAGTAGTGGCAATATCTGTTAGCATTTTGTCTAAGCTCCACCCCACAGTTACCTGGCAATGGCCAGGTATGCCTGACTCTCTTATAAAAGGGGCTGCTTGTTCCCTCCGCTCTCTCTTGTTCTCTTGCCTTCTTGCTCTCATTCTGTCCTCTTATCCCTTCCCCCTCTCTCCCCATTCTCCTCCCCCCTCGCTCTCCACACGCTCATGGCCAGCCTCTACCTCTCTCTCTCTCTCTCTCTCTCTCTCTCTCTCTCTCTCTCTCTCTCTCTCCCTTTCTCTGTTTCTACTACCCTCTCTAACTCCCCTCCCCATGCCCTGAATAAACTCATTCTATACTATATCATCGTGTGGCTGGTCCCTCGGGGAAGGGATGCCTCAGCATGGGCCGGCAGAGGCACCCCCTTCCCACATACCTGACTACACCTCCACCAAACATATTTCTTCCTCTTCCTTCCTTCCTTCCTTCCTTACCTTTTATAAAATACAACAATATCAATTCTCAAAGAACAACTGTCCTTTGGGCGGGTGATAGAGGAATGATAAAGGTCACTTACCTGCAGCTGAAAATGGGTGGAATAAGGTGCATAGTGTCCGTCCCCCATCTCAAGACCTGAAAGAGAGGGAGAGGAGAAACTGAGGCACTAGGGCCCATCTGTGCTTTCCCGCTATATCAGTGACAATTGGCCCCACAGGGCCTCAGCAGTTTACATTTCTTGCAGGGAGAGACCATGAATCTCAGCACCAAACTAGGCATGGTCACATCCTGGGTCCTCAGGATTTACTCTTTTGCTAAACTAGGAAGAGTTTATGAGCAACTGTATTCTATGTATTTGGGGAAAATCAGAGGCTTTTTAAACTTGAGCTTGCTTTAAAGCAACTGGTTCGTTTCCTGACAAATTTACCTGCCCTTGTTCCCTTACTGAATTCATCTTCATTTAAAACAGTGTGGGGACCAAAACAGTGGGGACCTGGGCATTTGTGGTGCACACTTGTGATCTCAGTACCTGGGAGATCAAAGGCAGGAGGATCAGGATTCACGGTCATCCTCAAATACATAGTGAGTTCCTGCCCAACCTAAGCTCCTTGAGACCTTGTCTCAAAAAAAAAACAGAATAAGCGTGGTCAAGGTAGGTCAGTGGGTGAAGTGCCCTGGTTTGACTAAGAATGGATCCCATAGGCCGAGATGTTTGAATACTTGGTCTGTAGATAGTGTAACTATTTGGGAGGTTTGGGGAGAGCAGCCTTGTTGGAGGAAGCATGTCATTGGTGCAGGCTTTGAGTGGGGAAAGCCTCACCCCCCACTTCCAGTTTGCTTCCTCTTGTGTTTGAAGATATGTGCTCCCAGCTTCCCGGCCATGATGGAATCAAAAGCCAAAACAATTTTCTTTGGGTCACAGTGTTTTGTCACAGCAACAGAAAAATAACCAACACAGAGGTTGGTTTACTCAAGATCAGAATCTGTAAATATCCCATGAGCTCCTTAGAATTAGGGTGTTTTGTTTTATGGGTGTTTGTTTGGATTTATTTTAAGAACTATCTATTTTTATTTTCTGCGCGTGAGTGTTTTGCCTGTACGAATGTAAACCAATGTTTTGAATGCACGAATGTGTGTCTGGTGCTCACAGAGGCTAGAAGAGGGTGCCAGACTCCTGCAGTTGGGATTACTGATGGTTGTGAGCTGTCGTATAGATGCTGAGAAACAAACCTGGTCTTCTGCAAGAGCAGCAGGTGCTCTCAACCAATGAGCCGGCTCTCCAGTCCCTGTTTTGGGTTTGGTTTTGTTTGTTTGTTAGCTTTGCTTGTTTGTTTGTTGGTTGGTTGGCTGGTTGGTTGGTTTTTTGAGATGGGGTCTCATGTACCCCAGGATGACAGTGAATTTCTGATCCTCTTGACACCCCCTCCAAGGGCTCATGGTTGGCTTGAGCTTCCAGTGTTCTCATAGTTGTATCCAATGATTCTTCCTCCAGCTCTGTCAGTCTTTTCTGCTTTTGCTTCTGCATGTGGGAATGTTCCGTTGACTGCTTATTTCCCCTCCTGTCTCTATTCCCCTTTTCCATTATTAGGATTATAGGGAAGCTATGGGGGCCTTGGATGGGATTATAGTACAATTAAGACCAAGACTGGGAGACATCAGGGCAGTTAAGAAATAACCTTTTGCTATAAATAGAATTGTAGGTATGATTTCGAGAAATTACAGGTTTTATAGCTGGAATGGTTTTGTGTTTTGAGACTACCTCATGCACCCAGGCTGGCTTGAAATTACTTTTAGCCAAAATTGACCTTAACTTCTGATCCTCTGTCCTCCACCTCCCACATGCGGGCTTACAAGTGTGTGCCAACCATACCACTTTTGTGGTGCTGGAGGGTCTCTCTGGTTTTTCATGCAGGCTTAAGCAACACTGCACAGACCCCCATCCCACCCACAGGGTTTTGATATTCTGAGAGTACTGTCTTTCTACATAAACCAGCTGATCTTAAACACATGATCTTCCTGTTCTCCATCTCCAAAGTGCTAATTAGAGGTGTGTGTGTGTGTCTGTTGTGTTGTGTGTGGTGTGTGTGTGTACACAACATTTGCATATTTGGCCCCATGCACACTACGCCCAATTCTCCCCACCACCCCTTTACCCAAGGCCTCTTCAGTTATACCTTGGGTGATTTCCTCTTGGAAGTTAGCTCTGTTTTCCACACATAGCTCTGCTTCATGAGTTGAGGTTTTCGAAAGCATCTTCAACTGGGTAATCGGTGGGGCTCGTTTGCCTAGGGAGCTGTCGAAATCTGGCAAGATATAGAATACCAGGAAACCCAGCCTTGGCCACAAGGCTGATGCTGAGGATGTATCATCCATTCCGGGTCAATGTCCGGAATCAGGAGCGATGATCCAAGCCGCCAATGGCGATGGAGAGGAACGAGGAAAGCTATGTGGAACCGGTCTCTTCCAGCCAGGAAGTGTCCACAGAAACGAGACGGATGCACAGAAGGTCAGCACCATCAAGAAGGCACGTAGATGAGTAGCATGACGAAGTCCTCATTGCGCCGAGCGGCAGTCATCTCAGAAAAGACATTGACGTTGGTCCTGTTCATGGCGAGGACCAGGTATTCAATGGCGATGACGTCCTGGACCAGGCTGAAGCCCACCGCCAGGCTAAGGATCACAAGCCACGACAGGGGCTTCCACCCTCGGACCAGCTTGATCAAGTTGAAAGCATGGGCCAAGAGGCAAGAGAAGCAGACAGCGAAGAGGACGCCGAAGAGGAAGAAGCGTGTGGGTCCCGTGGCCCCATCCAGTTGATGATGAAGGCGAAGGTGAGGCCAAAGATCCCCAGCACTCCCAGGAGGAAGA
The DNA here is from genome assembly GCA_021653895.1 of Mastomys natalensis. Lineage (NCBI taxonomy): Eukaryota > Metazoa > Chordata > Mammalia > Rodentia > Muridae > Mastomys > Mastomys natalensis. Next base: position 912,117 of record JAJTUV010001637.1, on the reverse strand, counting down.
GAAACTGGGTGGGGAGCATCTTTCTTTTGTTGGAGTCCTGCACTTTGCAGATGATGAAAAGGAGTGCAAACATGAAAGCCACTGTAGCCACAGCCCCGACTGCGGCCAGTGTTTCCAGGGCGATGCCCCAGCCTTGGGCCAGGTCACAAAGTCTGTAGTACCTGGGATCCGGGTCTGAGCGGCAACCGCTGGGGGTAGTTCTAGGAGTAGTCATTCTGGTTGGTCCTGCATTTAAAAGGAAGACGCAAAATTAGGGACCAAGCAAGCCTCTGAGACAGAGGATTGTGTATAGTCAGTCTTACTTTTAAACTTGTTACACTAAAACTAACCAAGGGGAGGGACTCAGGCCTCGCTCCTCTCTGGGAGTCTACAGGTTTCTGGGGAGGGAAGAGCCTCTGTTAAGTGCCAATGTTTCTATACATAACCCTGATTAAACTCATGGTCCCACCCCCCAACCTACACACACACACACACACACACACACACACACACACATACACACACATCTACACACCTTCTGTACCTCCTGTGAAAATTCTAAGGGCCAAGAAAAGAGGGGATGAATCCCATACTTCCCAATTAATTCTACTAATCTCATTTGATTTAATTTTGGTTTGGGTTCTTTTGTTGTTTGTTTTGTTTTGTTTTTATCAGCATACAAATGGCTGTTTTTTCAATGATTACAATTTTGTATGCCCTCTCTGGGAAAGATCAGAAAAAGACAGACTTGAAGAAAGAAGAGACTGAGAAAATAGATACTAGATTAGAGACCGTAAAACATAGGTTGAAAGAATCTTTATATATCAAAAGTGGAAACCTCAGAGGAATCCAATCTGGAACTTACAAGGAAATTTCTTCAAGGGCTTGAGAAACTGGAACACTCAGCCCAAACGATACATATATTGAATTAAGTAGTCTAGATTCTGCTTACTGGTGCTAACTTAAAACAATGCCACACAATAGGTTGTGTTTATTTTATAGAGTTTGGAGAAATTGGGATATGTACACATGCGGAATACATCATCATACAGTTGATACATGTTTGGACTTCTAATGGACTTTTGCCTTGGTTGCTGAGGGATGACTGCACATGTTATTAAAGATGATGGGTGTCTTAGCGATGCCTTACAGATTGAAGCTGAAGACGCTCAGACACATATGTCCATCAAACACAACAACCTTTTGGACGTTATGGCTTGAGCCCATTCCAGACATAGATTACAGTCCTACAGCTCGAGACATTATAGAAAGACCTAACTTTGAAGGAAATGCTCATAGAACAGAAGGGGGAATCTGATGTCTCCCAAAGATGGTTTAAAATGTGCTTCTTGAGTAAATTCTAAAAGAATGAGATAAAATAGCACAATGCTAGAACACTAGAGATTTAGAAAGACTGCTAATAGTCAGCTTATAAAGTCCAAACTAAAAATAAAGAAAATAAGGTTTGTTGGATGCATGTGAGTGAAGGATTTTGTTGTTGTTATTTGTGTTGTTGTTTGTTATGGTTTTAATTAAAAGAGGTCTACCTGTGTGCCCTGGCTGTCCTGGAAACTTGGATAGACCATGGCTGACCTCGAATGAAATTCACTGCTCTGCTCCTAAGTGTGGGATTTAAAGCCGTGTGCACGCATGACCGCAAGGTAGAAGATTTTACATTTGTCCCATTAGTAATGTTATTTTATTGTTTTCCATCAAATTATGAAAATATGATTTGAGCCGGGCTGGTGGAACGAGCCAGTGTCCGCACTTGGGACGCACTGGCATGCCCCGTATTCTGCATGCATTCGGCAGGCCAGATGGTCTATTCCTAGAGGTGAGTTCATGTCCACGGTACAAAGAAACCTGTTCACGAAAAATATAAAAAAGAAAATCAGATTTACCACCGGAAGACGCGCAAAATACATGTGCGAGCAAAACAAAGGGATGGTCCGAGACCGACAACATGGTACAGCACATGTACAGTCACATGTCACATTAAATAATGGGCTATAATAAGTCTAGCTAGTCGAAGAGCTTTTAATAAGTCAAGGTATTTTTAATATTTTGAAGTCTGAGTCTTTTCTGGGAACATGAGCCTGGAAAGAACAGTGCAAAAGACTTCTACTTGAGCAAAAGAGTGAATCTGCACAGACAAATAAATAAATTAATTAATAAAAATAAATAGGAACCTCAGGCTAAGAGTAGAAGCCTGCCATAATAAATGCACTGCATACATACAGTAATACATAATGAGGAAGCTCAGAATAAAGAGTGAGACTCCTTTGAATTAATACCACACACACACACACACACAACACAAAGCGCACAATCCTGTCTCATCTAGGTCAACAGAACACCAGTTTGCTCCATTCCCTCTGAACCTTAGTATCACAAGAATCTCTATTGAAACGGTTCTTGTTTCTCCATTTCCCTGACCCTCCTTGTAAACTGCCCTCTTTACCCTGAAGGTTCTCCATCTGTTGTCAGCAGCTGTTAATCATAATTAGTTGATGTCTAGGAAGAACTCTGAACCCAACGACGACGCTAAACCTTGACAGAGATTGGTGACTGGCCTAAACAAAGACAGTTGCAGCCCTGAACAAAGAGACATAAGACAACGGCCCCTAGCGTCACTGTAGCTGTGCAGGGCTGTGTCCTGCTTGGCACTGCCCAGCTCCCAAGACGAAGTGCTCAATAAGGGCAGTTAGTTGGCAGTGTGTGTTTTAAATATCAAGCATCTGTGTGTGTGTGTGTGTGTGTGTGTGTGTGTGTGTTTAACCTCGTACATATGCTAGGTATATGCCCTACCCTCAACCCTACAAATAACCTTTGAGAAAACCTTTAAGTTTTGTTTGTTTTGTTTTGTTTTTAATGACCCAATGTGTTTCACTAGGGCTGCTTATAGAAGCACGCTGTGGTTATTGAAGAAAATGCCTACCACCTCTTTGCCCCCATCCCTACCAACCAGTAACTACATACAAATCCCCAGAAAGGGAGCCTCCGGAACTCCTCCCCTTTCATAACAGGGTGCCGGCAAGCCCTGATTTGGCTTTTTGAGACAGAGTCTCCTGAAGCCCAGACTAGCATCAAACTTCATCCTCCTAACTCTCTCTCCCAAACCCTGGGGTCACAGGCCCACACCTCCCAAAGCAGCCACAACAGCAAAAAGTCTCAGTAAGTATTCTGTATGTGGGTGACTAATTTTTTGGGAATCGCCAATGTAATTCACCTATTAACCGTCCTCCACCCTCTCCCCAGTGACTGGGATTGCTCAACAAGTCTAAAAGTGTCTTAAGTGCTTTGAATTTAGTCAGAGGAAAACAAAACTCACTAAGAAGCAAGCACACATTGAGAAGCTGCTATGGGACCAGAGCGTGGACCTGAGGAAAGAAGGAACCCAGGAAAGTGGTGGAACCCAGGTTCTTCACTTTGGTCTAGAGTTGTTTTCTTGTTTGTTTGTTGTTTGTTTGTTTACTCAATTATTTGGAGCAAGGAGGCCATGTGTATACACAGACACACGAATGTCAGAGGACAACTTAAGGGAGTCAGTTTTCTCCTTCCACCTTTCAGATCCCAGAATTGAACTCATGCTGTCAGGCTTAGCTGCAAACACCTTTACCCACTGAGCCGTCTCCCTGCCAGCTGTTGTATTATGAGATAGGGTCTTACTGTAGCTGAGGCTGACCTAGACTCCTGGCTATCCTCCTGCCTCAGCTTCCTGAGTGCTTGGATTACAGGTCTGAGACTGTAGGACAGGAAATTACTTAGAGGTGCCTTAAATTCTTTTGGAATGAGTCAGGGCAAGAGAGGAAGGTGAAAAGGACACACCTACAATTGCAGGGTGGGAGTGGGGACCTGCAGTAGGGGAGAGGGAAGAGGGAGACTGGAAGGGAGGTTCCTGCTGACTCAACCCCAAGCCCTCTGTTCACCTTCACATACAGAATGGTTTGAGTACACAGTGTTCCCATGGGCTCGTTCATGTGTTTGCACAGTTGGTCTCCAGCTACGGACCAGCCTTTGGTGGGGCCTGCTTGTAAAAGTGAGCCATTGGGGATGAGCTTGTAGATCTCTTAGCCCAGCCCAACTTCCTATCCACTCTGCTTGCTGTTGGTAGAAGCAAAGTGACCAACCACTCATGAACTCCTGTCACTGGGCCTTCTCCATCGTGAAAGCTGCAGCCCCTCAAACTGTCAACAATGTCAACCCGGGTCTCTGGTCACAGCAATCAGAAAAGTAACTGGGATCAGTGGGTTTCAGGTACACAGCGTATGGACCAAGTTACTAACCTCTCTGAAGCACAGCTGAAGCAGGGAGCAAGCCCCCAGGCAGTTTCTCTGCTGACCCACTGGGCAGTTCTGTGCAGACAGCTTCCACATCTGTGCCCCGCCCATCTTCTTTCCCCCCAAATGAATCATAAACTTCTAACCAGATCAAAACTGGCCTAGGGATGAGTGAGGTCAGGGCAGAGATGGCCTAGAAGCCTGGGGACAAAGTCAAAGCTCTGCAAGTGTGGCCCTAGGCATGGCCTTGGTGTGTGGCACTGACTGGTGTACAAGGACAAATGGCAGCATCTGAGGAGCCCCTGGCTTCTGTCCTCTACACGGCCCTGGTTAGCAGCTCTCATAAGTGAACTTGTTGAGGAGCTGAGACAGCTCAAAGCTGATCTGTCTTCCTCCTTCTGAGATGGACAACACTCTGTCATCAGAATTCAGCACTTGCTTTCCTCTGAAAACTGCCCTGAGGGTGACATCTCCATTTTCTTTCTAAATTCAGCCGTAGTAACAAATCATCGCAATAGCATGAGGAATTGACATCTACCCACACACTGGGTCAGCACGATGCTGAGTGTCTATGCTTCACGTACATTGTCCCCTTGATGTGTTCTTACATATTATCTCACCTAATGCTCTAAAGTATATTTATAGGTTAATTCTTAGGAGATGAAGCTAAGGCCCAGGGGTAAGGTACTTGCCACGTAAGTATAAAGAGCTGAGTTTGAGTCCCCAGAACCCAGTCAAAAGCACAAAGAACAGTGAGTCTCTGTCACCCAGGGCTTCTGCAGTGAGTGTGTCCCAGGGATATGGGAGGCAGGATAATCTCTTGACAATCTAGTCTGACATAGGCAATGGTGAACAACAGACCCTGCCTCAAAGAAGTAGAAGGCAGGATCGACACCTGAGGATGTCATCTGACCTCATCTTAACGTGCATGTGCACCCACTTACATGAACTTACATGTCCAGTGCCACAGAAGAAAGATATATTCATATTCTATATTTCAGCTGGGCTTGGAGGCCCATGCCTATAATCCCAGCTACTTGCAAGAAGATCACAAGTTTGAGGTCTGCCTGGACTATACATCAAATTCAACGTCAGCCTAGGAAACTATAAGATCCTATGCAAAAAAATAAAATAAAATAATTAATTAAAAGCTGGGTAGTGGTTCGTGCCTTTAATCCCAGCACTCAGCAGGTAGAGGCGGGAGGATCTCTGTAAGTTTGAGGCTAGCCTGGTCTACAGAGCAAGTTCTAGGACAGCCAGAGCTACACAGAGAAATCCTATCTGGAAAAACCAAAATGACAATGATGATGATGATAATTGAATTATATATGGAGGGAAGTTTGGAAGAGAAATGAATAAGGACTAAGTATGAGGCCAGACGTGATGGCGATCGCTTTGCAGACCAGCAGGAGGCAGAGAGGAAGTCAGATCTCTGAGTTCAAGACAAGCCTGGGCTACATAAACGAGACCCTATCTAAACAGGAGGAAAAAAAAAAAACAAAGTCTGACATAGGTGTGTGAAAAGTCCTCTACCCACACAAATCCACAATTAGAAATAATGAAATACGTCTGTCTTAAAATACACAGATCTCTTTTGAGAGGGCGGAGGATGGGAGAGAGCTTTCCTTAGCAAACACCTCATCCTTGATTCACTTCCTCTCTCAGTCACCGTCAAGGTCTCCAGAGCCCACCTCACCCAGCTCCTCACAGACTCCCCACCAGTGGTCCTCAGCCTTCCTAATGCTGCGATCCTTTAACACAGTTTCCTGTTGTGGTGAGATCCCCACCCCGCCCCCAACCATGAAAGAATTGTGTTGCTACTTCAAAATTGTAATTTTGCTTTTGCTATTAATTGCAATGCGTTAATTGACATGCAGGACATGTGACCTCTGTGAAAGGGTCACTCCCCTCCCCAAGGCCTCAGGACCCACAGGTTGAGAACTGCTCCTCTACAGCATCGTAGAGGCAAGCTCTGGCTGTTGAGATGTCTCTGGAACAAGCAACTCTGTTGTGTTGCTCATCAACAAGTGCCAAGTGGACAAACCCCACAGACCCCAAAGTGTGGCCGCCTCCCTTGGAGAGCCAACAGAGTGGGTCAGGTGACTGACCGACGTCCACTTGGACAGTCAGGAAGTGCTGTGAAAGTGCAATTGAGCAACTGTGACCTCGCCTACCAGGAGAAGGGGACAGAGGTGTGGGGAGGGGTGGGAGAAGAGGTGAGAGAGATAAGCAGAGGTGTGAGGTTGTTAGGAGAGACAGGCCCTGAGGGTGGGCAGAAGGCAGAGGTCAGGTCACTTCCTACACTCTCCTGGGCCATTGTCACAGAGACACGTAGGACATGCAAGTGAAGCTGTACAGGAATAGTAAAATCCCAAACCTTAGGAAAATTTTATTGAGCCATGTACTGTTCCATTTAAGCCTCCTAGCCCCACCTTAATATCTGTTTTTAAACAGGGTCTCCCTGTAGCCCAGGCTGGCCTTGGACTCACTATGTAGCTGAGGATAACCTTGAACATCTTGATCCTTCTGACTCTACCTTCAAGAGTCAGGATTACAGATGTCAGGAGCCATCTGGTATTTTATCACTCCTTTAGACGGCTGAGAAAACTGGGAAAAACAAAATCAAGTTATTTGTCCAAGGCTATGTGGGGTTTTTAATTGGGTTGTGACATATGCAAATTATCCAAGTGTCTACTTCCACTTCTTTTAAGCAAAAATTTTAAAATGTGATTTGTGTGTGTGCGCACGTGTGACACACATGTGTACAGGTGCTCACAGAAACCAAAAGAGGGTATCTGTCTGGAACTGGAATCACAGTTAGTTATGACCTCATTGCATTCTGGGAACTGAGTTCAGGTCCTCTGGAAGAACAAGTGCTCTTAATAGCTGAGCCATCTCTCAGACCTTTCTTCCTTCCTTCCTTCCTTCCTTCCTTCCTTCCTTCCTTCCTTCTTCCCTTCCTTTTTTTTCTTTCTTTCTTCTTCCTTCTTCCTTCTTCCTTTTTTTTTTCTTTTCCTTTTTGGCTTTTCAAGACAGGGTTTCTCTGTGTAGCTCCGGCTGTCCTAATTCGATCTGTAGACCAGGCTAGCCTAGAACTCAGAGATCCACTTACCTCTGCTTCCCAAGTGCTGAGAGTAAAGGCGTGTGCCCCACCACCAGGTCTTTCTTTCTTTTTTTTTTTAAAGACAGGGTCTAAATATGTAAGGAACCTAAACTGAACTCAAACTGACAATCCTCCTGCCTCCAGCTCTTGAGTGCCAGGATACACTACCACACCCAGCATTCCAAGAGTGTTTTCTATATGAATAGGAATTTGGGGTTGCTCGGGGCCTTCTCCTACAAAATCATGCTTTTTGCCTCACGTACGCAAAAGCCCCTCCACTTCTCCTCACAAAACTGATGTATTTCTTCAAAGCTTGCCCAACTTAACCTCTACTGGGGACTTGTATCATGTTATGGTTAATCTGACCTCACTTTAAATTCGTAGGTCTCTTCCTAGACCTGACAGTGAAGTACTCATTTTCCTGTGTGCCTGATAGGGACTATATGTTAACAACAGTGCTAACCAGCTTGGTGGCTAACCAGCTCCACGAGAACACAGATCGAGTCCCCTGTCTCTTAGCATCTCTCTCTGTATGTGTTCTGTGCAGTGATTCTGAACAAGTATTTTGAACTAAGATTGACTGCCAATACTTCCTCAAGTGTGAGTAATAGGATGATTTATTTATTTGAGACAGAGTCTCATTCTCATGTCGCCAAACTCCTGACCCTCCTGACACCGTCTCCCAAGTAATGGGCTCTCATCTGTGAGCTCCCACACCCAGCTAGAGTAAGAGATCTTAAGGTGAATCTGTGCTCATTTTTCTGGCCCTCCTACATTTATCCAGGCTGAGTTCTTCCAAGGGAGGAGCCCCACAAAAATGTTTCTGCAGTTGAAGAAGGATTAGTTTAGATGAGAAATCCCTCTCTGGGATCCCTGTACTGGGTAACCACCCCAGTTCCCATCACATAAACATGACACATCACGGCAGCGTCCTGTGAATAACGCCTTACTAACAGAACTGAGTTGAGTTTCTAGGTAGTGACGGAAGGAAAAGCATCATCATCGCGCCAGGACAGATGGAGACAAATTTGAGAGTGAGGTTCAGGCTTATCTTTCACCTTCATGCAGTGCCCGAGAGTGGGGCCATCTTACTCCAAACAAAGCCAGTAGACTTTCATGAGAGGGTGCAAGAAAATACTAGAAATCACTGTGTGGTGGCACACACCTGGACTCCCAGCAAGTCCAACGTAGTTGGATCTTTGTGTAAAACCCAGACTGACAATATGAAGTCAGAGGTCCACCATGGTAAAGAAGAAAAGCATCATAACATGAAATATTAAATTGTATGTCCGCCGTGTGTGTAAGTGTGTGCTTACATGCAGAAGGCAGAGAAGGACACTGAATGTCTTCCTCTATGGCTGTCTTCTCTTGAGACAGAGTCTCTCACTGTACCTGAAGCTCACTGTTTTTGCTTGGACTGGCTGGCTAGGAAACTCTCGAGATCTGTCTGCCTCTGCCCCTCCAGCCCTGGGGTTACAGACGCGCATGGCCATCTGCTGCTATGGCCCAGGTTTTACACAGACACTAACTCATGTTTCTAACATACGACCCCATGCTTACACACCAAGCACTCTTTCTTATCCACTGAACCATCTCCTCAGCCCCTATAGACTTTTTAAAATTGGTCCTTGGCAGATGCCATACATAAAATAAATAACCAACAAACTCTCAAAAAAAATGTTTGCTGGATACTTTAATGGAAACACAGCCTATCTTCATACCAATCATATCTCCATTATTAACCAAAGAATTCACACTCTCGGAATCTGCACTGGTCAAGCACTTTGTATAACGGCTGTTAGTAGTACAGGCTTTAGAAGCCATGAATTTGTAATATGAAAGTAGTCAGCCGGGCGTTGGTGGCGCACGCCTTTAATCCCAGCACTTGGGAGGCAGAGGCAGGCGGATTTCTGAGTTCGAGGCCAGCCTGGTCTACAGAGTGAGTTCCAGGACAGCCGGCTACACAGAGAAACTCTGTCTCGAAAAACCAAAAAAAAAAAAAAAAAAAAGAAAGTAGTCACAAACGATACAAAAGCAAATGAGTTTTACTATATCCTCCATGAAACTCATTAGTAAGAAGGAAAAATAAAATCTATGGGACACTTTGGACCACAGACCATAGTTTGCTATGCCTGCTCTATCGGATGGAATCTATCCAAATAGTCATGTACGTTTACCAAAAACTGAGTGTAGTTTAGAACACAATGATCTGAAATTCTAAAATAAACATACAGACTCCGTGCCTTGAGTCACACCGATACCCCAGTCACTTGAAATGGGAAAGAGGAGAAGCACTTGAGCCTGGGAGTTCGAAATACTCCAGGGCAATGGATCAAGACTTGGTCTCAAAGAGAAAGAAAGGAAGGAAGGCTATAAAATTAAAGTGGGCATGGTGGTGCACGCATGAGTCTCAGCACTTAGAAAGCAGAGCGTTCAGGCCAGCCTGGTCTATATAGTGAATTGCAAGCTGGCCAGGGCCACAATAAACCTCGACTCAAAAGGGAGGGGGGAGAGGAAATAAAAATACAAACACCGAGCTTTCAGAGGTAGGCTCAGGCTTGTATCCATCACTCAGAATACAGAAGTCGATCTGACGGGCAGCCCAGCTGCATAGTGAATTCCAGGTCACAAGGTTACTGAGTCCCTTTCTAAAAAGTAACGGGAAGGCAAGATGGTAAAGGTGTTTGCTGCAGGTCTAGGGCCCAAGTTCCTCACACAAGACCCAGGTGGAAGGAGTACACCAAGTCCCTCAAGTTGTCTTTGACACCACATATGTAGTGGCAGCTCACACCACCAGAGAGAGAGACAGAGAGAGACAGAGACAAAGAGAGACAGAGTCAGAGAGACAGAGACAAAGAGAGACAGAGTCAGAGAGACAGAGACAGACAGAAACAGATAGAAAGACACACAAAGACAGAAAGAGAGAGAGACAGAGACAGAAAGAGACAAGAGACAGAGAGAGACACACACAAATAGAGTCAGAGACAGAGGGAAAGAGAGGGGAGAGAGAGAGAGAGAGAGAGAGAGAGAAGAGAGAGAGAGAGAGAGAGAGAGAGAACTCAAACAAACAAACAAACAAGCCAGCATTGGCTCTGAAGGTCAGACCCCCACAAGTGAAATCCTGTTCATTTGCTGCCCGCTGTTTGCTCCCACCATTACCTCTGCTCTCTCTGGATCTTCAGAAAGAACAGAAATCCACAATCCACATTCCTCTGTTATCCTCAATTACCTCTCAAGAATGGAATGAAGGCACACGGTTTTGTTTGTTTTTTTTTTCAACCGGCTGCTTAAGGAGACTGTGCAACTACAGACAGGCAGGACCCACACACAGAAGAGATGCTCCAGGACTCCCTAGGAGCCCTCGGCACCTCTGTGGCAGGTGGCTGCTGGATAAATTACTGCAGAACCCAGGAAACACTGGACTGCCTGGAGTCAGGTACAGACCTTTTCTTGGGAAATCTCAAAGACAGCTGCGGTCATTCCCCTTGGGCCTGGGGGCCGCCTCTCCGTCTTCCTTTGATCCTAAGGCACCTCCCAACCCTTCCTCCCCTCCCTTTCCTTCTCTCTATCAGCGAAGGCCAGTACACAAACCCCTAAGGGTGAAGTATTGGCCTCACCCTCCCCTCCCCTTTCCCACGCCATTGTATCTGAAGTGGCTAAAGAATTCTCCTTCAGTAATGAGCTCAGAACAGTGACTCTTTCCAAAGAACCCTTCACCAGACTTCAACAAAAAGCCTCTGAGAGCTTGCCTGGAGAAAGTCAGACAGGCACATCCAAGATCCTGCAAATTCCTGCTTCCAGTCAGGCTTTTGCCAGTTGGGAGCCTTCCGCCATGTGACCTACACCTGTAATCCCAACACTCTGGAAACTGAGGCAGAATGGTGGTTACTAAGCTAGAGGCCAGCCTGAATGTCTAAAAACCAAAAAGCAGCAATCGCTGTTTCCTGTCTTCCCATTCAATGTGGTCCGCCAGCCTCCTCCTGCGGGCGCCACGCTTCTCCACAGGGAAGACAAGCTTTTCACCCCCTCTTGCGCGCCAGGCCGAAGTTAAAGAGAGAAGGGGTCTTAGAGACTGGGGCGATAGGAAAAGTAAGGGAAGGGGTGGAAGAACACCGGGGCTCCCCTTGCTTTCTTCACACATCAGCACCGGGATTTGAGGACGATCCGGAAGTCACTTCCTGACCTCCCCAGCCTTCACTCCTTTGGGAAAGAAGCAGCTGGCATCCTTTCGCTCTACTCCTTTATTCATTCACAGATCCCTGAAACTCAGATGGGAGTTGAAAGCATCGTAACCCATCTTCCACCAGTGGCGAGGTGGCACCTGTGGGAGTGGCCTAGTGCAGTTCAAGACGGACTTCTCTTTTAATATTAGTGTTTTAAACTACTGTTTTGTTATCTGGAAATGGGGACTTATGTAGCCCATGCTGACCTGGAACTCACCATGGAGTCAAAGCTAGCCTTAAACTCTTGATCCTTCTGCTTCTACCTCCCAGGTGCAGAACTACAAGCCTGTGCTACAATTTCTGTTTGCTTATTGGTTTTTTCCCTCTGTCTTAGCCTGGGAAGACCAGAGAACGCATTCAAAGGTGAGTGAAGCCAAAGGCTTCCTTTCTCGGTTTCATCAGTTTCTCCTAGCCAGCTGTAGTCCATCAGGGCTGTGCCATCTCAGCTCTCCTACACCACGGCTCCCCACGCCCCACTCTCCGGATTTAAAACTGGCGCCCGGAGCACTCCTGAGTAAGCCCCTCTTACCTGGGCGCCGCGGCGCTCGGGGTGAACCGAGAACTTGTGACTTACGCGTAGAAGGAGTGAGCGCGCAACCTCTGGCTGCTAGGCACGTCCTGGGACAAGGATCCCGCCTTGGCCGCGCAAAGCAGTTATAAAGGCTTCTGTCGCCGGAGGGAGGGAGAGGGTGAGCCGAGGGACAGGGGCGGGGGCGGGGCTGAGGGAGAGGACACGCCTAATCCAGTTCCGCGGCTCTTCTCGCTGTTATGAAAATAAAGTCACCGTGCCAGAGAATGAACCGAAAGCCTCCCTGACGTCAGAAGCACAGTCACTCATGAAATAGGTGGTGGGGTTGTGGGGGAGGCACCCTAGACTGCCAGGCGTAGCTCCCGACTAGCGCTCAGGTCGGTCCCAGAGCACCTGTAGGGAAAAAGCCACACAGTGAACCTAGCTAAGGATGAGCGCTGCTGGCTGTCATCTCCTGGAGGGGGCCACACCCATCCTTCCCGTGGGCACTCCAGGGCCCCAAGGGTAAAGACTTAGCCTGCAGCTTCCTACAGCTCCTTTGTTACTTTCTGGGAGAAGTTGCTCTTCATCTCCCCTTGGCGGCACCTGTCTTCCCATCACCCATTCCTTCCTCCGGTGAGTAGGGAGGAACCAGGTTTAAATGAAGAGACAGCCCTCTCTTGTGGGTCCCCAGTCTCAGCTAAGGAGGTAAAGACCAAGGAAAAGTCATAGCCAAGTTAGCACGGCCTGGCTGAGAGAACATATCATATCGCCTTTCTTCCAACCACCTCTCCAAAAGTTTGACAAAGCAGTTGATCAGAACTGGACGCCAGATAAAATTTTGAAATGAAGGAATTTGCCTTTGGTGTCCGATTCCACCTGCTTAGGCAGGTGCCCACAGCTCATCCACTATCAGGTCAGTCTGGCTGAAACTTGCCTGTTCCGTGGTCAAAAAGTCCTGGAATGTGTTGTGGGTCAGGTTCTACCCGTTGGTTGAGTTGGTGGGCAGCAGGGAACTGAGCTTTTAAGGGAAGGCCTAGGGCAGGGGTTCTCAACCTTCCCAATGCTTTAATTTCAATACAGTTTTCCATGTATGGTGACCCCCAACCATAAAATTATCTGTTATTACCTCATAACTGTGATTTTGCTACTATTATGAATCTTAATATACATATCTGTGCTTTTTGCTGGGCTTAGGTGACCCCTGCGAAAAGGTTTAACCCCTACAAGGGGTTGTGACCCACCGGTTGAGACCTACTGGCCTAGAGCAACCAAAAAATCTTTCTTCTCTCCACACCCTTAAATGCTTTTAAAATATAACAATCTTGCCAGATGGTAGAGGCTCACACCTTTAATCCCAGAACTCCTAAGGGAGAGGCAAGCACATCTCTGTGAGGAGGCCAGCTACACAGTGAGTTCCAGAACAATCTGGGATACACTGAGAAACCTTGTGTCAAAAAACAAAAAGAAAATAATAAAATGTAACATGCTAGGCATGGTGGTGCCTCCCTGTCACGCCAGCACTTCGGAGGTAGAAGCAGGGATCAGGACTCCAAAGCCAGTTTCTACTACATAGGACTTTGAGGTTACCTGAAGGTGACTTGCTGCAAATGGCAGTTCAAGTCAGCAGGAAGACTGAAACAGGAAGATGGCCACTAGCCTGAACCACATAGGGAGTATGGGGCAGTGGGGGTTACTCACAAGAGCCTGTCTCAAAAAGGCAGAGGAGATGGGACGGTGGCTTAGCCAGTAAAGCATGTGCTGCCTAACCTGACAGCCGGAGTCCAATTCCCAAAATCCACATGAAGGTCAGCCAAGTCTAAGAAGAGAACCAAGACTGGAAAGCTGTCCTCTGACCTACACATAAGACCATAGTGAGTGCTACACACACACACACACACACACACACAAACACTGCAATAGAAAGAACGAGAGATAGAAAGACTCTATGTGAGCTTATGTTATGATGTGCAAGGTACTGGGTTCAAGCACCAGGACAAGACCAATCTAAATCTTTCGAGTCCATACCTCTATTGATCTCATACCCAAGAAGCCACAGCAGGTACTTAACTTGGCCATTTCCCTTGAGGCTTGCAGGTCAGAGGTCATCAAGTCCTCCTCCTCTCCTGGGGCTCACCAAGAGACAGGGCCTGGGGAAAGGACTTTGGGAATGATGGGGCTGGAAAGGGCTTCTCTCTGAACTTCTATCTCATCTATAGAAACTTGAGCTAGACCAGTATACAACAGAACCATGGACTGTCTACAATTTCTAGGCATGTATATTGTAATGGCTATTCCTGGTTGTCAACTTGACTAAATCTGGAATGAACTACAATCCAAAAGTGGAGGGTACACCTGTGATCCAGATCTGGAGGCTGGAAGACACAAGTTTTTGACATGGATCTTGGCATGGAGATCTTGAGGCATAGTTGCCATGAAAAGCTTAGGCCCAGGAAAGGTAGTACACACATTTAATCCCAGGAGACTAAGGCAAGGAGATCTCTGAGTTCAAGGTCAGCCCGGGATAAAACAAGTCCCACATTCAGGCATGGTGGTACACATTTTTAATCTGGGCCACACCTTCTGCTGGAGACCTACATAAGAACATTGGAAGAAGGAAGATTTACTCGTCTTTGATGCTTGCATTTATTTGCCAGCACATCTGTTGGAATCTACTTCTACAGAAGACTAACTTAAACAACTAGCCTCGTAGGACTGAGCAACTACTAGATTGAACTTCCTATTCACAGCTGACCATTGGTGGGGAGTTGGACTATAGACTGTAAGTCATCACAATAAGTTCCCTCAATGTAGAGAGACATTCCTTAAGTTCTGTGACTCTGGAGAACCCTGACTAATACATATGTATACATTGGGACAGCAGTTGGTCGAATTACGAGAGGTGAAGAGATATAGGGGAGCTAGGCGGGGTGGCTCACACCCATTGACCCAGCGCTGGGGAGAATGAAGCAGGGGACTATTGTAGGTTCAAGCCTACATATCAAGTGCCATCCATATCTGGACTCTAAAGTGAAACCATATCACCAGAAGAAGAAAATGAAGAAGGTTGGAGAAATGAGAGTAAAAAGAACTTGCTTTAACCCAGTAGATCCCAAATAGCATCTTCTCAGCACATTATCTTTTAAAAGTGAGGCTGGGGTTGGGGGTCTGGAGAGATGGCTCAGCAGTTAAGAGTGACTGTTCTTCCAGAGGACTTGGGTTCAGTTCCTAGCACTCCCACAGTGGCTCATAACTGTAACTCCAATTGCAGGGACCCCACACCATCTCCTGGCCTCTCTGGGTACCCAAGACATACAAAGCACAGAGATTCTCTACATAGCCCTGGCTGTCTTGGAACTCACTCTCTAGATCACACTGGTCTCAAACTCAATGATCTATCTATTCTCTGCCTCCCTAAGTGCAAGAATTTAAGGTATTCACCACCACCACCATCACCACCACCACCACCACCACCACCACCTCCCAGCTAACAATCCTCTTTTCAATGAAGCAAGAGGCTGGTGAGATGGCTCAGTGGGTTAAAGTGCTTGTCATGAAGCTGATGGCCTGAGTTTTATCCCACGAAGTAGGAGAGAAACAACTTCTGCAAATTATCACATGTATGTTGTAGCCTGTACATATACAATAAATAAATAAGTGTAATTTAAAATTGTTTTTTCCTTATAAATAAAGTACAAACTAGGCATGGTGACATATATGACTGTAATCCCAGCACTTGGGAAGGTGTTGTTAGGTGTGTTGAATTCAACGATATCCTGAGCTACATAGTGAGGCTTTGTCTAAAGCATGTGTGTGTGTGTGTGTGTGTTGTGTGTATTTATTGAGTTACTCTGCATTACTTTGCCAATCTAAGTCCTCAAAAGTCTAGCATGTTTTATGTCAGCAGTCCATGCCAGTTTACACCAGCCACATATCAGGGGATCAAAAGTCATGAGTGGCTAGTGGCTGCCACCCTGGACAGCACAGAGTTGGCTGTCACTGAGGGCACTTACAGCCCTGAGTCACTGTGTCTGGGGTGAGGCTCATGACATCATGGATAAGATGTCAGGTCTGGGGAAGAAGCAGGACAGAGGGGATGTGATTTCTTCTTTACCACCAGCCCTTCTCCTAAGAGCCAAGAGAACCTCCCTGGGAAGCCAGACAACCCAGAGAGGGCACAGGAGTGGAGTGCACATTCCCTGCCTTCCATCACTCTCTGGAATCTAGATGATGTCTGGCTGGCTGGTCCAGGCCTCTGACTGGGAGACTTTGTAAGGCAAGGTGGTGGCGTGGCTTGCTCCCTGGTGTTTATATATCACTTTGCCATTGACTTTGGATGCCCAGCTGTTACGTAGGAATTTTCTCCTAATTGAAGCATTTCCCTCCTGGAGGAAAATCCATAAGACTCAGGAAGCCAATGAAAGTTACAAGGCCCCACCCCAAGATTACATAAGCAGTTAACAGTCTTTAGAGAGAGGAGTCTCTCTGGTGGAGGTAGATGCTGGCAAACTGGGCAGGAAGCACCAAGGATACTTTCGTGAGTCATTGCCTGGTGCTGATGTGGACTTTTTAGTGAAGCAGCTGCCTTTGAGTCAGTCACCCATGCTCCTATAAGTAAAAAACTCGGTGAGCTCATTGGTCCGCTAGGCTAGACTTGGGTGGAACTGTTTCTTTGGACTACAGTCAGTGCTCTGTCCAGGGTGAGCAGGCATTTGTTCATGTCTTCCCAGGAAAAGCCTTAGAACACTTCCTTGGTCTTTAGCACTCTCTCCTATCCTTATTTTATTTTATTTATTTTATTTATTTTTTTATTTTATTTTATTTTACATGTGAGTGTTCTGCCTGCAAGTATGTATGTGTACCATGTCCATTCCTGATGGCCAAAGAGGTCAGAAGAGGAAATAGGATTCCCTAGAACTGGAGTTACAGATGGTTGTGATCGGCTGTGTAGGAGTTGGGAACCGAACCTGGGTCCTCCATGAAAGCAACTAGTGCTCTTAACCGTTGAGCCACCTCATCAGCCCCTGATTATTTTTTTAAAGATTTATTTATTGTATGTGTGTGTCTGTGTATATGTGTATATACTGTATATATGTAAAATGGAATTAGACCTCCTGGAGTTGAAGATACGGGTGGTTGTGAGCGGAACGACTCATAGGTTCAGGGAACTGAAGCCTGTTCCTCAGAATGATCGGCAAGCGCTCATAACATCTGAGCCATCCTTCTCCAGCTCCTGGTTTTTCTGACAAAAGTACTCTTTGGGTTTTTTGTTTGTTTCCTTGTTTGATTATCTGTTTTCTCTTACCCTTCTTTGAACCTCTTTTTCTCCTGCCGCCCCTTTGTAGACACAACAGCCCAGCACAAAACCGGAACTAAAGTCAGGCCATCGAGTGATCTAGAAGACAGAATTCGAGGAGGCACCCCACCTTGCCTGTCAGAGAAGTTTCCTCCTTAAACCCTGCTCCAGAGGCCTCTTACTTGCCTCTTCTAGTCCCAGCTCTCCACCTGAGTTCTTAGAACTGGTTATCTGGATGGTGAGGGGAAATCTCAGGAGGGAGAGATAGCTGGTTGATTTTGAGATGCTCCTGGGGACTGGAGGGAGGGCCCAGTGGACGAGGTAGTTCATTTCATGGACCTTTTGTTCTGTATATGTAAGTTTTCTGCTGAGAAAAAGTTGAGCGCCTGCTACGATGAGTGTCTCCCCCCACATGCCTGTGCGTCAGAAGCCTGGATGTTCAGGTGGTGATACTGCGACTTTTAACAGGCGGAATTTAATGGGAGGGAGGTCCACGCACTGGGAAGGGATTCAGCTGTTTCTACGCAGCCTTCTATCGGTTCTCCTGAAAAGTCCTTCTAAAAGAAGTAAGCCACTATTCTTTTGGTTCCCGGTGGAGATGTGCTAGCCTACTCCGTGTAAAAGGTCATGCCATGCCATTGCAATCCACACTGTGACGTGACCCATCGAGGACACGAGGCCCTCCACAGAGCCTGCATATGTCACTTGGACTTTGAGTCTCAGAATTGAGTTAAATAATCCATGTTGCTTATAAAGTTGGCCTATGAGTCAGTCATGGGAGTTCTCACAGCGGGAGGCTAAGGCAAGGGGATTGCTATGAGTTTAAGGTTATCCTGGGCTAGATAGTGAATTCAGGGGCAACTTAGGCTACAAGGTAAGACCCCGTCTCAAAGCAAAACAAAGCAATAACAACAAAACACCAGGCATGGTATAATATACAAATAATCCAGCACTCAAGGGATGCCAGAAAGAGGGTCGGAAACTCAAAGCCACACAGAGAGTTGAAGGTCAGCTTAGGATACGTGAGAGCCTTTCTCAAAACACAAACCATCACGGGCTGCTCTTCCAGATAAGTCTGGTTTGGTTCCCAGCACCCATATGAAGAATCACAAATGGCTGTTAGACCAGTCCCAGGGGATCTAACACCTTCTTCTGACCTCCATGGGCACCGTGCACACAAGTGATATACTTACATACATGCAAGCAAAACACTCATTCACATAAAAATAAAAAATTGTAAAAAAAAAAAAAAAAAAACCAGGGTGTATCTATAACTCCAGATCCAAGGACTCTAATCCTCTTCTGGCCTCTGAAGACACTGCATACACACATCGTACCCATGCACACACACACATGCAAGCAAACATTCAAACACATATAAAAGAAATAAGTCTTTTAAAAGTGTTAAATACAGAATGGGACATCCTCATCCTTCCCAGGGAAGAGGAAGCAGAGACATGGTGAACAAAGCAGAGAGCCTCCACGCTACTGACGTCTACTTGGGCAGTAATGCAAAAGTGCTTAATTTCTTGTTCTATCCTTTATAGATGATACTTATTTGACTGTATTGAGTAAGTCATAACAAATGAAAACTATAAACACTAAAAATACATACATACATACATACATACATACATACATACATACATAAAGTAAGTCAGTCCAGGGTTTGGTAGCACATAGTCCTATAAGCCCACTACCTGGGAGATGGAGGCAGGAGGACCAGGAGTTCAGGGCCATCCTTAGCAGCATAACAAGTCTGAAGCTAGCATGGGCTGTATCTGATTTTCTCTCAAAGACTGAGAGAATTGTTTGGGGCTAAGGATGTATTTTACTACGTGGTAGACACTTGCCTTGCATACGTATGAGGCCTTGGGTTCCATCCCCAGTTCCACACATAAATAAGAATATTTAGTTAGGCAGTGACTAAAGTCAGTGCTTAGGAGTCTGACCCAGATTTCATCGACTCAGGCTGTCTCGTGACCCCATGGCGAGTAGTGTTTATAGGAAGGGAAGCTTGGCTGACTGGAAATGAGAATGGGAGGAAAGAAAGACTAATGCAGAAGCCCCTCCTTCAGCCTCGAGCCAGCTGGGAGCTTTCTGTTCCCTGAGGTTGAGCAGAACCCTGCCTGGTTTGGGTGGCTAGGAACTCAAACGCTGCTAACACCTCAGTCAGTGGTCTCCCACAAACCACCATGTGATTTCCACTCTGGAAGGCAGGAGTTCAGATGGCTTTAGCAGTGTCTTCATTTTGCTTCCCCCCAACCCTCAAAGGCTACCTTGGGACTGGCTTCCTGGTGTAGTCAAGGCTGGCCTTGAGCTGTTGCCTCGGGCCTCAACCTCCCACGTGCTAGGACTCTCTCCTTTTTTTTTGTCATAGCAAGATGAGGGATGCTGGTGCTTGAGCAATGGATTGTATGGTTCTTGTGAAGACCTGAGTTTGATTCCCAGCACCCATGTCTGGCAGCACACAACTACCTATACACCAGCTCCAGAGAAGTCCAGCTCCTCTAGCCCCTATGGGCACCTGAGGTCATGTCATAACACACACACACACACACACACACACACACACACACACACTGAGCATGCACACACACTTTAAAAAACCTAAACTTAAAAAAGAAGAACGGTGCCCCACATCTGTAGTCTTAGCACTTAGGAGATAGAAGCAGGAAGACCAGAGTTCAAGACCATCCTTGGCTGTGTGTCAAGCTGGAGGATACCCTGAATTCCATGAGATCCTGTGCTTTGGTTTTGCTTTGTCTTGTTTTGTTTTTGAAATAGAGTCTTACTACATAGCTCTGGCTGGCCCAGAATTCACCATGTAGGCCAGGTTAGCCTAATAGAGATCTACCTGCTTTTGCCTCCCAAGTGCTGGGATTAAGAGTTTGCACCACATCTGACACTGGTTTTGTGTTTGTTGTGGTTGTTTTGTTTGGTTGGTTGGTTTTGTTTTGTTTTTTTTGTTGTTGTTTTTTTGTTTTGTTTTTTGCTTTTTTGTGTTTTTTAAGTCTAGGATAGACCTTTCAAAGTCTCTGTTCTCTGAAAGGAATTTTCATATTCATGCAGCCATTGGGGAGCTATTGTGTATAAACGAGCTCAGACTGGCAGAGAGACAGAAATAATAAAACAAAGGCCAATCTACTGTGTTAGGTGTCACATTGAGGAAAACACAGGGACCCTAGCCAGACATAAAAGGCTGCAGATGAGAGTCCCTGTGGAGCTGAGCCTGGTGCTGCATGCTTCTAGTCCTACCTACTAGGGAGGCCACTGGAGGAGGATTGGAATTGCAAGGCCTGCCTGAACTACAGCCTGGGTAACTTAGAAAGACCCTGTCTTACACTAGAAAGCAAAAAGGAAACTGGAAATGTAACTCAGTGAACGAGTACTTCCTGGCATATCCAAGGCCGCAGGTTCATTTTCCAGTACTGAACGAAAGGAAAGGGATAGTCGAAAATGAATTCTCTGTGGAGAACAGGCTAGACCCCACTGAGCTGAGAGGCCTAAGAATGGAAAAAATGTGAGGAACAGGAAGAAAGAAAAACGTTCCTAACAGACAGGGCTCAGCACACACAACCACAGATGCAGGAGCAGCCCAGCCGTCACTAACTTGGGAGCATGAGACCAGTGATGCTGAATCTGCAGAGGGGGCCAGTGGGCAGCTTAAGCTTGGAATTCCCAGACTCATGTGAAGCACTGCAGGCCTGCTGCTGGGAACGCCCATTCATTCAATAAGGAGGAGAAGAAAGCCATAGTCATGGAGGAGACAGACACACAGAAGATCTTGGGGGAGACAAAGTCAGAGACAGGAGTTGTGTTGTCACAAGACAAGGAACACCAAGACCCCTTCCAGAAGGAAGCTATCTAACGGATGACCTTTACACTTCAGGAATATGGACAGCATCTACATATTACAGCAGATGATTGGGGGGCGAGGTCTCAGAAGAGCCAGAACCACAACAGGAGTCCTGGTTTAATCTCCAAAAGGCCATGGTTTCATCTCCCCATCCCCAACCCCCATCCCACCCCACCTGCTCCCCAGCTGGAAGGGAAAAGACGGGGTGCTCTGGAGTGTCAGCTGATACCTGAGCTTCGGAATGCAGTCCACAAGGCCCCAGCAGCTGCGGTCAGCACCAGGCTGGCCAGCCACCAACCCCACCCCTGCCGTCTCTCCTTATCAGACTGCTTTAACAGCGCGCTAGTCTCAGCTCCGCTTTCCCCACCTTTTCTTGAATTTACTTTAACTCTGAGTTGAGTCTCAATAGTCTCAGTCCCAAGGAAAGTCACTGCCTTATTTGTTTACTTGGCTTGGTTTTCGAAACAGTCTCCTTGTGTAGCCCAGGAAGGCTTCAACTTGAGGCTGTCCACCTGCTTCAGCCTCTTGAGAGAAGGGGTTGCAGGCATCCACCACCGCAGTCTCTGAACTGAGGCCTCTGTGCAGAACCCCATAAGTAGCTGCCTGCACCCCCAAAAGCTAGGCTAGAGAGTCCAGAAAGTGCTCAAACTGGTTCAGTGACATGAAACCCAAGGTGGCTCCAAGATTCTCCTCTTCCCAGTCCTCAGAACAAAACAACCCCCAGAGTGGCTGTGCCCTGATTTCTCTCTCAGGGCGGCAGCCAGCTGTGCTTGGCTGGGAAGGCAACAACATGGCATCTCTCATTCAAGCCTCTTCTGTTTGCTTGTTTGTTTGTTTGTTTGTTTGTTTCCTTCTTGTTAGTATTCTGTCTAAACTCCACCTCCACTGTTATCTGGCAACAGCCAACTATGCTCCTCCCCACAGTTACCTGGCAACAGCCAGGTAGGCCTGCCCACTATAAAAGGGGCTGCTTGCCCCTTCCTCGCTCTCTTGCTCTCTCACTCTCTTGCCTGTAGCATCTCTCTGCCCCCTCGCCCCTCCCTCCTTCCCTTTCTCCTCTCCCCACGTGGCCATGGCCGACCTCCACTTCTCTCCTCTCTCTCTCTTTTCTCCGCCATCTCCTCCGTTTCTCTCCCCACCTTTGCCCTGGGATGAATAACCACCCCCTCACCCCAACTTGGAACCGTTTGGTCTGGTGTTGTCTGTTCTAAGCTGTGCACCCAAGTCTAACGCTTCTTTCTTTCTTTCTTTCTTTCTTTCTTTCTTTCTTTCTTTCTTTCTTTCTTTCTTTCTTTCTGCCTGTCTTCTTCTTCTTCTTCTTCTTCTTCTTCTTCCTTCTTCCTCTTCCTCTTCCTCTTCCTCCTCCTTCTCTCTCTCTCTCTCTCTCTCTCTCTCTCTCTCTCTCTCTCAGACAGGGGTTTTTATGTAGCCCAGACCTCAAACCTCAAACTCCTTACATAGCTGAAGACAGCTGTGAAGCCCTGGTCTTCCTCTTCAGCATTCCAAGCACAGTGATGACAGGCATGAGCTGTCTGCCATACCTGGATCCAGCCCACTTCTTTTCTGCTTCGGCCCAGCAGGCCAGTCTGTCTCAGTTCATACTATCAAAAGCCTGTCACAGACCATAAGGTGACCTAATAGAAAGAATCTGAACCCTGCGTCACAAACCCAGCCCACAGGCTTGTAGTATGCGTCCAATGCTATCTATGCTCAGCATATGGAGACCTTCGTCAATATCTGGGTGCTTACTGTGGGGTCCTGGCACTACAGGCCAGAACAGCAACTTCTGAGACTACATCCAAAAGACAAGCTGGGGACTGACAAAATTGCCTCTCAGTATCTTTGTCTGGCCTCTCCCTCTTTTCTCTACTCAAACATCCTTCTTCTTTAGAATATATCTCGGCCATGAAAACTCATTTATACTAAAGTGTTCAAGAATGGAAAGATTGTCTGTTGTCTTCCCAGGAGTGTCTTGTGTTAAAAGAAAGAGCTGCTGACTCTACTGAGAAATAAAAAGGAATGCACTTAGCTACATACAGTGACATACGAAGGTTAGTGAAAGGACACTTTCCTGCCACCTGTGAGATGCTAGGTCCCATTGTCCCTGTACAAATACATTTTTAATTGCTTAAAAATCTTCTCTTTCTTTGAGATAGGGTCTTTTACTTTATGGTCTAAACCTTCTGTCCTAGAACTCACAATGTAGCCCAAGCTGACCTCACATCTGAGGTGATCCTCTTGCCTCAGCCTCCCAAGTGCTAGGTTTACAGGAAAGAACCACTACACTGGCTAGTTTTTTTTGTTTTTTTGTAGTGGGGATATGGAAAAATTCCAAATACTAGCCAGGCATAGTGGCACATGCATGCAACCCCAGCACTTAGAAGGCAGAAGCAAGAGATTGTCACAAATTCAAGGCTAATCTGAATTTCAGATTAGCTGAGATTAGTTTCAGATAGTGAGATCTTGACTCAAAAAAAAAAAAAACAAATCAGGGGGCTCTGTGGCTTGTGGGCTTGCCTAGCGTGCATCAAGCTCTGGACTTGACCTTTAGCCCTGCACAAGCCCAGTATGGTAGCACGTGCCTGTACTCTCAGCCCTTGGCAGGGAGGCAGGAAGGTTGGGAGTTCGAGACCAACCTCAGTTACTTGAGACTCTGCCTCAGCTGAAAACTAGGGCTAGGGCCAGGGTGGAGAATTTCCTTTGAGGGCCTTCTTGACTTTTCCAGAGTAACACCATGTTCCATGTTTTCACTGTGGTAGCTATTGTACATACAACTGTATGGATTTCTCAAATTCAACAAATTGGTCTGGAGATGCAGCTCAGCAGTGAAGAGCACTGGCTGTATTTACAGAGGACCGGGTTCTATTCCCAATACTTAGGTGACAACTTATGAGAATTGATACATCCATTCCAGGGATTGAACTTCTGTTGTCAAGCTTGGCTACAAGCACCTTTACCAGATAAGCCATCTTACCAACCCCAGATGGTTCTCTTGGTTGTTTCCCAGTTACAACGATGGCACCAGCTCAGCTGAGCTGGACTGGACCACTTCCATGGTGAAGAAGGAGTCTGGTAACACAGACACTAGGGTAGAAATCAAAGCTGGCATGGTGGCGTGTGTCTGGATGTCAGCACCTAGAAGACTAAGGCACAAAGATCTTGAGTTGGAGACCAGCCTAGACTAGACATGAGGCCCTGCTTAAGAAGCAAAGCAGAAGTGGGGAAGGGACAGGAATAAATTAACATGAATTTCCCAACCCATAGAGAAGTTTAGAATAACTCAATTGTCATTTCTCCAAAAAGGGAAAGAGGAGAGAATAAAATATTGAATGAAGGCCTACTGTGCATGGGGTCCCTTTGTAGAGCGATAGAACTAAGGAGAGCTAATCATGCATTCTTTCTGTACACATATATGACTCCTACTGTGTGCCACACACAGGTAGTGTGTCCAGCGAAACACACAGCAAATGAAAGGACAGCCTCATATCGGCAAACTGTGTGTGTGTGTGTGTGTGTGTGTGTGTGTGTGTGTGTGTGTATCACAGTGCCCTTCCATGAGAAACTCACGGCGTAGCCTCTTTCTGACACTTCTTCCTTTTGTGGCTAAACCTGTGCATTGATGAGAAACCCAGAAACACAGCCACTAAGGGAGTGTTGGCATCCCAGAGGGGAAAGCATCAGAGGGCCCTTCTCTGTTTTCCAGTCCCTGGGCAACATTTGAGTCTGGTTCCGTCCACTCCTCCCCCAGAGGTGGCCACTGGCACCAGAGGACACAGGATGTCATCTAGTTGGCTAATTCCAAGAACAACACAGACCCAAGACAGAGTGAAATTCCTGTGGAGACTCTGGGCAGGTGAAACATCTCAGGCACCTTCCGGGACACCCTGCAGTGGCACCACCCAAGCCGCTCTGTCCCCGGCAGGTGGGCAGCAGAACAAGGATGCTTTGGGTTCAGAACTCGCTTGCCAGCCTTTTCCTCCTTTCTCTTGTGGTACCCCAACAAAAAGAGTTTTTTAAGAAGCCAGTGGGTGTGGCCCTGGGAGGAGTCAGTGTAAACAGAGGCCCACAAAGGAGCTCTGAAAAGAGAAGGCTTCTGAATCCAAGCAGCAGGAGAAGGCCAAGATAAATACAAGACCCTGGGTACTCCCAGCCTGACCGTAGTTTCCCATAATAAGCAGTCCCCTGAGAAAGAATGTAGGAGCTGACAGCTATGGGAATCTCATTTCCCATTACAGAGAAGGAGGGATGTCTTCCACAAAACAGCAGAGCTACTGCAGCTGCTGGCAGAAAGGCAGCTGTGTGCACTTGCATAAACATATATGCAGGCATACATATAATAAATAAACAAAATATTATTCATACCCCCCCCCAAACAAAAGAAAACCAGGTATGGTGGTACATACCTTTAATCGCAGCACGTGAGAGGCAGACACAGGTGGAATAAGTAATGCATTATAGTTGTCAGATGCAAGCTGGAGCATTTGGGTCGGTGTAGCTATTTCTGTCTGTCTGTCTGTCTGTCTGTCTGTCTGGTTTTTGAGATGAGGTCTTACCAAATAGTTTTGACTGGCCTAGAATGTGCTATGTAGATCAGACTGGCCTTGAACTTGTGGAAATCCTTCTGCCTCAGCCTCCCCAGTTTTGAAATTATAGCCCTGTGCCTTTTTCTTGTTGTTGTTGTTTTTAGTTACATTTATTTATTTACTTACTTACTTTTCTTGTTTTCTTCATCTTTTTTATTTTGCTTTGAGACAATGTCTCTCTACATAGCCCTGGCTCTTCTACAACTCACTATGTAGATCAGGCTGGCCTTGAACTTACAGAGATCCACCTGCCTCTGCCTCCCAAGTGCTTTGATTAAAGGTATATACCACCACACCCAGTTTTGTTTTGTTTTGTTTGGAAGGGTATAAATAAATAGTATTTGTTTATTTATTGTATGTATGCATGTTTTGCTGGCATGTATGTCTGTGTACTATATGAATGCCTGGTGCCCTCAGAGGCTAGAAGAGGGAGACAGATCATATAGAACTGGAATTACAGACTATTGTGAGCTGCCATGTCGGTGGTAAGAACCAAATGTAGGTCCTCTGCAAAAGTAGAATATCCTCTTCATCACTGAAACATCTCTCTAACTTGTTGTGTGTGCCTGTAAGTGCAAGCACATGCCTGTGTGTGAATGTGTGTGCACGTGTGTTTGCAAGCATGTGCGTGTATGTGCGTGAATGTGTGTGGGAATGTGTGGGAGTGTATGCGCATGTGTTTTGCAAGCATGTGTGTATGTGCGCGCGCGCACTCGCGCGCGTGTGTGTGCATGTGTGTGTGTGTGTGTGTGTGTGTGTGTGTGTGTGTGTACTGCATGCCAGGGCACAGAGGAAACAATGAAGATCAAAGAATGACCTTCAGGAGTTGCTTCTCTCTTCCCACAACGTGGGTCCTGAGGATGAAACTCAAGTCATCAGGCTTGACAGCCGGAGCTTCTGCTGCCTGAGCCACCTTGCCAGTCTATTGTCTTTTACATATTAACTGATTAATTAATTAATTTAGTGTGTGTTTGTGTGAGTGTGTGGGAACACAAGCTCATAGGTGCTCAAACCAGTGAGTGCACACAAAGGCCAGAAAGGGCCCGGCTGTCCACCTGGGTGTTGGACTCTGTTTCTTTCCATTTATGTCTTCGAGGCAAGGTCTCTTCCTGAACCCAGAGCTCATGCTTTCTCAGGCAAGCTGGAAGCTGGGGGAGCCCCTGTGTTCCTCCTGTGTCCATTCCGCTCAGAGCTGGGGCTGCAGGTGAGCGGGATGCCAGGCTGATTCTGTGGCTGCTGGTGTCAGGACACTGGTCCCCACTCTTACTGTCTAAACTGTCTCTCCAAACCCTTTTACTGCTGGCTTATTTTTTGTTTGCTTATTGAGACAGGGTCTCATGCTATAGCCCTGAACTCCCTATTTAGTCTAAGACAGTCTGATTTGCAGCTATCCTCCTGCTTCCGTTTCTTGAGTTCTAGGATTGCAGGCACATCACAGTTTTTGAAAGACTTTTGCACACTTTTAAGTTCTCACTGCCCAGCTGTGACATCAGAACATCTGTGTCCAGCAAAAGCCCAAAGTTGGCTAAACATGGAAGCTGGTTCATTCTCTGACTGACTGCGTGACCTCACACCAGTCTGTGATATCCCTATGTCTCTGTTTCCATATCGGCAAGTGTGAACAATAATTCTTGCTTTTTAAAATAAGCCACTAATCATATGGGAAGAAGGACACAGCACACTGTCTGGTCTGTGGTATGGCATCAGTACACAGTAGCATGTGGTGGGACTGATCTCAACCACTGAGGCAACGGAAGTCCAGACAGACTGCATGATCTTAGGCCCCAAGTCTGGATGATCTGGGCCAGTAGTAGACCCCTGCTCCAGGTGGCCAGAATGGTGTTACCCATCTAAGGATAACTTTACCTTTTGAAGCAAGGTTTCACTATGTACCCCAGGCTGACCTGGGACTCACTGTGTACTCCAGGCTAGCCTCCAGCTTGTGGGTAGTCTTCTTGCCTCAGCTTCCCGGGTGCTGAAATTACAGGCATGCATCACCACACCCATAATAGATATGTAGAGATAATGGATATAGAAAGAAATTTGTTCTTAATTTGTGTGTATGAGTGTTTTGCCTGAGTGTATGTCTGTGCACCCCTCAAGTACCTGGTGCCCTCAGAGACCAGAAAAGGGCATCAGATTTCTTGGACCTGTTGTGAGTGCTGGGAACCAAACCCTGGTCCTCTGCAAGAGCAGACAGTGTAGCCTCTGAGCCGTGTCTCTGGCCCAGGATGGTAGTTTTTAGTGGTGCACTCTGTCATTCTGCCTCTTTCTGCTTTTCCAGACAGGGTTTGGCTATGTGGTCCAGCCTAGCCGCAGACATTCAGAGATCCTGCTTTGCATATTTCTTCTCTGTTTTTAAAGTAACACTTATTTATTTTGTTTTCAAAACAATACAAAAGAAAAAGGCGATGAGAGGGAGGGGAAGAGAATGGCCTAACTGTTCCTGCAAACACTGACCAATTCTAGGGCTCAGCAGTGTGAGGCTCACACTGTAGCTCACACTGTGCTCTTAGTTGTGAACTGCCCCCCCACACACACAAATTCATATGTTAATCTCTCAACCCTTGATGCAGATGGAATCTGAAGTCCTCTGCTCTCACCTTTAGGGGAAAACTGAGAAACATGATCTAGTAAGCTTATTCAAAGTTTGGGCCAGAACCAAAGTAGAGATGTGTGTGTGGGAGTGTGTGTGTGTGTGTGTGTGTGTGTGTGTGTGTGTGTGTGTATGTGTTTGAGAGGTATGTGTTTGTGAGGTTGTGTGTATGTGTAATCTCAGCTTCTGTCTGCCTGGCCAGTAGCAACTGTCTAATTTATAGACAAGAGTGAACAGGAGCCAGGCATGTGCATATTCAAGTTAGCTGCGAGATAATCTTTCCCCCAAGGCCATCTCTGCCTTGGCATTCCTCACCCTTCCTCCATCCAGCCATGGGATTTCCTACAAACATCCTAATTCCTTAGGGAGTCCACTATCTTGCTACAATGCAATGGTATCAGGAGGCAGGGTCGTTAGGAGTCACTAGATTCAGGTGAGGTCACAGACCAAGAGATTCACTGCTGTCTTTATAAGAGTAGACACCAAAGCCGGGCGGTGGTGGCACGCGCCTTTAATCTCAGCACTTGGGAGGCAGAGGCAGGTGGATTTCTGAGTTCGAGGCCAGCCTGGTCTACAGAGTGAGTTCCAGGACAGCCAGGGCTACACAGAGAAACCCTGTCTCGAAAAACCAAAAAAAAAAAAAAAAAAGAGTCTTCTTCTTGTGACACAAAATATGCACAGTGATATATCAGTGTATCAGTGAGAAAGTCACAAAAATTATTTTAAAAAATGAAATTTGTTTTATATAAAATGCATCATGTAATAGACATAATAAAAAAATAAGCAGTCTGAGATTTGGGTTTTTTTTTTTTTTTTTTTTTTTTTAAATCTGTGTGTGTGTGTGTGTCTGTGTGTGTGCACTTGCGTATGCCCGAGGTGTCTGTAGAGGATAGAGTCATCAGATTCCCTAGAGCAGAGGTTACATGGGTTCTGGGAACTGAACTCAGGTCCTCAAGCAAGAACAGCTTGTGCTATTCACCATTGGGCCATCTCTCTGGCTCCAAGGATTGTTTTGTCTTGTTGTTTTAGATCAGTTTAGTTTCTTTTATATGAAAATGACATTTGATAGCCAGAATTTTTGATTTTCAATAAGACTTAAAGTTGTGGGGTTTTTTGTTTTTTTTTTTTAGACAGGGTTTTTGTTGCTGTGAAGACACCATGACCAAGGCAACTCTTACAAAGGGAAACATTTGATTGAGGCTGGCTTACAGTTTCAGAGGTTCAGTCCATTATTATCATGGCAGGAAGCAAGGCAGCAGACAGACAGACATGGTGCTGGAGGAGAAGCTGAGAGTTCTACATCTTGACCTAAAGGCGTCTTCCACAGGCAGCCAAAGGAGACAGCTTGAGCACTAGGAGACCTCAAAGCCCACCTGCACAGTGTCACACTTCCTCCATCAAGGCCACACCTCCTAATGGTGCCACTTCTCATGGGCCACGCATATTCAAACCACCCCACAGGGTTTCTTTGTGTAGCCCTGGTTCCTGGAACTCCCTCTGTAGACCAGGCTGGCCTCAGATTCCCAAATGCTGGGGATTAAAGGCTCCTGTCAGCATCGCCTTATCATATTTCTTAGCAGTCTAGAAATAAAGTATCTGTCCACTATCTTCACCTTTGTTTGTTTTGGTGAGGTTTTGTTTGTTTTGTTTTTTGAGAAGGATTTCCAGTAGCCCAGGCTGGCATTAAGCTTGCTATACTTCTGGGCTGCCATGTTTGCCTCAAACTGGTGGCAATCTTCTTGTCTCCCAAGTGCTAGGATTACAGGCACAAATCCACCACACCCAGCTACAGAACCTCAAGACATACATATAACCACTAGAAGCTGCTACCACACCTGCCAGGCCCAGCCCTTCAACAAAGCCCTGCTATCCTCCTCTGTACCCCTCTGTGTCCTGTGAGGTCATCCAGCTCATCTGTGACTGACTCTATAGGGACTCAGATGGCTGTGCCCTCTGCCATTTTCTCCCTGGAGAACTCAGTGACCTCTCCTGGGTGCCACCCTGCTGAACTCTGTAGCTGTGGTGCCTGTGGTGCCTGAGGCTCACCCAGCTCCTCAGCCTCTTTCCTAGACTGTTAGGTTTGGCAGGAGTTGCAGCTCCTCCCTTGGCTTCTCTTTCCCAAGTGAAAATAGCTGGCACGGTGACCTCACCGGGGCCAGGCTGGCATCTCTCGGCCAACACCTCCACCCACGACTTGTTTTCCATCACTTTTGTTTTCCATGTTACTCTGTTTCTCTGGCTCTACATTAAACCCACACAGGACGAAGCTCTGCAATATTGTCTTGATTTCATGATGACCATGGACAAGGCCTCACTTCCTGGGATCTAGTTCATGCATGTTAAATGGCTTCTAGCCATTTCCTTTAGTTGTCCATTAAAAACCGGGAGGAACGTGCTCTTTAAACTGTGGCTCCAGTAGCTCCGTGGGTCCGTGCTTTCTTCCTCCTCTAAACACCTGCCACCTCCAACCTGCCTCCTTGTCTTTATCCCAGAAATATGTTACTTTGTATATTTCATCCCTCTTCCCTTCTCCCCCACTCCCTGCTTTTCCTCCTCCTCAATGCTAGGATTACAGCATGTACCACTGCTTCCGGTTGTATACTGGAAACCAAACACAGGCTTCCTGGTTGCTAAGCAAGCACTCCAACCACTGAGATACATCTTCAGGTATTATTTATTTATTATTTACTTACTTATTTACATGCATTGGTGTTTTGCCTGCATATATGTCTGTATGAAGGTACTCCCTGGAGCTAAGTTACAAATAGCTGTGAGCTGCCTCGTGGATGCTGGGAATTGAACCTGGGTCCTCTGGAAGAGTAGCCAGCCCATATTTTAAAATAATTATTATAGTTTTTTAGGTTGATACAGGTTCTCACATTGTAACCCACGCTGTCCTGGAACCAACGACAATCCTCCTGCCTCAACCTTCCAAATGCTGGGATTACAAGCATGTATCTACAGGTTACTTATCTAGATTTATAATCTGGGTCAATTGTTTCCTACTAAGAGGAAACACCTATGACATATGACCTCCGCACTCAGGAGACTGAGGCAGGAGATCTCCTCCAGTTCAGTGTTTGGCTACATGGTAAATTTTAGGCCAGCCTTGGTTACACAGCAAAAGCCTGCCTCAAAGAGAAGAGCAGGAGGAGCAACAGGAAGTAGTCAAAAATACAAAATGGCTGAAGGATGGACACATAGCAAGGCTTTGTTTGGACAAGGACTTGTGTGAGTTTTGATTTATTAACCTGTATTTCTTTGCCCTGATGGACATTGAACCCAGGGCTTCACACTCACAGTAACCAAATATTCTACTGCTGAGGTCCACCCGTAGCCTCATGGCATGATTTGTGAGACAGGTACCACTTGGTGACTTAACTCCTGGGCACTAGAGGAGATGCTTAGAGGGGAAGCTGGGATAGCCTGGCTCTCTTCTCTGCTCGTCCCTTTCTTCCCTTCCCTTCTGGTCAGACAAAAACTGTTGCACCCCAAAGCCTCCCAAACTCCAGAGATCATGGAATTTCTGTGTACTTGACATTTTCCAGAGGGAAAGCTCCGTAGTTGGGATTTACAAGCCTCCAACTCGGACAGCTGTTTAGAAGGACAGGTTCTCAAATGTGTGCTGTGAGATAAGCCCACATGTGTCAAGGCACGTACAAAGAGGCCGCTGAACTGGGGTGGAAAGGAAAGATGTTTGACTCTTGGCCTTTACCTGCTGGTCCCCTCTGGTCACTACCATGGAGTGATTATCTAAGTTTACCCTCAGGTATTTGCCAATCAGAAAGCCCCAAGAGGTGAATAGCCTCTTGCTTAGCCTTGGCCGTTTGGTGTTCACGGCCCCTCCTTGTATGTCAGCTGTTTGACTTGTTCCCTTGGCTAGTTGCACCTTCAGAATTAACTGTTACTTATTTATTATTGATCTGTCTGTCTGTCTATTTGTAAAGTAATCCGGGGGGCTTTTCTATTACTCCTTTTATCTCCCCAATGAATGACACAGACAC
This sequence comes from Mastomys natalensis, assembly GCA_021653895.1. NCBI lineage: Eukaryota > Metazoa > Chordata > Mammalia > Rodentia > Muridae > Mastomys > Mastomys natalensis. The sequence continues at coordinate 879,686 of JAJTUV010001637.1, read as the reverse complement.
CTTGTTTTTATTAAACTTCAAGCACTATAGCTGGACAGACACTCATCTGTCCTAACCCTCTATGGCTGCCTACCTCCCAGACATGGGCCCCGTTACCTGCCATCTTAATTTTGCCCTGGCTGCCCCTGCTCCATCGGTGTCCTCATGGCAAACACCCTGGCGACCTGCTCAAGGCACGTCTCCTCTCTCCCACCTGGGCCCTCTCTTTCTCTCTCCTATCTTATCCTCTCCTGTCCAGCTATAGACCAAACCAACTCTTTATTAACCAATCGGAGGTGACAGAAAACAATTTTTATTCAGCATTTGAGACAGAAGATGCTTGACAATGCCTACATTCAGACTTCAGTCAAATCTCTGGCCGAGTAATCAGCATCTGAATACACAGAGCACAAAACCATCTCCCAGCATTTATGTATTCATTCATTCACTCTTACTTACTTAGTAAGGCAAGGTCTCACTACGCATCCCCAGCTGACCTGACACTCTCTATGTACACCAGCTGGCCTTGAACTCACAGACATCCACTTGCTGCTTCTGCATCCCAAGTCCTAGGCTTACCAATGTGCTACACCATGCCCTGCTATCTTTATGTTCACTGACTTACTTCGAGACAGGTTTTTCACACAGTCCCAGCTGACCTCCATTTATCGACATAGCCAAAGATGATTTTAAACTTGGAATTCTACTGTTTCTCCCTCAGCAGTGCTCGAATGACTGGCATGTGCCACCGTGCTTGGTTTATTCGGTGGTGGAGATGGAACCCAAGGTTTAGGGTATTCGGGCAAGCAAGCACTCTTCTGAACATCTGACATCCCCAGTGTCATGGGAAATAAGTTTAAATGCACACTCACACCCACATACGGTTTAAGACAGCAGACACTCAGCTTAGCCACATCATTCATTCACTCACTCACTCATTCCTCACTTAGTCAACAATCGTCTTCGTCCCAGAAGCCAGGCTCTGGAGTGGACGGTATAAGTATATCCCCTGTCCTCAAGGCCCTCACCATCTCCTGGAAGAGGAAAATGTAAAAGGTCATGATTAGAACACAATAAGTAAATGAAGAGAAGTGAGTGACCTGGGAATTCTCCTATCGAGTTAGACAGCCGGGGAGATTTTACAGTAGTTCTTCCCTCTACCTAAGCAGCCTTTCCTGCTGTTGCAAATTCACTCGACAAACCCTACTCCAACACCTTCTCATGGTAAACGGTAACTCCTTGTTGTCTGCCACCACTTCATAACTGTCATCATGGTCAAATTTAATAAGGGTGTGACCCCGGCTCCTCGTTGCATAATGAGGTTACTTTGCATTGCAAACTCTGGCCTCACACTTGAGGGACAGCAATCCATCGGTGAGCCTGGGAAGTTTATGAGAAAAGGCAGTCAAATGAGAGCTAGCCTCCTGAGGAACTCAGTCACCAGTGTCTCCCCCTCAGTGTCCTCGGAAGCCTGATACCAGCATTACTAAGGGTCCCATTTGAAAAGTGTCCCCCTGAGCCTGATGAGCCGTCTCATGCCTATCATCCCAGCACTTGGGAAGCTGAGGCAGGAGGATAGTATAGGGTTTAAGGCAAGCCTGAGCTACATTCTTCTAGCCATCAGGTTATTAGCTCATTTTTCTGTGTCATGGGAGCCCAGAAAAGAAGTGTGAATGAGGGAGGGCCCTGCAATCAGGGAGGACCATGGAAAAGAAAATTAACACAGCTTGTTGTCAATGTTGCTTTGAGACACGGCATGTGAGGTGGGATTGGTGAGCCATCCCACGATGTCCGGCCTTACTGCTCCTCCCAGCTCCTGTCTTGGGCCTTGAAGTCTGCTCGCACACTGCCCTCTGAGAAGGGCTGCACACGCATGCCTCATGCTGTCCTCACACCACCAGACAGAGGGCTGACGACGGAGCTCAGTAGTCCACATAATCCTGGTAAGCACAAGGCCCTCGGTTCCATCCACAGCACCACACATAAAACAACAAAGATAACAACCAGCCAGGGGGATACGCAGGGAGTGGGCTTAATAAGGTAAATAAAATGACCCAAGGTAAAAACCTAACCAGAGAGCAAGCCAGGATAACCCCAAGTCTCACAGACTGGGTCTATCATCAGACCCAAGGTGAAGGCAGGTATATCCACTTCTTCTAAGACCATCTATGAATTCAGTCTAGATCTTCGTGGCACAGAAGAAAGCCAGAAAAATAAGCAGGACTCAGTGGTTCACATATGTAATCCTAACACTGAGGAGGTAGCAGACCAGGATCAGGAGTTCAAGACCATCCTCGGCTACATTTGAAGCTAGCCTGAGCGATATGACTCTAAAAACTCAAACACACTAAGAAGACCCACTCGATAAAGCACTTACCTTACCAGCTTGATGACCTGAGTTAGGACTCCCAGAACCCATGGAAATCTCAACAGTGGTGATATAGTAAAGACCAGGGGAAGGTAACATAATGTGGCATTGTCAGCATCTGTGTGTGTATCTGTGACTCTAATATGACCCTGTCACACAGACCATACAATCTAAATGCACATTACCATATAAGGGAGGCTAAGGAAATACCATGCATGTAAAGGGAAACCAAAAGAGGCCATGTAAGACTGCAGCCACGCTGCATCTAGGGCCCAGCTTTTGTATGTGAACCCGCGGAGCCAGTACTGGCGTGAATCTAACAGTGCTTCCTGGCAGAAAGTCCCAGTGTCCCGTTTCTTTATCTCAGGATCCTCAGACAGTAAGTTGGGGATGGAAGGCACATCTAGGGTTCACTGGCCAGCTGGCAATGACGAAGTTCTAGGCCATTAAGAAATCCTGTCTCAACAAAAGATGGAAGGCACCTGAAAATGACTCCCGAGGTTATCATCTGACCTCCACATGGGCATATGTACTCACCCACATACACACATCTAGCCTGGACTAGCATTCATGTTTCGTTTTTTTTTTTTTTTTTTTTTTTTTTTTTTTGGTTTTTCGAGACAGGGTTTCTCTGTGTAGCCCTGGCTGTCCTGGAACTCACTCTGTAGACCAGGCTGGCCTCGAACTCAGAAATCCGCCTGCCTCTGCCTCCCAAGTGCTGGGATTAAAGGCGTGCGCCACCACCGCCCGGCATGTTTCGTTTTTTTTAAAGAATTGTTTGTGTATAGAAGCACATTGTAGCTGTCTTCAGACACACCAGGAGAGGACATGAGATCCCATTACGGATGGTTGTCATATGGTTGTTGGGAATTGAACTCAGGACCTCTGGAAGAACAGTCAGTGCTCTTAACCACTGAGCCATCTCTCCACCCCCATTCATGATCCTCTTGCCTCAGCCTCCTGGGTGCTGAGATGGCACTAGTGTGCCACTATATACAACCCCAAAGGATTGTAAAGAAAACCCATAAGGGTGATTGCTCCCCGGGTCTGACAGATTACCTTTGAGAGGGGATATTCCGTAAAATGTCAAACTGCACGGGATCAAACCAGCCCAGCCTTCAGAGGGATGCAACCCTGACCTGGCCTGAAGATTTGGACCCCTTTCTCTTAAGTACGTGGTTAGTTGCTACCTACTGAACATCAGGCTCTGTACTTAGTCCTGGTTAAAGAAAACCCTGAAGCCCCACCCCTGCCCTTAGGAAGGCAGTATTTGTATGGAGGATAGTTAAATAGACATGAGCACCCACGTAGGAAGGGCTGGAAATGAGAAGCATTGAGAAGCAAGACTGGATTTGTATTCTGGCACTGGCACACAGTGGGAAGGGATTTTAAAAACTGTAGACTAGGGGCTGGAGAAATGAGAAGGCTCAGGGTTACGAGCACTGGCTGCCCTGCAGAGGACCTGGGTTCAAATCCCTGCATCTACATGGAAACTCACAACCAGTGTTCTCACACCCCAGTTCCAAGGGATCTGACATCCTCTTCTGACCTCTGTGGCCACCAAGTATGCATGTGATACACATACATATATACATACATACATACATACACACACACACACACACACACATACATACAGGCAAAACACACACATACATTTTTTTAAGTATTAAAACCACAGTCCATGGGGTAGAGAGATGACTCGACAATTAAGAGCACACGCTGCTCTTGCAGAGGACCTGTGTTCAGTTCTTACCACAACCTCTCGATAATCCAGCTCCAGAAGGATTCCGTGTCCCTTACTTCTACAGCCATCTGCACACAGTGCACATACCCACACACAGACTCACATAAAAGAAATTAAAAACATATATAAAAATTGTAACTGTGGCCAGTGGGTAAAGGTGCTTGGCACCAAGACTGATAATGTAAGTTCAGTGCCCAGAACTGACATAGCAGAAGGAGAAAACCAACTCCACACATGTTCTATGGCTTGCGGGAGGCCACATACATGCATGCACACACAAAACAAATGAGCAAATAGTACTAAGAACTGTAATCTGTTGAGATGTCATTGTTCTGAAATTAGCCATATTGATTTGAAAATATATGACTTATTTTTTTCCATTCTTACAGAGTTAATACCATGTATTAAATATGAAACAGCTACACTGGTTTGAGTACAGAAATTAATAAAGTATTCTCTTAATAATGAAGGAAAGCACCTGTAACCTAGCTAGATATGGTGAGACACATCTGCAATCCCAGCACTCAGGAGGTGCAGGCAGGAAGATGTCAAGTTCAAGGTCAGCCTAGGCTACTTACTGATTTTTGAAGCTAGCCTGGACAAAGCTAACAAGGCTTTGTCTCAAAAATAAAATAAAATATAAAATAAAGTTGGGTATACAGTGCCTATTCTCCTTCGGGGGTACTTCAAAGAGGACAGAAAGTGATGTAAGAGAATCCTGTAAGACCAGTAGAGAGGAGAGGCTCCTCTCACAGAGGTGAGCCATCTATGCCTCTTAGCCAAATCTCGTATAGTATCAGATGTCCATGGATGAAGGGAGAGGTCTCACAAAGACATCATTGGCCTTCAGGGTGCCTGAGGTCTCCAGCAGACTCATGCTGTGCCCTCAGGCCCAGAAGCCATCTTTGTCTTCTGTGATGGCTCAAATGAGAATGACCATGTAGACTCCAGAGATGGTATGATTAGGTTTGGCCCCCACAGGCTCCAGTGTGTGAATGCTTGGCCCACAGGGGCTGTCACAATTAGAAGGTGTAGCATTGTCAGAGTAGATGTGGCCTTGTTGGAGAAAGTGTGTCACTGTGGGGTGGGCTTTGAAGTCTCCTATGCTCAAGCTCTGCCCAATGTGGAATTTGAGTCTCCTCCTGGCTGCCTTAGGATCAAGATATACAACTCTTGGCTCCTCCAGCACCTGTCTGCCTGCAGGCTGCCGTGCTTCCTGCTATGATGATAATGAACTAAACCTCTGGAACTGTAAGTCAGGCCAATGAAATGTTTGCTTGTATAAGAGTTGCCTTGGTCATGGTGTCTCTTCACGGTAATAAAACCCTAACTAAGACAGCTCTTATGGTTGAATATTTGATCCCTAGTTAGTGGACTATTTGGGAAGGATTAGAAGGTGTGGCCCTGTTGAAAGAGGTATAATACTTGGCAGTGGGCTTTGAGATTTCAAGATTCCTGCCATCTTTAGTGAGCTCTTGCTTCCTGCTTGCTGTTTGAGATGTGAGCTCACAGTTGTTCCTGCAGCCTTCACTCACCCTCAGACTCAAACCCCCTGAAACTGTAAGCCCAACTGAACATCTTTTATCTGTAGTGCTCTCTGGCTGGCTTATGTCAACTTGACATGAACTAGAATTATCTGAAAGAAGAGAAGCTCAACTGAGAAGATGCCTCCATGAGACGTGGCTGTAAAGCAGCTCCTTAATTAGTGACTGATGAAGGGAGCCCAACGGATTGTGGGTGGTTCCATCCCCAGGCTGGCAGTTCTGGGTTATTAAGAAAGCAGGTTGAGCAAGCCAGCAAGCAGCATCCCTGCATGGCCTCTGCATCAGCTCCTGCCTCCAGGATCTTGCCCTGTTTGAGTTCCTGTCCTGACTTCCTTCAATGATGAACAGAGCTGTGGAAGTGTACGCCCAATAAACCCTTTCCTTCCCAACTTGCTTTTTAAAAAAAAAAAAAAAAAAAAAAAAAGAAAAAAGAAAAAAGAAAAGTTTTTTTTTCTTTTCTATGTGTACTCTGCAGCTGTCTTTACACACACACACACATCAGATCCCATTACAGATGGTTGTGAGCCACCGTGTGGTTGCTAGGACTTGAACTCAGGACCTCTGGAAAAGCAGTCAGTGCTCTTAACCCCTGAGCCATCTCCCCAGCCCCCCAACTTGCTTTTTGGTCATAGTATTTTGTCGCAGCAATAGGACATGCCTTGAAGTAACTAAGACTCATTCGCCCGTACCTTTCCCCAGAAACCCCTCCCCCATACAGAAGCCTCGTCTGTTCTTTTTTTTTTTTTGGTTTTTTCGAGACAGGGTTTCTCTGTGTAGCCCGGGCTGTCCTGTAGACCAGGCTGGCCTCGAACTCAGAAATCCGCCTGCCTCTGCCTCCCAAGTGCTGGGATTAAAGGCGTGCGCCACCACCGCCCGGCTGCCTCGTCTGTACTTATAACAGGGTCTTCAGGACAACCTGTGACCACTGGGAATGTTTAGGAAACACAGCCTGAAAGGCTGGCGACACCCGGCAACAAAGTGACCAGTCGCGAGTAACTGGTATTTTACGTGCCAATTAAATGAGAAAATGCAAATAAACGCTCGGGGGCTGAGCCAAAGCCCAAATAAGGCAGCTATGAGAAGAGGAGGTGTGAACCAACAAACAACCCCGCAGATCTGAAGTGGGGAGGAGAGATTACCTCCGCTTCAAAGAGAAGCGTTCCCAGGTTCCCCTAGTGCACCCTTCACTAAGGACACCGGTCAATTAGCTCAGAGTAAGCCGGAGAAACGTAACCTGTAATTCCCACCTCAGCCACCTGTGCCGGTCACTCCTCCTACATATCTGTGTCTATCAAACAGCACAGATTAAACTCGAGCCTAAACAAACACGTTTAAAAGGTTAATTTCCTGGCAGGAAATGCCTGTGTAATCAGTCAGCAGCTTGTCACTAGCCGGCACTGTGACCTTTGAGGGTCCAGCCCCTCCCACCACCGGGCAGCAGCCTCCCGCCTGGACCACAGCCGCTTCTACCGGATCTCCGCAGCTCTTATTTTCCTTCACTGGAGACCTTTCGTATGGAGATTCTTCTAGAATTCCAACTCTGTAGCCCGGAGGCAGGGCATGCACAATGACCTAGATTCAGTGTCCAGTTTTGCCAGTACTAGTAGGAGAATCTGATCAGTACTACCCTGTTTAAATCTATATTCTCTGGCCTCGGTTTATAACCCAGTGGATAGAACACACACTTAGCATGCACAAAGCCCGGGTTCAATCCCCAGTGCCACCCAAAACACTTACATTTAAAATCTGTAACCTCTAGAAAACCAGCAATAAAATCTGTGTCCTTTCTTCCTGGCTGGAATTTGTAATGAGTGATATTGGTAACTTGGCAGACTCTGGAATCACAAACCTCTGAGCTCATCTGAAAGGGATTATCTAGATTAGGTTAATTCAGGTAGGACATTCCATTCCACAGACAGGGGTTATCCTGGACTAAATAAAAAGGAGAAAGCAAACTGAAAATGACTGTTCATCTCTCTCTCTGCTTCCCGGTGGATACATCACTTCCTGGACTTCCCTGCCATGGTGGATTGATTGGGTTCTTGAACTGAGAGCCAATACAAACCCTCTCTCCCTTAAACTGCTTTGTTTGTTTTTTAAACTCTTTTCAAACTGAGCATAGTGGTGCAAGCCTTTAATCATGCAGCACTTGGGAGGCAGAGGCAAGGAGATCTCTGTGAACTTGAGGCCAGCCTGGTCTACACAGTGCGTTCCAGGACAACCAGACAGAGACCCTGTGTCCTAGCCACAGTTGTACTGTTGTGAAGAGACACTATGACCAAGGCAACTCATAGAAGAGGAAGCATTTAATAGGAGTTTGCCTAGAGTTTCAGAGGTTTAGAGGGAGAGGGAGGGAGGGAGGAAGTGGGCATGGGGGGTTGTGTTTTATAAAAAGAAAAGAGAAGGAAGAAATATGTTTGGTGGGGGCATATGGTATGGTGTGGGGGGGAAGGGGTGCCTCTGCGGGCCCATGCTGAGGCACCCCTTCCCCCTGAGATACCAGCCACAAGAAGGTATAGTATAGAATAGAGTTTATTTACAGAAAGGTAGAGAGAGGGGGGGGGGGGTACAGGCCAGACATGAGCATGTGGAGAAAGTGGGAGAGGGGAATGGAGAGAGAAGGGAAAAAAGGTAAAGGAGCAAGAGCAAGAGGAGAAGGGAGTGAGGAGGGGTTGAGCAGCCCCTTTTAGAGTGAGTCCAGCACACCTGGCTGTTGCTAGGTAACTGTGGGGCGGAGTCTAGAAGGAAAGGCAAGGGGTGGGGGACAGAGGCACACTGGCAGGGTGTGGGCTTTTGAAAACTTCAAGGCCCACCGGCTGTGATCCATACTTCTTAATCTTTCTAATCCTATCAAAGCGTCCCACTCCTTGGAGACTAGCATTCAAACACATGAGCCTATGAGGACCATTCTCCTTCAAACCACCTACCCTGTCTCAAAAAACAAAAAAACAAACAAAACAAAAAGCTTTCAATTGAAACAGATTCACTTTCCTCCCCCAGTCCCTCTCAGGCATGCTTCCCAGGCACTCCCCCACCACCACCACCCACACTTCCATGTTGATAGTCTCTTTTTCTTTGATTATGTTGGTATGCATGTATGTTTCTATGTAGATGCACAAATACACAAATGCAACCTGCTGTCTGTTTTTGTTACTTGTGTATGTGTATGGTCTCAGGGCTGACCACTTTACCCACCTTGGACAACCAATAATGGGTCTCATCCCTGGGAGAAGCTAATTCTTTTCCCAGCAATCATCAGACGCTTCTAGTTCTTTGTCTAGGGGTAGAACCCGGTGAGATTCCCCACTCCACTCTACAGTCATATTACAGTCATATGTCCACTGGTGGTGCCCTTGTTCTGGCCTTGTTTATGCAGCCGTTTCTAGGAGAGGCTGTTTCGCCACAGAATTCCTGATATCCTGGCTTTTAGTCTTTCTGTCCCCTCTTCTATGATGGTCCCTAGAAGAGGAAGCTGTGATATACATGTATCCATGGTGGATGGGCTCCTGAAGATCCATTGATCTCTGCATTGTGTCCGGCTGTGTTTTATTGTGATGGTCTCCATTTGCTGTTCAAGGAGCCTTCTTTGATGAGTGCTGCAAGCTATACTTACCCAGGAAAGCTGGCTCACAAACAGTTGTTAGTTGGTTAGTCTATTTGTTGGTTTGTTTTTTGAGAAAGGGTCTCACTGTGTAACCCTGGTTGGACTGGAATTCATGTTGTAGAAAAAAAGAAAGGCAGGCAGGCTTGGTGGTATACGCTTGTAATCCCAGCACTGGGGAGGTGGAGACAGGTGGATTCCCATAAACTTGTAATCCCAGCACTGGGGAGGTGGAGACAGGTGAATCCTCCTACTTGGGGAGTTCTAGACCTGTGAGATACTCATTTCAAGATACAAGGTAGAAAGCAACAGAGGAATGACAGCCAGGGACGACCTCTGTCTCCATGTGCATGTGCACATACATGTTCATGTGTGTACCCATGCATACTGTAAGGCTCTGGAGAGCCTTAGCTACCAGGGACCCCCAGAGTGAACCACATGGAGCCAGAGATCAATGCAAAAGCAAGAGGAGTTTATAGTTCCAGCACGCTGCTGGGCAGCCCAGTCAGCCGGTTTTTATACAGTTTTCAGGGGATACAAAAGAGCAACAGCCATTAGACGCAACATGATTGGCAGAACAGTGTGACTTTTAAACTGATTGGTCCTTATGTAATGAGGTAGCAAGGGCTTCTCTTATCTGGGGGAGGTGGGTGAGTAACGGTGAGCCCACCCTGAGGAATGTGTCTATATGCTCTGGGCTTCCCTTATCTGCAGGTGGCCAACAGGTGCCCCCTGTGGTCTTCTTGCAGAATGTAATCAGCCTCTCCCTTCCGAAGGAAGGGGTGGCCTATGTGCTCCATGACCTCTCCCTTCTGGGAAGGGAGGGGGCCGGGTGGAATTGAAGAGGAAGCTGACCTCTTCAATACCGTGTACAAACACACAGAGAAGAAAAGATAAAGAAAGGGAATGGAGTCCTGTTGTCCTCTCTAAGGGTACATTTCAGTGACCTGAAGACCTCCCATTAGTGCCACCTCCTGAAGGTTCTGAAACTTCCCAAGTGTGCTGTGGCTGAGGACTCAAGAGCACTTGAGGACACTTAAGTTATAAACTACGGTGAGTGTGGAGGACTGAGAACTTGGGAGACAGCGGTAGGAAGACTGTCAGCCTGATCTATAAAGACCCTTTCTTAAGGAAAACAAAAACCAGGAGTTCAAGACCAGTCTTAGCCAAAGTGCAAAGCCAACCTGAGCTACATTTCTCAAACAACCACAAAACCTATAACAACTGTCGTAGTTAGGGTTTCCATAACTGTGGAGAGACATCTTGACCAACGTAACTTTTAGAAAGGCAAACATTTAATTGGGGCTGGCTTACAGTTTCAGAGTTCTAGTCCATTATCGTCATGGTGGGAAGCATGGCAGCATGCAGGCAGACATGGTGCAGGAGAAGGAGCTGAGAGTTCTACATCTGGATCTGAAGGCAGGCTGTCTTCCACGGGCAGCCTCACTGGGGGAGCTTGAGCACCAGGAGCCCTCAGAGCCCACTTCCACAGTGACACACTTCCTCCAACAAGGCCACACCTCCTCACAGTGCCACTTCCCATGGGCCAAGCATCTTCAGACCACCACAAGGACTAGGACTGTCTTACTGTCCTATATGAGGAAACTGTGACCACTGTCCAGAATGTTACAGCAAGTGAGTGGCTCACCTGAATATGTTGTTTATTGTCCCCTCAAGATACTCTCTGAGCCCTTGCTTTGTTTTTTCCTGAGGCATGGTCTTGTGTAGCCCAGGCTGGCCTCAAACTCACTATGTATCTGAGATGACCCTGAGTTGACCCTGCTTCCTCTGCCTCCGTCATGCAGAATTGCAGGCATGCACCATCACGACCTGATCAAAGTCTCTGTCCCCTTGCTCTCTACCTACCTGTGCTGTCTAATTTTATGTCACTGTGTTCCCTTACCTCCCTCTACATTGTTTCAAACAATCAAAACTGACTATCGCAGTACGTGGGAAGAGTCTATACCGAACAAATAAACAAATACAGAAAAAACAAATAGAGTCAATTATAGAGAAGAAAATATAAGGTCTGGCAATAACTTAGACATGTGATCCACATGTCAAATGAAGACAACAGAGACTCGGCCTCTAAGCAGTGAACTTCCGGAGGTGTTGCAAACTTTACACCTGTGTTTAATTATCTCTCACTTGAAAGTCCTTATCTTTGGAGAGAATGAAGGGAATGTCTGTCTGTCTGACTTTGAGGCAGGATCTATATACCCTGACTGTTCTGGAGCGATGTAGACCAGGCTGGTCTCAAACTCAGAGGATCACCACCCTGGAGTCCTGGGATTAAAGGTGTGCACCACCACGCCTGGTTTGCCTCAGCCTCTTGAGTGTTAGAATTACAGGGGTGAACACTTTCCCCAGTTGGGATTGTTTCTTGTTTGAGTCAGCATCTCATCTCTCATGTAGCCCAGCTGACGTTTAACTTACTCCATGGTAAGAAGGCCTCTGAGCTCCTGTTCTTCCTCTCTCCCTGAGTGCTGGAACTACAGTTGGGAACCACTGCGACCAGCTTTATGTGTGCTGGGAATTAAACCTGGGGTGTCCCACATGCTAGGCTGACACGCTACCAACTGAGCTACGTCCCCAGCCCCCAGCATTCTTTCTTACACTTGGCCCTTATACTAAACAGGCTAGCTTCCTTGGATCCTCATATTGATGATAGCACCTGGAGAATGACAACTGCTGTGTGAAAAAATGAATGAGTGAATGAATGAATGAGTGAATGAATGAATGAATGAATGAATGAATAGCTCACAGTAACTGGGAGAATCCAACATGCCAGCAGTGGGCAGAGGATTTACCTAAAATGTCTCACTGACTGTTCCAATCCATATGGCATAAGGCATAGCATACTTTGTGGTTGAAGCCTTTCTCCAACGCTCAGCAGTACCCTGGGTCCATGCAGCACACAGTGGGTCAGCTGTTCAGCCTTGATGGACATCCACTGTAACATGGACACAGGGGTGACACTTTCAGAAGTGTGACTTTGTTTACAGCCAGAGAGATGACTTGCACTGCCACACAAAGGTTATCTTCCCATCGCTGCATAAGTAGATGAATAACCTCTGCAAGTCTGGATAAGCTGATAAGGAATAGAGGCAGCTGGGCAGTCCCTGGAGAAGACCAGGGCTCACACAGTGCATTAGAAATTTAAAGGAGAGGTTTGGGGGAGAAAACGGGGGGGGGGGGGTGGAGAGGGGGGAGAGACCCTGTTTTGTTTTTAATACTACTGCTGTTGTTTTAATGGGGGGGGGGGAATGTCCATGTGTAGCCTAGGCTGGCCTCAAACTTGTTATGCAGCTGGGAATAACCTGAACCTCTGATCCTTCTGCTTCTGTGTCCCAAGTCATAGGATTATAGGTCTAAGCCACGGTGCTCAACTTTTTAAATTACTTTTTTTTTTTTTTTTTTTTTTTTGGAGACAGAGTCTCACCATGCAACCTTGGCTGGCCTGGAACTCCCTTAGTTAACCTGGCTGGCTTTGAACTCACAGAGACCCACCTGCCTCTGCCTCCTCAGTGCTGGGATTAGAAAGTAATGGTTCCACACAGTGTTTTAACTGTGACAGTATGTCACAGTGGTTGTTTCTTCCCATGCCCAGCACTCTCCCTCATGCCCCTTGTCCCCACTCTGGTTCATGTACCTGTTCCGACTCCAGTTGGTTCCTTTCTGCTCTCAAACAACCCCCACTTCTGCTTTCATGTCACGCGTATCTCTTCCTCCCTCCTGGTCATCTCCTTTCTAGTTTCATGACCTCTAACACATATACTCACACAGAGAACACATACATATACACTCAGGATCTGCATTTTATATATGGACAAAAAGTGCAATATTTACAGTTTTCTGGCTTGGAAAAAAATGGAAATTTCTTATAAATGTCATGATACCATTTTCATTTTTTAAGATTATTTAGATGTATTTATTTTATTTGTATGGGTGTTTTCCCTGCATGTATGTATATGAACTACATGCATTCCAGGGAAGCCAGAAAGAGGAAGGCACTGGATGTCCTGACACTGGAGCAATGGATAACTAACTATGAGCCGCCAGGTGGATGCTGGGAACTGAACACTGGTCCTCCACAAGACCAACAAGCACACTAAGCCTCTGATCTCTTTTCCTAACCCCTCAATTTCATTTTTCTTTCAGGGTCTCAATATGTAGCCCAGCCTGACTTGAAACTCTCATTCCTCCTGCCTCAGCCTCCTGGTACCACCACACCTGAAAACGTTTTTTCCCCCTCTACTCCAAAATCCCAAACAAAGATATTTATCGGAAAGACCTTTGTTGATACAATGGGCTCTGCACAAAGAGGCAGCTTGGATATAACGGTTTTTCCCTTAACCACACAGCCCTCATCAGCACGATTGCGATTGGACACCGTGAGCCAGGCATGACGGTGCGCATGCGTAATCCTAGCACTGGAGAGGTTGTAATGGGATGGCTGCCTCAAGTTTTGAGGCTAGCCTTGGCTACATTGCAAAATTCTATCTATAAATAAATAAATCATCTGCCTTGTCTCAGAGGCTCTTAGAACCAAGTGCTAGCAGGTCCGTTTCTCTAGAGGACTGAGCTCTGGTGTTTGTTGGCTTATAGCTAGCTATATCATACCAACCCCTGCCTCTGTTTTCACATGATTTGCTCTCCACATGTCCAAATCTATTTATTCATTTATTTATCATTGGGTTTTTTTTTTCAATATATTTTATATTCTACCTGCTTGAGTCCTGTGGGCTGTGAGCTTTTTGTTGTTGTCTCTTGGAGAGACGGGGTCTTACCATGTAGACCAAGCTAGTCTCAAACTTGCCATCTTCCTGTCCTCAGCTCGGTCTGTACCACTATGACCAGCTTTACATTCAAATTTAGCTTGTGAATTTCTGTTGTAAACTTAGTGGAGTCTGGGTTTCTGAATTGAAAGAGAGAGAGAGAGAGAGAGAGAGGAGAGAGAGAGAGAGAGAGAGAGAGAGAAAATGATTGATCCATCTGCAACAAAAGAAAGAAAAAAGAAAAGGGGGAGGAGAGAGAGGAATGGGGAGGGAGGGAGGGAAGGAGGGAGGGAGGGAGAAGGGAGGGAGGGAGGGAGGGAAGAAAGGAGGGAGGAGGGGGGGAGGGAAGAAAGGAGGGAGGGGAGGAAGGAGGGAAGGAGGGAGGGAGGCCCATCCCATTTCCATGATGTGAACTGTGGACATGGTTGCTGACCACATTAGCCTGCTAAGAGCCACAGCAATGAAGTCACACAGGTTCTGAGTGGCACCTTCCCAGGGTTTGGGGGCTCTGAACTCCACTAAACCCAGAAGCTAGTGACTCTGTTTTACTTCTGTGCTTTGTTCGGTATTTTGTTCATTTTGGGCACCGGATATAAAGTTAAATTGAGAAACCTGCATGTGGCATCATGGCATTTATTTTGGCTTCCGTTTTGCAGGATGCATCCTGATCTCAGAGCTGACTCAAAATCCAGGGATAAAAGGGAGATGGAGTCAAGCCACGCGCTTCGAGCTAGTGAAGTTTGGGGAAAGAAACGGGCATTGTAGGTTTAGCGTAGAGAGCTCTTCTAGGGGAAAGCAAGAGGGTCCCATGGTGCAGCCTGGCAGCAAATCCAGGGCCAGCTTCAATCCCCTCAAGACCTGTCTCAGGTTTACAGTGAGTGGTGAGGGAGAGGCTGCCGATTTCACTGAAACTATCAGAATGAGTTTGATTTTATCTTCTAAGAAGTGTGCTGGGCATGGTGGTGTAAGCCTTTATCCCTGCACCCAGGAGATAGAGTCAAGCCTACCTCTACAAGTAGCAGGCCAGTCTGATGACATAGAGAGGATCTCTAAGCCAACTAGAACTACACAGAAGATGGAGAGGAGGGAATTTTAAGAAGTGGTAGTAACAGCTGTGTGGTAAAACTGGAGTGGGGTGTTGAGGGGGTCAGCACAACTCGGGGAGTAAAGGCACTTGCTGACCAAGCCTGAGTTGGAGTTGGATCCCCGGGATCCATGGCAGGAGGAGACAATAGACCCTAAACTTGTTCCTCAATCTCCACATTTGTGCCATAGTATGCACATATACACGCTCTCATATACTTGAATGCACATACATGTGCACATGCACACAGTTGCACACACATACACTTGTACACACTTATACACACTCACATGCATTCTGGTTGGATGCCATCCACTCTGTCCTGCGTCGGGCTTGGACTTGAAGGTGTAAAATGTAAAGGAGGCTGTAAGGTGTGAGGAGATTAACCCCACTGACTCCAGAGGAAACAGCTAATCACTTCTAATTACAGTCTCCTTATCAGGGAAGTTCGCTAGGGTGGTTCAGGATGGTGACAAAGGTAGAATTATGGGATGAGCCAAGGAGATCCCTTAAGCTTTGTAGTCATGGTGGGAATTGGGTAGCAAGAAAAGGAGACCAAAGCAGGCTCTTCTTTTCTTGCTTTCTTTTTTTTTTTTTTTTTAGCTTTTTTTGTTACACAGTTTCGCTATGTCCTGGAGCTCATTAGATAGACCAGGCTAGTCCCAAATTCATAGAGATTTGCTTGCCTCAGCCTGGCAAGTGCTAGGATTAAAGGTGTGTGCTACACATTTTTTGGTTGGTTTATCTGTTTGTTTGTTTATTATTTTTGAATGATGTCTGATTAAGCCTTTGCACTTGCAAGCCTACTGCCTCCCCTTCTTGAGTAGTCAGGATTACAGTCCTGTACCATTAGACCTGACTAGGAATAAACTCTTAACTAGTCACAGCATGGGTGAGACTCAGCACAATCACCCTAGGTAATTATCTTAAACATATATGTCATATGATCCCACCATTTAATAACACTCTAAGAATGCAAACTCACTTGCTAAGTTGAGAAGCCTGTCAAGCCAGGGGTAGTGATGGACATCTACAGTCAAAAAAAATCTGGGAGGTCGGGATTTCAAGGTCATCCTCACCTAAATATAAGTAAACAGTAAACAGAGAAGGCAACCAGTCAGTCTTGCATGAGCAGACCGTGGTTTCCCAGGAAGAAAGGGGATTGAGAAAGGAAGGAAGAAGGTATTAAAGGAATATGAAGAATATGGCTCAGCTTCTCAGCATGTAAAGAGTATTTTAAGCATATCACACATGCATCAAACTGCATACATTAAATATGTGTAGTTCATAGTACATACCTGAGCCCTCGGTAAACATGTTGAGAAGCTACATAGCAGGAAGGGAGAAGAGATGAAAAGGGAGATTAACTTAACATGGAAAAAAATCTACAATGAAAATGGCTTAAAATCAAAACCCCTGACAGGAGGCAGGGGAGGTGGCTCAGCAGGGAAAGGTGCTCGCCAAGCTTGACTGAGTTTGACCCGCAGTACCTCCTACAAGCACAGACTGGTGCTGTCCCTCCACAGACCCAAACCCAGGGATTGAACTCACATTGTCAGGGGTCCTCGGCAAGCACTTTTACCTGCTTAGCTATCTCACCAGCCCTCAAGTCTGTAATTTAAAAACTATAAAGCCTCATTCTAAACGTGCCCCTAGAAACTAAACTTAACCTCAGAACAAAACATAACATGAATCTCTTAAAGAACTTCTCAGCTGGATGCGGTGGCACACACCGGTCCTCCCAGAACCAAAGAGATGGAAGAACTGTGAGCCCAAGGCTATCCTTGTCTACATATCACCTTGTCTACATGTTCCAAGGTGAGCCTGGACTATGAGAGGTAAGACTCTATCTCAATAAATAAGCAAACAAGCTAACGAGTAAAGGACTGTGTCCAGATATTCTCTCGAGCTGGCTATCGCCTCCATCTCTATTCAGCGTAACTATTTCTTGTTTAATGTGTATGGGTATTGTCCTGCTTTTATGTATGTGTGCCACATGCATGCCTGGTGGCCATAGAGGCCAGATGAGAGCCTCTGACCCCCCCTAGGTCTGGAGTTACAGACAGTTACGAGCCACCATGTGGATGCTGGGAAGTGAGTCCAGGTCCTCTGGAAGAGCAGTCAGTGTTCTCGCCTCCTGAGGCATCTCTCCAGACCTCAATGTAACTTGATTTTCAGCACCAGGGATTGGACACAGGGCTTCACCATGCTAGTAAGTGCTTTACCACCTAATCTCATCTCTCAACATTTTCCACATGCTCCCTATGTCTACATATTTATTATAATTATTACTGTAGTAACACATTACGCTTGTTATAAAGAAAAAAAGAAATCAGAAATGAATAAAAACATATGATATAAATAAAAGTTCTAGAGGCTTCTTTCGACACCTGAATAATTATCTTACAACCTGTCTCCCACCTAGTTGCACATGTCAATGTGCCTAGCCCTGCAGAGACTTGATATGCCAGGGTGAGAGATGACCAGGGGATCCCCACCCTCTCAGAGGAAAAGGGGAAGGAGATAGACAAAGGGACTGTGGCAGGGGAAAGGGGGGACAGGGGAACAGTTGTCGGGATGTAAAGTGAATTTTATTTTATTATTTATTTATTTATTTTTGGTTTTTCGAGACAGGGTTTCTCTGTCTAGTCCTGGCTGTCCTGGAACTCACTCTGTAGACCAGGCTGGCCTCGAACTCAGAAATCCACCTGTCTCTGCCTCCCAAGTGCTGGGATTAAAGGCATGCGCCACAACTGCCTGGCTGTGAATTTTTTTTTTTAAAGGGAAAAAAATAACTCCTCTAGCCTCAGGGAAAAGGACTGAGCATTGGCCATGTGGCACTGGCCAGGGAGTGTCTCAAGGAGTGTCGAGAGACCAGGAGAAGGGACAGGAAATGACTTGATGCTGGTTAACCATAAACCCTGGGTTTATGTGCCTATAAACCTCTGCACTTCCTCTTCCCCTCTGCCACCTGGGTGCATTGGTTTTCCTTATTTCCATCCAGTCCTCTAGCCAGACCGGTCCTGAGAAGTCTTCTGTCCCTTCCATGGCTACGCCTCATGGTCACATGGTAATCTGAATTCCCCAGAGAAGAGCTCTGCAGACAGGTGGTACCAAATGTGACTTACACATAATCCTCCCACAACAATCACTAGTTATAGAAAATGTGTGTTTATTAAGAAAATTAATATGAGATCAAGGCCAGCCTTGAATATATAGTGAATTACAAGCCAGCTAGGGATCCATAGTGAGACCCTATCTCAAAACACACAGAAACAAAATAAACAAAAAGAAAAATAAAGAGGACTTCCACACGAGTGTGCATACATGCCTGCACACAGGCAAACACACACACAAGACAAAATTAAAGCTCATTTTCCCCCTAACATTACCCAGAAATCTTTTCACAAAGGACTTCAAGCTGCAAGATGTTGGTCCTGAGAAGGGTTTTGTAATACCCTTGGCAGAACTACAAGCAAAGTTCTGCTAGGATCCTTTTAGAGTGGGATAAGTTGTTTTACTCTTCTCTGTAATAGCTGTGAGCCTGTGGGAGGCTACATCATCTGAAACCTAAAATTTAGATTGTATGTGAGACTTCGTGAGAATATTGTGGTAGAGACCACATTTCAAATCTATTTCTTTTCCCCCTCATCTTTTAAATATTTTTATTCTTTCATCTATCTGTCTGTCTAACTTCTTACCTGTCTAAGCACATGCCCACTTATTACCAAGGCGTACATGTGGTGATTGGAGGACAGTTTGCATAGTCTGTCCTCTCTTCCTGCTGTGTAGGTCTCAGCAATTAAAGTCACATTGTAAAGCTTGGTCTTTGCCTCCTGATCCCCTCGCCAGCCTATCCTCTTTCTTTTTGGAGACAAGATCTCCCATGTAGGCCAGCCTAGGCTACACACACAACAATCCTTGGCCTTCTGAGTACTGGGAGGATTAAAGGACTGAGCTCTCCATCGACTCCTGAACCCCCATCCTCTGAAATCCACCAAAACCAACAAAGCACCAACAGAAGCCTTGGTTCAGCTCCAGTAGCAGCAAATCTTAGCTCCCTATACAGTTCTTGAATCTCCTTGGGAAAATTCAAAGAGGTAGACACAGAATAAGGGGTGACCAGGATGCAGCTATTAAGTATCACAAACAAGCTCTTCAGAAGTTTCCTCAAAAAAAAAAAAAAAAAGAGTCACGACCTCTAGTGAGGGAAATAATGGATGCCAGCACCCCGAGACTGCCAAGACCCAGCAGGCTGGCCACAGCCTCATTGTTCACCATCACGTGTCTAAAACAACCCTGACGACTGAGTTAAGAAAAAATGTGGCAAGCAAGAAAACTTGTCATGGTCTCTGCTCTCTTGACTCACTGAAAATCACAAGGAGAGCTTTGGTTTGAAGGTGACACTGGGTTTAATAGCCTGGGCCAGCAAGTTTCTGAGATGTCTGGCAGTGAGCTGGAGTCACCAGAGGACCTGTCTTCAAGGATGGAGGGGGAAGAGACAAGAGTTCAAGTCTGGGAGGTAAAAAGGTGAAATGATCTCTCTCTCTCTCTCTCTCTCTCTCTCTCTCTCGGTAGGTGGTATGGGAGTTGTGTGTGTATGTGTGTGTGTGTGTGTGTGTGGTAAGGGTTGTGTGTGAACATGGGGGAGGGCTCACTCATGTGTGTGGAGGCCAGAGATCAGTCAACATCTAGTGTCTTCCTTGATTACTCGTCCCGTTATATGGATCTCAAGGACCAAGCTCAGATAGTTAGGCTTGGCAGAAAGTGTTTTTACCTACTGAGCCACTCCACAAGCCCACAACCATATTTTTTTGAGACAGAGTCTTTCACTGAAACTAGAGTCCACCAATTGACTGACTGGCTAGAGAGTCCCGGATTTCCAGCCTCCCTTCCCAAGTGCTGTGATCACAGGCACATGCCCCCATACCAACTGTTTATGAATGCTGGAGATCTGAACTCAGGCCCTCGTACTTGTGCAGCAAGCACTGTTGCCACTGAACAATGCCCTCAGCCCCACAGCCCATGCTGACCACCATGCCTGACGGCTGCTATTGTTCTTTTGAATGGAGGACAATTCCCCATCACTTTGGGCCAAGACCAAAAAGAATGAGGGGCTCACCAGCTCCCTGGCACCAAGCCATGAAATAACATGGACAAGTGAAAGCTATGGAACTGGCCTACTAGAGAAGGGTATTGCAAAGTAGAGAGATATCATGAAACTGAATAACTTACTCTCATACACACTGTGCACTGGAAGGAGATGACTGTATCCCCAGGCTCCAGACTAAAGGGGGAGGACAAGGGGCTGGTGACCTAGATAGAAAGGGAAGACATAAGACTAAACAGAAAGAAAGCTAGCACAGGCCGAGACCAGGGAGCAAAGCAAGGCTGCGTTTTATGCTGCTCTTAGTTCTCCCAGTCCTATCGTCTGGTAACACAGAAGGCAAGCTCTCTACCTATGAGGAAACACCCCAGGCCTGGCAGTCCTGTTGAAGGTTGACACCCTCAGACACCTATAGGTAGTTCTCATCCCTGCCCTGATTGCTACCCCTTAGTCACTGTGTGCCCTTTGATCCTGCACTGCACCTCAGTCACTGCTCACTATTGTGTGCTCATGGTTTTTCCCACAGAGGAAGTGAGGGCGAGCGTTTCCCCCTTCTGCCATCTACCGGTGAAAGTGAAGATGTTCTGTTATTCTCTCAACTGTTGTCCACTGGAAACTAAGTTGGCACCTGAAAGCTTATTGGCATAACACTGATTTGTTGAGGGGCACGTTTAAGGAAGGCAATACTGCCACTGGTGGCTGACTCCTTTTGTTCTCTAAGTGCTCAGTGTATGTATGTATGTGGAATACATACAAAAGATTACATACACATCACACTAAGACTGAGATTGGGAATCAAATCTGCTTTCGCTTTGTTTTGTGTGTGTGCTTTCATGTAGGTCTTTTGATCGAAAACTTTTTATATCTATTTAGGTATGAGGTATATTTAGGTATGAGGTAGGGTGGCAACATATCACAGCATGCATGTGGATGTTAAGAGGAAAATTTGTGAGTTGGCTCTCTCATAGGAGTTCTGGGAGATCAAACTCAGGTCCTCAGGTTTACCAACAAGTGCCTTTACCTGCTGAGCCATCTCACTGGCTCTTTTTTTCCAAAAGATGGGGTTTCATGTAGCCCAGGCTGACTTTAAACTACCTATGCAGCTGACCCTGGCCTTGAACTCCTAGTTTTCCTGCTCATTCCTTCTACAATCTGGGATTGCTGTATCCGATGAACAGATGGCTGTTGGCAGACAAAAGCTCTGCAGTGGTTTGAGAATGGTCTCAACAGGCTTATGTATTTCAATGCTTGGTTTCCAACTGGTGGGGCTGTTTGAGAAGAATTAGATGTGTCCTTGTTGGAACTGGTGTGTCACTAGGGGGTAACCTTGGAGGCTTCAAAATTCCATGACAGGCCCAGTCTTTCTCACTCTACTTCGTTTGTGGATCGGATATAAGCACTTACCTACTGCTCTAATACCATCCCTGCCTGCCTACTGCCGTGTTCCCTACCATTGATGACCATAGAGAAACCCTGAAACTATAAGCAAGCCCCCAGTAAATGCTTCCTTTTATAGTTGCCTTGGTCGTGGTGTCTCTTCACAGTAACAAAGAGTAACTAAGACAAGCTCCAATGGTATCAACAGGTACCAGGTCCTACAGCCTGTGTGGCCTCCAGCTGAGCCCATTCTTCTGTCTTCAATCATGGCGCAGAGCTCTTGACTTAGGTGTGACTGTTTGGTGATACTTCCCAGACCACAAGTTTCTGCAGTTATTTTTAGCTGTAGTTTTAGTGCATTCTTGAGACAGGTGAGGCATGAAGAATGTAGGTGTGGGTCACCCTTGAATCTCCAGTGCTTGGGCTGAGTCTCTTGTCATTCCAGCCCAAGAGTGACTCACACGCTTTTATTATCTGCCCCAAGGCTAAGTCTCACCTCAAGAACTCTGGATTAGAACTGCCATAGCCTATTCTCTAATTTCTTTTTGAGGACATGCCTTCTTCATGCTTTGTTACCTGCGTCTGATAAGGTGGATTCCTTCATTTTCTGTAACCAATACCATTGCCCTCTGGTTCTTTCTGGTCCCCTTTCCCAGAGCTTTGAGGCACTTGGCATATGGCATCAGATGTAGGAGGTAGATAGCTCAAGGACAGGAAGCTCCCTGGAAAGCACTCTGGCTCTCACCCAGACGTCTATGGAGAGCCAAATTCTGGGTGTTTGTTGCATTCTTATGAGACCAAGAAAGAATAATAAAATGATCCTGTTGAGTCTTGGCCCCTCAGAGCAACAACTGAGCTACACCTCCAAGCCTGTCCCAACAGGTTGCATGTATGTGGTATGTACTGGCCCTCTTGTGTGCTCACATATGTGTAGAAGACAGAGGTCAATGTCTGGCGTCTTCCTCAATCACTCTTTAAAAAGTCTCTCCAAAAAGATGCATATATCTCAGTCCCATGAGCCGCTGTCTAGAAGGAAAAGTCCAGGCCGGAACACTTCTATAAAACCACCTCTTTACTGTGCCCTCCATCACTTCCCCAATCCAATTTAATTTGCTTCTTAAGTTTTTCACAGAGAGAAAATGTCAGCCATCGGCCATCCACTGATGCAAAATAAAGTTACCACCAAAGCTACCCTGGAGAAGCCAACCAGGAAAACACAACTAGTAGAAGATGTGCCCAACTCTAACAATTGCTCACAAGCACGGCCCCTCCCCGCTTCCTTTGGTCTGTCCGACTCCTCTAACTCACCCTTCACTCAAACGCACCAGGAGGTCACGCCGTTGGTAGAGTCCTAACCTATCAGGCACACGAGCCCTGGGTTTGGTCTCCAGCATCACCACACAAACCAGGCCCAGTGGCACACATCTATAACCCCAGCACCTGGGTTTCCTAGACACTTGTTTAGCCCAAGAACCAAGAAACGAAAAAACCATCCATCGTCCCACTCTTGATTTTTCAACATTAATTAATGCCTTAATGCAATTGAAGACAACCAATTAAGCTGCCATATAATCACCCTGAGAGGTCGCTGTTGGCAGGAGGTACAAGGCCTTCAATGGCAAGGTCTCCCAAGAATTGGAGTACTGCTCTTCTAGAGGACCTGAATTTGGTTCTCAGCATTCACATTGGTGACTCAAAATCACCTATAACTCCAGCTCCAGGGAAGCCGAGTCCTCTGACCTCTGGGCACCTGCATAAAAGTGCATACACACAGAGACACACACATAGATAATAAAAATACATCTTTAAAAATAATAATTATTGATCCACATCAGGCTGAATGTCGGCTGAGATACGGTGGCGTCCACAACATTCTGTCAAAGCTTTAGTTAACTACAGACAATGCTCTTCATCAGCCAGGACCTGGCTTGCAGGCGGAAAGGCC
Source organism: Mastomys natalensis (assembly GCA_021653895.1). Taxonomy (NCBI): domain Eukaryota; kingdom Metazoa; phylum Chordata; class Mammalia; order Rodentia; family Muridae; genus Mastomys; species Mastomys natalensis. Next base: position 856,156 of record JAJTUV010001637.1, on the reverse strand, counting down.
GAGGTGCAGCATGAAGGGCACACCGCTCTTGTGTCACAGGTACGGAATGCAAGCTGAAGAGCGGTCAGTCCTGTGTCAATACTGTAAAAGTTGTCCCATTGTAGTGACACGCCAATCCTCAGCAAGAACAAGCTCCCAGCTGGCCGAGCCGTCTCTGGACAGAATCTCAGCTCTACTGCAAGTGGTTCACCGCCTTCTTCCATCTCTTTACAGCGGGCGAGCAGAAGTCTTTCAAAGCCATTAGCGGCCTTTCCGCTTCTTCATTTTCCCGCCAGCCACCTTGTTCCTCACACCAAGGGCGCCTTCCGTATCATCTTCATCTCCTGCGTCCTCTCGCTTGCGTTTCTTCTTTTCTCCATGCTCCCTTAACTCCTGCAAGGCGGCAAACAGAACGTGACTGAACCTGAGTTAACAGCATCCACCCCGCACACGCACACACTCCTCTCTTTACCCACAAAGGCTAAGAATCAACTTCAACAGAACAGAAGCACTGACCTCATACAGAGACCAAAGCATGAATGGGAAGTAAGACTAGCACAGATGAGGTCACATGACCCGATGCAGCTTTTCTAGGGGACACTCAGGCATGCTGTACGAATTTACACTCTGACTATATATACACACACACACACACACTCCTCGGTCACTTTCACTTCTAGAAGTTTCCTTTAAGGAAATAAGCCAAGGTACACATACATACTAGGATACTCATCACAGCTCTAGTTAAAGTGGAGAACACGAACCTTCATCAGTGTAAACCATGTTACATGCATTCGACGTAGCCATTAAAGAAAGATTACATGTGGACCTGGTGAGGCACAGCTGAAATCCCAGAATTTGGAAGGCTGAAGCAAGAGGCTGGACATGAGGTCAAGGGCAACCTGGGCTACACAGTAAGTGCAAGGCCAGCCTGAGCTACACAGCAAAACCTTGCCTCAAAAATCTAAGAATAGCAAAAATGTCATATGGCAGACAGGTGGGTAAAACTGAAAAAAAAAAAAAAAAAAAAAATCCCACAGATTTATGTTTGATGAAACACAAAAATGATAGTAACATATAATCAGGTAAGTTCTAACTATGGCTAAAAACCAAAAACAAGCTGATGCTCCCCATGGTTCTCCCTAGGGCCTGGCTCACCCCTTCAGCTACTATTTAATGCTTTCTATACTTTGTGAAATTTCTCCCCAGGCACAGATCTGGCCTAAAACTCTCCGTGATCCCCCGACTCAACTTCAAAAGTGCTACGATCATAGGTATAGGCCATTATACTTAACTACAGGTAGCACACGTGTGTACACATGCAGGTCAAAGGACAACTGTATGTCATTCTTCAGGCGTCATCTACCTTTCTTCCTCACCACAGATAGCAACTTTATAAACAAAAACTCACATATAAATTCCATGTAGGCAGAAAACCACAGCAAAACTGTATCTCAGTTATTAATAAAAAATAAAATAAAAACCAACAACAACAAGTTCCTCCACACTTCAGAGTTCTCTCCAGGAAGGACACACACTTCCAGGGTTCCCTCTAGAATCTTCTCTCATGCTGCTACTGCCACTACCCCACGACTCGTGGTTCACATAAGCTCGTCTGGTGTTCAGGGTCCACGGAAGGTATTCGAGGCAAACATCATATGGGCGAGGAACTGGTTCTGAGAGGTGAGGCAAAACACCCAAGCTCACTGTAAGCACAGCTGGTCTTCTGACCTTGAGATTGACCTTTAGAGGGAGGTTGGGTGGGGGTGGGAGGCATGACACAGACAGTGGAGGAGAACGTGGCTAGCCTCGACTCTGCACAAAACCTCCAGTGTATGAGAGGGCACAGGAAGCTCGTCAGAGGACGCTGAGGGCAGACGCAGCATACCATTCGGGCAAACCTCTGGGCTTCGTTCACACGTTCTGTGAGCATCATGACCTCCTCATCCTGCGTTGGAAAGACAGGCAGCTTCTTCCCAATTAAGTGCTCGATGCGCTGGAAGAGCTCCACGTCATACCTGAGGGAGGAAGAGCAGCTGTGCTGAGCTGGTAATGCCGCTGGCTAGTGCCATGGTAGCTATCACATGACACAATACCGGCCAGTTTTAAACAATGCTGAATATATGAGTCCGTCTCAAAATACAGGTAAAAATACAACCTCTGTGTCGGACAGTTGGGAAATTACTCTCAGTATGATTTACCCACAGAACACACGAGGTATCCCACATTCAGTCATACGCAGCAGCACTAATTAGATTCAGTGGGTTATAGAAAAAGTGGACAGCAAGGGAGAGGGGATATTTGGGGGAATATGATCAAGATACATTGTACACATGTGTGAAACGGACAAAGAATAAGCTTTTAAAATGGGGCTGGAGGGACAGCTTGCTGCTTAAGAGCACTGACTGCTCTTGTAGAGGGCCATGGTTCAATTCCCATCACCCATGTGGCAGTTCATAACTGTCTCTAACTCCAGGTCCTGGGGATCTGACTTCTAGCGTCTGCAGACACAAGACATGCACAGGGCACACAGACATACATGCAGGCAAAACACCCATACACATAAAAAAATTAAAAATAACAAAGTCAGACATAGTTATTCTAGCCAGTCAGAATTAAAGGGGAGGTCACTGCTCCCAGTTCTAGTACTCCAAAAAGCAGCAGGTGCCACTTGTGTTTCTGCATGACATGACATGATGTATGAAAACCAGGGTTGCAGAGATGGTAACCACACACACAGAGACAGACAGACAGACAGACATACACATACACACACACACAGAGCCAGGAGAGAGTCTATATGACTACACTGCACCAGGCAGAGGTTCCAGTCTCTGTCGCTCTGTCCCAGTGTTGATTTACTCACTGTGTTACAAAAGTAATGGCCTTCCCAGAGCGCCCAGCTCTCGCAGTCCGTCCTACTCGATGGATATAATCCTGGAACATAAAAGGTAAATAAATTCACATCAGAGCCAAGAAGAGATGTGTGCAAAGTCCTGCTGCAAACCTCTCAAAGAAAACACATGCCTCTGGAACATGAAGAACATGGTCTGGGAAATTTGCTGAGAAATCTACTTCTTTGTTTGTTTGTTTATGACAGGGTTTCTCTGTGTAACAGTCCTGGATGTCCTGGAACTTGCTTTGTAGACCAAACTGGCCTTGAACTCACAGAAATCCACTTGTCTCTGCCTCCTAAATGCTGGGAGTAAAGGTGCTTGATATCACCACACCCGGCTTCTTCTTTTTTAAAAAACATTCTCAAAGCACAAAATTCATCTAATGCTTTCTCTGTCTCTCATTTTTTTTTTTTTTTTTTTTGGTTTTTCGAGACAGGATTTCTCTGTGTAGCCCTGGCTGTCCTGGAACTCACTCTGTAGACCAGGCTGGCCTCGAACTCAGAAATCCACCTGCCTCTGCCTCCCAAGTGCTGGGATTAAAGGCATGAGCCACCACCCAGCATGCTTTCTCTTCTACAAAGACAAACCTATAATACTTATCTACAGGGTTATGGCAACACTGAATCAGCTGGAGAGATAGATCAGTGGTCAAGAGTACCTGACTGCTCTTTCAAAGGTCCTGACTTCAATTCCTAGTAACCATATGGTCACTCACAACAAACCGTAATAGGATCTGATTCCCTCTTCAGGTGTGCATAAAGACAGAGCATTCATACACATACATAAATAAATAAATCTAAAAAGAAAGAAACAAAGAAAGGCAGACAGACACTGGATCTAGAGGTCCTACACAATTATGTGCACACCACCATGTCTCTGACCTTTAGTTCCTATTTATAGATCAGGTCTAGAAATGAATACATAATCCTAAGAGTTGTTGTGAATATCAAGAGATCGAAACTTCTCTGTGAGAACTCAATAAAGAGCCAAGTGAAACAAAGGTCCACCAGGGGCGAGCCTGCCTCTCCCCGGGGACATTTGGTAATGCCTGGGACATTTTTGGTTGTTACAACTAGAAGAGTGTGAGATACTATCTAGTAGACTCAAGGAATGCTAAGCATATTACACACAAAGAACTCCCAAGACAAAGAATCCACCAGTCCAAATGCTAACGGGGCCAAGACTGAGAAATGCTGAGACACTAAGCAGCAGAAGCTGTATCTGTAAAGAGATGAGACTGGCGTGGTCAGCATCTGCTGTATCTGCCCCCTTGGACTGTGTCCAGTAATTCTCTGGATATCTTCACATTCATATCTGCTAATGCTGTGAGCAGGCATATGCAAACGGTGAGAATAAATCAGTCAAGAGCTTTCTCAGGTGTTGCTTATGAGACCAGGTCTCATGTAGCCCAGGCTAGCCTTAGTCTTGCTATGTCTCTGAGATCTGACCTGGAAGTGCTGATCTTCCTACTTCTACGTCTGGAGTGCTAGGATTACAGACCTGTGCCACCACACCCAGTTCACTCGGTGCTACAGCTCAGACCCAGAGTCTTATGCATGCCGGGTAAGTGTTCCATCAAATGAGCTTTAACCACCACTTCCTCAGCTTTTGATACTCAACTAATAGAGGCTAAAACACTGCATCATAACTAAGGAAAAACAATCAACAAAAGCACATTATTTAGCAACTACATTTCAGAACTAGGAAGCCCAGGAACAGCAGGACCTACCTTAGAATGAGTCGGGATGTCAAAATTGACGACTACATCCACGTGGGGTATGTCCAGACCTCTGCTGGCAACGTCAGTCGCTAGAAGAATGGACCTCGCCTTGGCCTTAAACTTATTAAGGGATCCAAGACGCTTGCTCTGACAAGACGAAAAGAAATGAGAAACTGTAATTCTGAAAAGATGAAAGAATCTTTGCATATAGGACATGGAAGACAGACAAAATAAACACAACAGAAGCCGGGCGGTGGTGGCGCACGCCTTTAATCCCAGCACTTGGGAGGCAGAGGCAGGCGGATTTCTGAGTTCGAGGCCAGCCTGGTCTACAGAGTGAGTTCCAGGACAGTGAGTTCCAGGGCTACACAGAGAAACCCTGTCTCAAAAAAACCAAAAAAAAAAAAAAAAAAAAAAAACCACAACAGAAATTTATTTTTATTTTTTTATACTTTTTCCCTTCTAAGTCCAGGCTGTGGCTTCATGGTCAAAACAAGTATGGAAACAACAAAAAATACTTAAGACCAGAGAATCAAAACTGCTAATACATTGACTCAAAAGCTCCCAGCCCAGACAACTGCCTATGAAATGTTCTTCTGTGTCTACGTATATTCACATGTATACTCCTCGGTATACACAGTATGCACATGAACATGCAAGTAGAGGCCAGAGGACGTTCTTGGTGCTGTGACAATCTTTCTGAGACCTCTTTCCTGAGGATGGAGAGATGTCTCAGTGATTAAGAACATCTTCTCCTCTTCCCCGAGATTTGGCTCCCATCACCCATAGCTCACAACCATCCACGGTTCTAGCCCACTGACCTACAGCTCACTGGTTAGGCTAAGCTGGCTGTCACCACAGCATGTGTCACCACACCCAGCTTTGGATGTTTCCAGGGCTCAAACTCGGGTCCTCATGTTTGCACGGAAAGTATTTTACCAACTGCGCCACCTCACCAGGCCTATCTCTGACCTACTGCAGTCTCAGCCACTCCCTGCCTGAAACTGAGAAAGTAAGCATCGAAAGCAATGCACAAAGCACATAAGGCCAGGAGATGCAATGGGCCCTGTGCCGTCTCTGCTGCACTCATCTACCGACGCTGGGTAAAGACCTCTTACCTGACTCATCTGTCCATGGAGAGGGATGGCGGTGAACCCGAGATTTCGGAGTAGCAAAGCTGTTCTCTGAGTGTTGTTACAGGTGCTACAGAATATCATAAAGGAGTTGCCGGCCAATTCATTGAGAATATAAACCAGGTAGGTATCCTAAGTCACAAAACAAGGTGCATAACTGACCTGGAAGAAGGGTTGGAGACCTAGCAGCGTGGGAGAGAGCATGTCTACAGGAGTGTCTCAATTATGCCAACACCAGCTCTGAGCTTGATCCTTCCTCCCTGCTGCTCCCAGGTTTGTGGATAAGGTCTCTGTGGGGACTGGAGAGATCCCTGAGTGACTGTGTAAGGAGCAGATTAAAGTCCCGAGCTATTGTTGACCAGTGTGCTACTGACATGAAATAGCCATGAAGGTCCCCAATACCTCAGAGGCACGGGAACAGCATGCCCTCTGTGGTCAGGCTCAGACACGGCATCAGTGTGCTGGTGTTGACAGTGTGGAGAAAATATCAACCACATGTCCCTCCTCCAGCATGTGTAGAGCAGAGATTGCCCCCTGACAGAGGCCCACTCTAGAGAATAGCTAAACCTACTCGTGTGTACAACAAAACAAGCATGCTGACTTTCTCAGCCATTGCTGGTGCAACTATCGGAGGGCACAGCCCACCCCACCCCAGCTCCTCCATGCCTGTACTTCCTGATTGCCAAGCTGTTCCACCTAGGTCAATCTCTCATCTGTACGGTGTGGCAGGTCTCACTACATCATCCAGACTGGCCTTACTTACTGTAAGGCCCGGGCTGACATTGAACCTACGGTGACCTTCTTGCTTCAGATTTTCAGTGCTGGGGATACAGGCAAGCACTGCCACACCTGGCTAGCTACTATGTGCTCTGTGAACCACGCACCCCAATACTGAGGTCACACACAAGGTCTGCACTTGGCAACCAAGCAAGGTCTTTCCAAAGTAGGCATGACATAAGCAGATGAAGGAAGATCAACCGCAGGGGTGGTCTAGGGAGAAACTCTACCATTTTATCAGGACTTCTACTTTGCTTTAATGCCATGAATTCCTGGCATTGTCCCTTTATCTGTGATAAACATAAGCTGGACATTTGGCACTCAGCTGGTCGAGAGTTGGCACATTCTCAGATGCTTTGGTGAGGACAGGAATGGCAGCGATGACAAAGTCAACACTTTACCTTGAATTTAGAGGGAATAAAAAGGTAATATTGCTGCAGTTTCTCAACAGTCTGGTACTTAGAGGAAACAGCACATTTCACGGGGTTCTTGAGAGCTGCACGCTGAAGTTTTTGCACCTAAAGGAAGAAAACACAATAGCACACCAATCCCTAAAATGCTCAATGTTCTTACTTTCATGTGTTTTCACTATTAACATAGATGTGTGTGTGTGTGTGTGTGTGTGTGTGTGTGAGAGAGAGAGAGAGAGAGAGAGAGAGAGAGAGAGAGACCTCCCCCAAGTACAACCACAGATATTTTATATTAGCTACATCTCCAACTCTAGTTTTACTTTCTACTTTGAGGGAGGGTCTCACGAAGGTACCCGGGCTGGCCTTGAACTTACTTGGTCCACACAGGCCTTAAATTTGTGATCTTCCTGCCTTAGCCTCCCAAATAGCTGGGATACTCGTACACCAATTCCTTTATGTTTACTTTTAGTTTTATGCAGGTAGGGTTTTACCGTAAAGACCAGCCTGGCCTGACACAGGCGTTCACCTGCTCTTGTCTGTGTCATCTCTTATAAAGAGGAAAGCCGAGTCCAAGCAAATCTCACCTTCTTGGTCATGGTAGCAGAAAAGAGAAATGTCTTCCGATCTCGGGGAATCACTTTGAGGATCTTGTCAACCTGGAGCACACAGGAAAGAACACCAGTGACATTAGACTGGATGTCTACAGATCACATTTAGACTAGATGTCTATAGATTCTCTGCACAGTAATGGGAGTGCCAGGCAACAAGACAGGACTGAGAAACCAAACCCTGGAGGTTTAAGGTTTTAAAACTCAATTCAAATTTTACTGAATATTTATACTTTGATACTAGACCAGACATTATGCTTTTTAAATGCCATTCAAAGAAAAGCACAATTTAGAGCTAAGGAAAAAACAAAAAACAAAAAAATAAACATTAGTCAACTAAATAGACAATGTCAAGTAGCTCAGGAAAGGCGGTGAAAACACTGCAGGTGTACAGAGCTCGGCAAATGAAACAGAAGCTGCAGGGTTAACACCTCACCTCTCGGGTCAGCCTGGACCACATTCTAAGGGTGAGACGCACCAAGACTGCAGAGAAACAGTGGGCAAGCTGCTGCTCTCACTGAGGCCAACGGGGGGCTCTACAGGCGCTCAAAGAACCAAAGCCAGTGTCAAAGAGAGGACCAGAGAAGCTCTCGGGAGCACTGCTGTTAAAAACTCACCTCTAGGCTGGGCAGAGTGGCACATGCCTTTAATCCCAGCACTCAGGAGGCAGAGACAGGTGGATCTCTGTGAGTTCAAGGCTGGCCTGGTCTACAGAGTGAGATCCAGGGCAGGCAGGGCTGTTACAGAGAAACCCTATCTCAAAAAAACAAAAAATGAACAACAACAAACAAAAAGAACTCACCTCTGTCTCAAAATCCATGTTCAGTATCCGGTCTGCTTCATCCATGACCAAGTACTTAAGAGCTCTTAAGTTGAAGCCTTTGGTATTTTCCAAGTGGTCAATCAGTCGTCCTGGAGTAGCTACCAAGAAAGGTTAAGAAGGACCCAAGGGTTAAGAAAGGGATCTACTTCCCAGAAAACAGTGAAGACACAGAAGAGTTAAGCAGAGTTACATGTCCCCTCCCCAGGTACCACCCAACATGGTAGATTGTCGCCAACCCATCTGGTCAAGGTGGTATTTACCTGTGTCAGTGACTCACCTATTACTATATGTGGTTTTTTGGCCAACGCTAGTGACTGAGACATTGAATCAATTCCACCAACAATGACAGCTACAGAAACAAAGCAAACACAGAACCTTCTCAGTGAACACCTTCAAAGCCAGTGCTCGATTTCCACTTGTATTTGTCTACCCACCCCCAAGGCTAAACCACAACCCCAGCTCCTGAGGTCAATGCTGTGCTAACAGTACCTCCCGTTCCCCTCCCCACCTGTGATGGCACTCAGGGCTCTGCCCGTCTTAGACACTTACCACACTGCACGCCAATAGATGACCCCAGGGCCTCGAACTGTTCGGAGATCTGAAAGGCCAGCTCTCGAGTAGGGGTGAGGACCAGGGCAAACAATCTCTGGGAGTCTCCAGCAGTGCATTCAGAATGGGCAACGCAAACGCGCCTGTTTTTCCAGATCCTGTTTCTGCCAATCCAATAATATCACGACCTGGAAGGAAAAAAAAAACAAAACAAAACTCTTAGACAAAGAAATGCACTCTGAGCTCCTTCAAAGTTTTCTGTACTGACATGATGCTGGGCACAGGGTCTCCCTAGTGAATTAGAGACGGAATAAACGTAAAGGGTATGGCCTCTACCCTAGATGAGCTAAAATACAGCAACAGGAGAAATACAAAAACACGTTTAAGCCCAGAAGTGGTGGTGCACGCCTGTAATCCCAGCACTCAGGAGGCAGAGGCAGGCAGATCTCTAAGTTCAAGGACAGCCTGGTCTACAGAGTGAGTTCCAGAATAGCCAGGGCTACACAGAGAAACCTGTCTCAAAACAACAAGTTTAATTTAAAGTTGATTTTTAATTTTGGTTTCGAGACAGAGTTTCTCTGTGTAGCCCTGGTTGTCCTGGAACTCACTCTATAGACCAGGCTGCCCTCAAACTAAGAAATCTGCCTGCCTCTGCTTCTTGAGTGCTGGGAGTAAAGGCGTGCGCCACCACTGCCTGGCTGTGAATTTTTTTTTTTTATGTATGTGGGTTTTTTCTCTGTGTGTATATGTGTGTGTGTTTCCATGTGTAACCGTGACAAGTCAGAGGACAACTTGTAGAAATCAGTTCTCTACGTTTACCATGTGGGTCCCACGGTAGAATCAAACTCAGGCCATGAGTTTCAGCAGTAAGAGCCTTTAACCACCGAGCGATCTTACCAACACAAATGCTTAACTTGGTAAAGCCCTTAATGCAGACTCCCCTAGAAAATATAAACAAGTACATAAAGAGGGACGCCAGGCTAACAGAGATCCACGAGTTCTACATGGAAGTAAGCAAAGAAGGGCAGGACAGCTATTCCTGCACGAGGAAGGAGGGCTGGGACTCTAAGAAACAGCGTACGAAGGGGAGATGCGAAGCCCCACCTGAGCTGACTGCGAAGGTATTATACAGGAAAGGAATGAGGCTAGGAAGGGCTCATAAACCCCCAGTGCGTTTTCATAAACAGGGAATTTCACAAGCGATGTTATTCTTCACGAAGATAAACCTGGATGAGGCAAGGAGCTGAACAGTGCAGGTAAGGAGCACAGTGTAGTCCCACCTACATGGGAGGCTTGGTCAAAGAGGAGTACCTGAGCCTAGGAGTTTGAGGCCAACCTGGCCAACTCAACAAGGACTATCTCAAACATAAAAGCAAACCAGAACTGGTTGAAAGAAATGTGGCGGGAGACAGACAAACTTTAGTATGGGAAACTGAAAAGCCAAAACTGGAGGCAGGAACTATAGAAAAATCAGTTCTGAGAGGGAAGTTAAGGATTCTGGATACAGAGAACTTCAGGTTCAGAGAGAGATGCTAACAAGATATACTAATGCCAGCAGGCCTTAGCTCACCTTCCTGAAGAATAGCACCATGAAATGTCCCTGATTGCTATATCTAGTGGTGACCCAGGAGCATCTTCCTAGCCTCAACTTCCCCTTCACACAAAAGCATGCACACTAGCAATGCAGACATAGGAGCCATGAACTTCACTTGGTTCGCACTCCTGAGGGACACACACATCAGAGTTACAGTCTATGAGGGGTATGTCCCACATCTGAAAACTCATCTTCAGTTTGTTTGCTTTGTTGTTTGAGACGGAGTTTCTCTGTGTAGTCCTAGCTGTTCTGGTACTGGCTCTGTAGACCAGGCTAGCCTCAGATTTAGAAATCCTGAGTGCTGGGATTTAAAGGCATGTACTACCATCACCTGGTTTTACACCTGAAAAGTCTAACTCGGTAGGTCCAAGTTGTTTTAGAATAAGGAAAGAGGATGATGATAAAATCGCTATTGTAAAGCAAAAGGGAAGAAACAGTAACTAAAGAGAAAGGCTACTAAAATACTCTGTTGAAATTAAAAGATGACAACTCCAAGAAAGGTATGACCAAGGATGTTTGAAGCTACAGAGTAAGCATGATAGATTCTTTTTCTGTCTTTTGGATGTTTGTTTGGTTTGTTTGTTTTTCAAGACAGTGTTTTTCTGTATAAATGTTCTGGCTGTCCTAGAACTTGCTTAGTAGAACAGGCTAGTCCCAAGCTCTCAGAAATAAATCCACCTGCCTCTGCCGATGGAGTGCTGGGATTAAAGGTGTGCACCACCACTCCCAGCTGTATGGGATTCTTAATTCCCATCTGTTAGGGCTTAATAACTTAGTCAGGATCTGCCATGCAAATTCAGACAGCAGAGTGTTCTAGGGGGTTAAAAGTGTCATCCCTCCATCCATTAACATCAGTGTCTACCTCCCAAATGTTACAGGCTGTTACCACCATCACACCTGGCTTTATTTATTTGAGGCAAGGTCTTGCAGCTACCCTCCTGCCTCTGCCTCCTCGATATTAAGAACAGGAGTAATCGTGTCATGCCCAGGGAGAGATTATATCTTTACTTTACTTGAAATGTGACAGAAATAGCTCTTAAAAGGGATACAAAAACTGAGAATAATGTCACACTGACTCTATACTAACCTGCATACTTCATTCCAACCTACCTTGCAAGGCCAAAGGTATAGCTTCAATCTGGATCTTGGTGGGCTTTGCCCATCCCAACTGGTCACAAGCTTCACACAATACATCTGTCACACCCTTTGAATTCAGAAAACCATACTTTAGCAAAGAATACATCCTCACTTCCCTCCATTTTAAATACCTTCATCAGAGCCATCCTACTGGTGATATGTAGCCCTTTACAGTTTACATAATTGTACATCTCAGAATCTACTTTATATGAACACAATGGGACAGCTCCTTGAGACAGTTTCTACTCACCAGGGACTGTGTCAACTGCTTTACATGTATTTTCTCATTTAACCCGTCAAATCGGTTCTGACAAGTGGCTAGCTATTATTCTACCAAGTTTACACGTGTATAAAGTGAAGCACAGACCATAACAACTTGCCTCTTGTAACGAGTTCATGCGTGACCCTAGATAATATAAAGCTCTACACTAACTGGAGAGAAAAGCAAATGGGGGCTCGCAGACTCTGCAGCACGCTACAAGGCAAATGCACCCGAGGGAGCGTGAAGAGAGCCCAAGTTTCTAACAGCCTGAAGAAAGCATGAGTTAGGCCCCAAGGTGTTTTTATACACTACAGGCTGGGATATAAAGTACCCAAACCCTGGGTGAGTCTAACGCCAACATCACAAAATAAATGCCAGCATCACCCATTCTCACCAGGTCTTTAAATGTTTTCGTTTCCTCCTCTTCTAGAGCTGTCTGAAGGGCTTCTGAGGGAGAACCGGATTCCTCGTCTGACGCCATCTTGCTCGTGGACTCCGGAAGTGGGGCAGAGGCGCAAGGCGTGCTGGGAAATGTAGGAAATTACTTTCCTAGAGTGTAGGTTCTGAACGCCTCCTGCTGGCTGGTCTGGCGTTGCAGCGCCCCACACAGGTGAGACTTTGAGGAACAGTAATGGCTCGAAGCCTTTGTGCCTGCCTAAGAAGCTGAACCAAGAGAAGTGACTGATGACCTACCTGTCCATCCCTTTTCGCTGCCCTTTGGGTATCTGCCCTATTTTTTTAAATTGGTTTCTTGAGGTAGGATTTCAGTCTGCAGCTTCGGCTTCCCAGAGTCTTGTCTGGCTTACCTCTGTTCTAACTGTCGGAAATGTAAACACACGGATATCACAATACTTCATTACTTCACATATTTGGCAACTGACAGCTTATCATATGCTTGGGCTGTGCTAGGTGTCTAGTGATAAGGCAGGACAGTATAAACTTCCATTGCAGAGAGAAGGCAAACAATACAGAGGTAATAATGGGCCACTTTGAATTATGAAAAGTGCTATGATGTAATAAGCTTACACAAAAAATAGGGGAGCAAAACTTTGAGAGAAAGAGTTGTCAGAATTGCTACAAGATTGGGAAGGAGTCTGAGGCAGTGATACTCCAGCTGGGACCTTACTGATAACAGAAAGGCCATTCTGAGTTCAAGGGACAACTATTCAAGACTGGTGGATCTGTGCATACAAAATTCCTGAGACCAGTGAGGTATCTGAGCAGTCACCACTCAAGCTGAGATACAATGTATGTTGCATCGCCTGTGCCTGCAAGTGTACCCCAGTGGGGAGGCATTGGAGTTCTCAATGTGTGGGGTATTCAAAGCAGCACTCTTTCTGAAATTGAGGCATTCGAGACTAGCTGGTATCCCTTTCTCTGGCAGAGTGAGTTGTTAAAATGTATGCAGCACATGTTGAACATATCCTTAAGAGTATTTAGGGCTCCAAATCCTGTGTGGGAAAAGCAAAGATTTCAAATATGTAATTAAAATTGGGAGTGGTGACCCATGCCTTTAATCCCATCACTCAGGAGACAGAGGGAGGTGGATTTCTGTGAAGGTGGAGGACTGCCCAGTCTACATAGCATGTTCCAGAACAGCCAGGGCTACTTAGTAAGACCCTGTTTCAAATTACACATATTATATGTGTGTTATATTTATATATATTATAATATATTATATAATGTTGTGTGTGTGTGTGTGTGTGTGTGTGTCGTGCGTGCGTGCGTGCGTGCTGTGTGTGTGTGTGTGTGTGTGTGTGTTTTAATATGTGAAGGGAAAGGACTTAAGATAAAATGCACAAGTTGGAATTCAGAAACAAAAAGACAGGAGATAAGAGAATAACTAGAAAAAGCTAGCCGGGCAGTGGTGGCACACACTTATAAACGCTTGGGAGTCAAAGGCAGGCGGATTTCTGAGTTCGAGGGCAGCCTGGTCTACAGAGTGAGTTACAGGACAGCCAGGGCTATAAAGAGAAACCCTGTCTCAAAAACCAGGAAAAAAAAAAGAAAACAAGTAAGGGAGGAGACTTTGCTTATGCTTTGACTTGAGAATTGAGAGACACTCAACCCAATAACCTGATATCCACATAGATCCTGAGTTAGATATCCGCCTCATAGATGCCAAATTAGGAGTTGAGTGGGTGTCCATAACAACAAAACAAGTAATGAGACTTGGAAAGGTAACTCAGGCCAGAACCTTCAGGGCTGTGGTAAATGGCATGGGGTTTGGGGAGTTATCTTAAACATAAGAAAAACTGAGGGCAGGAAATTGACATGATTCTTGTAATTAACATGTTGCTCTTAGCCCCAGCTGGAGTGGTGGCACACTCCTTTAATCATGGAGCTTGGAGGGCAGAGGCAGGCAAACTCTGAGTTCAAGGCTATCCTGGGCTACGGAGTGAGCTCCAGGAAAGCCAGAGCTTTGAAGAGAAACCCTGTCTCGAAAAACAAACAAACAAACAAACCAAAAACCATTGCTCTCGCCCACCATGGAAGAAACTGGGAAAGGAGATTGCCTCAGAGACGAGAGACAAGAGATGATCTTTGTTTCCCTGGCTCTAGAGACAAAATGGATGCTAAGGATGGGCTGCAAAAAAGTATGTGTCACCTCTGTGAAGTGAAACTCAACAAAGCGCTGGGAACTGGGGACCATGGCAGACCAAAGGGATTTCTCTGGCTGGTTTTTTTTAGTGGTCCTCAACTTTCCTGATGCTGCAACTCTTTATACAGTTCCTCATGTTGTGGTGATCCCAAACCATAAAACTATTTCTTTGCTACTTCATAACTATAATTTTGCTACTGTTACAAATTGTAAATATCTGATACACAGGATATCTGATATGTGAGAAGGCCATTCAACCCAGAGACATACGTGTTGAGAACCGCTGCTTTAGAAAGTGAATTTTTTTCCCCACACGTTCCTGAAAAACAGGCTGTGTCCTTTGGTTTAGTTTGTTTGTTTTTCTTACATTTCACTCCAAGTTAAAAGAGGAAAACCCCTTCTGTATAAAAACAGGACAGCCCAACATAGATCCCACCAGACAATCATAGCACATGGTTGGTTGACAGAAAGCCAAAGGCGTCTGCCTCTCTACTTTGTCCTTCCTGTGACCACATTCTATTTATTTTATTTTCTTCCGCATCTCATGTAGCCTGGGATGCTCTGCCTCAAATACCTTGTGACTCAGAGGCTGACCTTAAGCACTTGATTCTCCTGCCTCCACCTCCCAAAGGCAGGGAGGACACACTCTCGCCACCTTGCCTGGGAACTCTGCCACTAGGAAACCAGTGTCCCTGTATGTGGAACATGCTCTTTGGAAGAGGGAGTTGACTCATCCTGAAAAAGTCTGACCACCACCATGGTGAGGTCCTTTCTACCTCTTGTCTGCTGTTACACAGACCCCCTAAGGAAGCTATTCTTCTTACTTGACCAGTGAAGAACTTAAATCCCACAGGAAAAACAGCTGTGTTCAAGATCATGAAGCAATGTCTCAAGAACCAAGCCCGGAATCCAACCTACTTAACGTCTAGACACATGACCTTACCTTTTCTTTTATTCTCTGTCTCTGTCTCTGTCTCTCTGTCTCTCTGTCTCTCTGTCTCTCTCTCTCTCTCTCTCTCTCTCTCTCTCTCTCTCTCCTCTCTCTCCTCTCTGTGTGTGTGTGTGTGTGTGTGTGTCCCTCTGATAGATAGGTAGCCCTAGTTGTCCTAAAACTTACTCGCCTTGAACTTGCAGATAATTCACAGAGACTCACCTGTCTCTGCCTCCCTGGTGATAGGATCAAAGACCATCCCACGGTGCGACACCAGTAAGTTTTCTGAAGACCAGCTTCCATCTGCACGGCTACACTCAGAATTTTACTAAGCTATAAACTTAGATGCATTATCTAAGGTCCCCAAATTTCAAGTCGCAGAAAAGGAAACAAGCACAGAACCTGAGAGCTGAGTACTGCCTTAACAGCTGTGTGTAGTGAGAGATGCTGGGCTTGTGGCATCACACATGCATAAAACAAGCTTTCCTATCCTCACCCTCCCTCACGTGGCCCCTGACCCCTGGCTAACACTGACTGCTGCTTTAAGGGAACTGATTTACACTATTTGCTTGCTGTTGATAAAATTCCATGAGCCAAGATGAGCCATACCTGTATTCCCAGCTCTTCAGACAAAGAGGCAGAAAGATTGTGAGTTCAAGGCCAGCCTATATAGAGAGACTTTGTCTCAAAAGAAATAAACTGGGCATGTTGGTGCCTGCCTTAATACCAGGGCTCAGGAGGCAGAGGCAGAGGCAGAGCAGCAGCAGATAGATTCTGAGTTCAAGGCCAGCCTGGTCTATAGAGAGAGTTTCAGAACTGCCCTGGATACATAGCATAACCCTGTCTCAGGGGGTGGGAAACTTTCTCCATTTTAATCAGCAAGGATTCTTTTTGTCTATCTTGGATAATTCAGACACAGGCTATTTTACGACTTCCTCAAGGCCTATGGCACGCAGTGACAACAGCAGCTCCATGCCTCTATTCCCTGGCCTGTGACCTGCAAGCAAGCTTTAAGCCTTCAAGTAGCACTTACCCTGGACAGTGTTTTTGTTGAACAACTGGGGTGATCACAGATGTGTCAAAAGAGCAAAGCCCGTGTCAGTCCACTGAGAGTGTTGAGACATTGAGCATTCCCATAGGCCTGGAGCAGCTTGGATATTTATATTCTGGTCACGGAAACAACAGGACCCATCTAGTAACTGAACTCTGTCATATCCTGTATTTTCGAACAATAAGGACCATTAGAAAGGAAATCTAAATAAAATTCTAAAACTGTATAGGGCAAAAGCAAGCCTGAAATGATATGTTAGACGCAAAAGAGTCGGAGTAGTAATTGTATCTTGTTCTGAAATTTTTTTCATGCTTTGGACACGTGTTGCTGTGCTCCCTCTGTCACATATATAATATATAATAATATAGTATATAGTGTATAGTGTATAGTGTATAGTATATAGTATAAGTATGTAATTAATATAATATTAATTAATATATAAATATAATTAATATATAATATATTTAATATATAACATAATGCTATTTAATATATAGTACTTAAATTTGGGTATAGCAACACATGCCTGTAATCTCAGCTCTCAACAGGCTGAGATAGAAGGATTACCATGATTTCAAGTCAACCATAGGTACATGGTGATACCCTTGCCTTAAAGAGCCAAAATATTCTTTTCAAAATAAAATTTCTGTTTTACAATTGCAAAACACAAGTATAGCATTCTACTATTAAATTATTTCATTGATATCTAAAAGTTCATTTTTCCTACTGTTCCTAAAGGCATTTAAAGCTTTGGTCTCAAAGGTCTTGAAAAGTAGCCCCCCCTCATCTCAGAGGGTTGTTCCAAGATCCTCCACCCCGCAGTGAATGCTAGAAACCATGGGTGGTACCAAACCCTAGGGATGCTGTTTTCTCTCATGTTAAAATTTAATTTACAAACTAAGTCTGGTAAGATATAGGCAATACCTAATAATAGAAGACAGTAATTATTACATTAGTGTAATAAAAGATAGATGGGCCAGACAATGGTGGTATGGCCCTTTAATCCCAGCACTCAGGAGGCATCAGCAGGCAGATATCTGAGTTCAAGACCAGCCTGGTCTACAGAGCAAATCCAGAATTCTACACAGAAAAACTGTCTCAGGAAACTAAAGATAAAAGAAATTAGATAAATACATAAATAAATAATAAAGTTTGCCTGGCAAACATTTCTTTTAAAAAGTTAGGTGGATCTCTCTCATCAGCTCTCTTCTTTCTCTCTCTCTCTCTCTCTCTCTCTCTCTCTCTCTCTTCTCTCTCTCCTTCCTGTGGTGTTGTAAGATAAACAGTTAAAGGAAAGACATCGTGGCTTTTCTTAGATATACTGCAGTATGGGACGCCAAAAAAAAAAAAAAAAAAAAAATGGGTGGTGGGGAGGAGAGAGGTGTGATTCAGGTGTCAAGCAGGAATACTGAGCAGGATAGTGCGACTTCCTCATGCTAGTCACAGTGCATATCTGCTGTAGATGGCTTATTTCTGGAATGCTCCGCTAATATGATGGGGCCACAGATGAATCATAGGTAGCTAAAGTCAGAAAAAGCAGACTGAGGCAGGAAGCCACAAGTTTTGAGACCAGCCTGGCCTGCGACCCGTCACCAAGAGAAAGCGTTGTGGAGTGCTGAGGGTGCCGCATCTGGACTGCAGGTGCCGTGCTTAGCACTCAGAGTGCTGGAGAAGCAGGTAGCATGAGTTCTGCTGAGGGCAGGCCTGTGGGCTGCTGTGGCATCGAGTGTATGAGTGACTCGTGGACCAAACGCAAAGGGCTCCCAACTTAGGGACACGTGTTCTGGCCAAGAACACACACAATCTGCTGAAGTCCCGAGGCTCATTCTCTACCTGCCCTTCCTTCCTCCTCCCTTCCTCCTCCCTTCCTTCCTCCTCCCTTCCTTCCTCCCTCCCTCCTTCTGCCTCTCTCCCACTTCCCCACTTCCTCTTAGCCCCCCCCCCTTACTTCTCCCAAGACATACCTGTTTACACGAAGAAAATAAATCTTAACTATAATACTACAGGCCATGAAGAACTAAAGATTTTCAGGGTTTGACTTTATAATTATCATGCCAAAAAAAATGCCACTTCACAGAAATAAGTAGTACAAACTGGCAGGAGTCTGCATGGGCATAGAAATTGTTGAATTTGCAACCAGAGCCAAAATACATTGAATAGTTGTATGAATGTAAGTCAGTTACTCTGTGACTTTAAATAAACTTCACGGAGCGGTGTGGCGCACACTTAATCCAGCACTTGGGAGGCAGAGCAGGCGGATTTGAGTTTGAGGCCAGCGGACTCCGAGTGGCTCAGGACACCAGGTGCACAGAGAAACCTTGTCTCGAAAACAAACAAACAAAAATTAAACTTTCTAGCACCATATAATGTAAAGCTACACTAATGTGAAACTTACATGCTGAAGAATTACAACAGGAAAATAGAAGCCCATTTCACATATTTAAACAGAGCAGAAGACTTTGAATATGCATGGTTTGTTGGTTTGGTTTTTGGGGGGTCTTTTTGTTTTTGATTTTTAACTTTTTTAATATTTATTTATTTATTTTATGTCAAGACAGAGTTTCTCTGTCCTGGAACTCACTCAGTAGATGAGGCTAGCCTCAAACTCAAAGATCCCCTGCCTCAGCCTCCTGAGTGCTAGGATTAAAGGTGTGAGTCACCACTGCCCGGAATGATTTTACTGGTTTTAATTATGCGTTTGTCTGGGTATGTTCAGGTGCTTGAAGAGGCCAAATATGTCAAATGCCCCTGGAGATGGAGTACAGGCAGCTGTGAGTCTCATGATATGGGTATTAAGGACTGAACTCAGATCTTCTGGGAAAGCAGTGTGGTGGTTTGAATATGCTTGGCCCAGGGAGTGGCACTCTTAGGAGATGTGGCCTTGTTGGAGGAAGTGTGTCACTGTGGGGGTGGACAATGAGACCCTCTTCCTTAATTAAAGTTTTTTGTTTTGTTTGTTTTGTTTTTTGGTTTTTTCGAGACAGGGTTTCTCTGTATAGCCCTGGCTGTCCTGGAACTCACTCTGGAGACCAGGCTAGCCTCGAACTCAGAAATCCGCCTGCCTCTGCCTCCCAAGTGCTGGGATCAAAGGTGTGCGCTACAACCACCCGGCTCCTCCTTAATTAATAGCTGCCCAATTAACAGTCTTCTCCTAGCATCCTTCAGATCAAGATGTAGAACTCTCAGCTCCTCCTGCACCATGCCTGCCTGGATGCTGCCATGCTCCAGGCCTGATGATAATGAACTGAACCTCTGAACCCGTAAGCCAGTGCCAATTAAATGTTGTCCTTATAACAGTTGCCTTAGTCATGTTGTCTCTTCAGAGCCATGGAAATCCTAACTAAGACAAGCAGTATGTGCTCTTACACTGAGCCATCTCTCTAGCCCATATTTTGTCTTGTTTTTTTTTTTTTTTTAATTAGTGTATCTCTAATCTTCTCTGAGTTATTTCAGACGGCAGTTCACTGGCGTGGTGTGTCAGGACAACGTTCGCAGCACATGTGGTATGAACTAGCAGTAAAGTGCTTTACAGTCCTCACTGAGGGAACCCACACAGTTTGCCATCAGATAGAAAATACCTTTAGACTTGTAGGTTGAGGCCATTGTGAATTTGTATGCCCTAATGAAGAAATGACATGGCTGATGTAACAGGAAGGGCAGAGAGAAGAAGACAGTCCACAGAGATTTGAGAAAATGGTGTTAATAGTTATCTAATTTGTGTCTAGGGAAAACGATTTTTTTTTTTTAAAGCTTACTGTTGATGGTGGTGTTGTTGCCGACACAATGTCTTGCGATATAGCTTAGACTAGCTAAAATCATGATAATCCTCCTGCCTCAGCCTCCCAAGTCCTGCAATCTTGCAAGCATGTACCATCATACTGCTCCTTCTTCCTCCATCTTTACTTTCTTTCTTCTTTAATAAATATTCTCAAATGTTACCCTTGGGCCCTGGGCCAAACATTAGGTATCCAGCACTAAACATGAAACCCATGCTTTAAAAAACAATTTTAAAAAATCCTTGGAGCTGGAGAGATGGCTCAGCAGTTAAGAGCATTTATGGCTCTTTAGAGGACCCAAGTTCAAGTCCCAGCACTCCCACAGTGGCTCACAACTGTCTATAATTCCAGGCCCAAGGGATTTGATGCCCTCTTCTGACCTCCTTGAGCACAGGCATGTCTATGGGCACAGACATGGATGCAAGCAAAACACCCATACACATAAAGAAAAGTTTAAAATTTTGTTTTTGTTTTTGCTCTTTTGAGACAGAATCTCTCTACAGAACCTTGGCTGGCCTGGAACTTACTATGTAGACCAGGCTGGCCTGGAACTTACTATGTAGACCAGGCTGGCCTGGAACTTACTATGTAGACCAGGCTGGCCTGGAACTTGCTATGTAGACCAGGCTGGCTTTTGTCTCCTAAGTGCTGGGAGTGTGCCACCACAGCCCCCGTGTAAAAAAAAAAAAAAAAAAAAAAAAAACTTTTAATAAATTAATTAATAAATCCTCATCATCCAATACAGCAAAAAGCTGTAAAAATCCAAATATGGCAACACATGATTGTGAGTTTGAGGTTAGCCTGAGCTACATAGTTAGATTGTGTCAAATATACAAAAATGAATTAATAACAAAGACAATAGTAATAAGCAATTTTTCGATTTCTGAGGCAGGGTAAAGAGACAGAAGTCTGAGCTTCGACAGACAGGACACTGTTCATTAGTACACACAGCAAGGGGCAGTCTGTCTCCACGGGAAATTGTGGGATCTGTAGGGACACAGGAACAGGAGGGCAGCTGGCTGTGCCCTTTTATGGGGGTGGGGTAAGAGGCTTGGAAATGAAATTATTGCAGCCCTAGCCCACATTTCTCTCCTGCAGTCCCTCCTTCCTGAGATTGTTTGCCCGAGGCCAGACAGACTACGTCAGGAGACTAGCTGTCTCTACAGACATTCTTTCTGTTCTGAGCAAAGTAACCTGTAATATCACAGGAATGCTAGCAAGGCACTCTATCAGTTGTGACAAGTGAAATGAATGATACTTATGAGAAACATCAGATGCTACAATGTGAGCTAAGCTAGCCTTTCCCTGGACAGCACAAACATGCCTTCTGTGTTTTGCAAGCTGAGTCCTTCTGGTCTTTTAAACAACACCAGCCAAATATGTAGGGTGTGAGAAATTCTTTACAACAGAGAAAGCCTTCCATGTTAGCACTGACACCTCTCTCTCTCTCTCTCTCTCCTTCTCTCCTTCTCTCCCTCTCTTCCTCTCTCCCTCCCTTCGTGTGTGTGTGTGTGTGTGTGTGTGTGTGGTGTGTGTGACCCTGACAAAAACAACCTGAAGGTGAAAGGGTTTATTGCAGCTCACAGGTACAGTCCACAGTGGCAGGGGAGTAAAAGAATCAGGAGCTTGAATCAGCCGGTCAGATCATATCCACACACACTCAGCTTGCTTTCTCTCCTTTATGCAGTCAGGGTGAATGGTCCCCATATGATTGAGATGGATCTTCTCACATCAATAATTATAATCAGATAATCCCCCAGGTGCATGCTCAGAGGCCCGTATCCCAGATGGTTCTAGGTTCTGTCGAGTTGTCTAATAACACTAACTATCCCAAGTGGGAGCTGAATATCTATGTCTGGTAGACCAGGTTAGGGATTTGGAGATTCGGAACTTCATTCTGAATATAGTGGAAAACTATTGAAGACATGTCTGAAGAGACTGGGGAGAGGATTAGGGAGCAGGAAGACCTATTGGCAGCATTTCAAGCAAATAATGGTGGTCTTATGGATTTAAAGGGCGATGTCAGAGAAAGTATCATGATTGATTTAATGGGGGGGGGGGGGATGAGGCTAGAAATGGTCGGTGGTTCATGGAATTCTGGCTTAGGCTGGTTGAAAGGAGTGGAATGATTAACATAGCTATAAAGTCCTGGAGGAGTGCCGGCGAACAAGGGAGGTCAAGCCCAGAAGGTGTGATAAGGACGAATCTTCATTGTCAACATCACTGGATTCAGAATCAGCATGGTTACAGACAAGTCTGTGCTGGAGAGGCTGAGCCGGAGCTGAGCCGGTCAGAGAGAAAAGGGTGGAGGTGAGAAAGGAGAGGAGCTCCACCCAGGAGTCTGGCTGAAGCCTCTCGTCCACAGAGAAGTGAAGATTCCAGCGCAGTGAATAACCACTTCAGACCTCTCTTTCTTCCTTGTTAACAACCTTCGACGTTCTAGGAATCTCACCAGGAAGCCTCTATTTGCAGGAAAAGGACAAGTACTCTACTCCTTGGGCGACCCTAGTGGCTCCAAGTTTTACCTTCTCAGATTGTAATTCTACCCAGGACACATCCAGGCTCATTCTATAACCCCCAAGGAGAGAACAAAGGTGGGGAGGATTCTTAGCAATCGTGAGAGCCCCCAATGGTCCATTTAGTTAGGTTTTTTTTTAAGATTTATTTATTTATCTATCTATTTATTCACCATTGCTCTCTTCAGACAGATCAGAGGAGGGCATCAGACCCCATTGCAGATGGTTGTGAGCCAACTGGGAATTGAACTCAGGACCTCTGGAAGAACAGTCAGTGCTCTTAACCACTGAGCCATCTCTCCAGCCCCGTTTAGTTAGTGTTAAGATGACTCCTTATGATTCCCTTGAGAAGCCCATACACAGTTTGTCTTTCTTTCTTTCTTTCTTTTTTTTTTTTTTTTTTTTTTTTTTTTTTTTTTTTTTTTTTTTTTGGTTTTTCGAGACAGGGTTTCTTTGTATACCCCTGGCTGTCCTGGAATTCACTCTGTAGACCAGGCTGGCCTCGAACTCAGAAATCCGCCTGCCTCTGCCTCCCAAGTTTTGTCTTTCTTTCTGAGCACCTCTCTCCTTAACCATCACACTTAAGCCTCTGCCAAAAATATCTTCAATGGAATCTCCAAATCTGCTTCAAACTGGCTAGACCTGAAATTCCCTTTAGCACTGAAGCTAATGCATCCTGGTTTGGCCTGAGTCAAGGTCTCTAAATTGCTAAGGGAATGCCTGAGGCTGCTGAGAGGGTAGAGTTGTCTCTGTCTCTACTCCACTTGACACCTTACTCTAAACCTCAGAGATGTCATCCCTTGGGCTTGGATCCTGAACTGAACAAGAAGGGAGAAAGGATGGGTCTGAGGAGATAACCCACTGGGTGAAATGTAGCTGCACAAGCCTGAGAACCTGACACCGGATCCCCAGCCTCCTTACAAAAGCTGCATGTGATGCCTGTGGCCGCAGCCCAGCGCTTCAGAGCATCCATAGAGAGATCTTGGGGGCTCATTGACCAGCCGGCCTCCCTGAGATGACAAGCTCCAGTTCAGACCTGTCCTAAAAACGAAGAGAGGGCTGGAGAGACGGCTCAGCAGTTAGGAACTAACTCATGCTTCTCTTCCAGAGGTCCCAAGTTCAATTCCTAGCACCCACATCACAGAGCTTACAACCTCCTGTGACTCCAGCTCCAGGGGGAGCCAATGCTCTGGTTTCCAAGGACACCCGCACTCACACTCACACACATTTAAGAAACAAAAACAGGGAGCTTGAGAAACAGCTCAGCAGTTAAAAGCACTTGCTCTTGTAGAATACCTGGGTTCAGTTCCCAGCACACACGTGGTAGGTCACATCAGCCATAATCCCAGTGCCAGGTATATGATACCTCCACGGGCATTAGGCACTCATATGGTACACATTCATATGTTTAGGTAAAATGCTCGTACACATTAATAATTAATTAATTAATTAAAGTGTAATAAAATAAATTGAGTAAATAAAACAGAAATAAACCTTTAAAAAATAATATTGATAGCCATAAAGGAAGATACAGGAAGCTCCAGGTTCAGTGAGAGACACTGTCTTAAGAAAATAAAGTGTTGGGGCTGGAGAGATGGCTCAGAGATTAAGAGCACTGGCTGCTCTTCAAGAGGTCTTGAATTCAATTCCCATCAACCACACGGTGAATCATAACCATCTAAAACGAGATCTGGTGCCCTCTACTGGCCTGCAGCATACATGCAGACAGAATGCTGTATACGTAATAAATACATTTTTTTTTTAAGTGTTGAGTGAAAGAGGAACTCAGTTCTGACCTCTGACCTGTATACTCACTGACACGGGTGAGAACACCGGTATACATATACACACACCCTACACATGCACACTCAAAGGGAAGACGGAGAAAGCAGGGCCAGGAAGATGGAACAAACAGGTAAAAACGCCTGTTGTGCATGCGTGGATTCCCTGAACCCATGTGAGATGTGACGGGTGTAATTCCAGCCCTCCAACAGCAGGGGATGGGAGACCACCCCAGAAGCTCAGGGGCCAGCTAGACTGAAGTATGCATTACAGCCACAAGCAACAAGTGAGACTCCACCGCATAAACACGATGGAAGGTAAAGAATTCACCCAAAGTTGTCTTCCTTTAACCTCCATACATGTACCATAGTTTGTGGGCAGTCTCACACACGAACATGCATGCAAGCTCCTCAGGGTGCGCAAGTGGCGCACGCGCACACGCGCGCGCGCACACACACCAACCACATCTCTGAGGACCTCCAACAGCCAGGCTCCGCCCACTGAATACAAGGTCGGGACCCAGCACTTCAAGACACAGGCAGCCAAGCTCCGCCCTACAGAGTAAAAAGCCCAAGCTCAGGACATTTAACTCACCAATCCCTGAGTTTGAAATCCCACCAACCCCTGGGCTCACCTCAAGCTCAGGACTTGAAATCCCACCAATACCTACCCTGGAAAGCACCCCGCCCCCAAGAAACCCTAGAAACTGTCTTTGGCTCAGCCCTCTGCTGCTTCTTGCTAGAGCAAGAGGTAGCCACCCTCCTGGATTTACATTTGTGCAGGGAAACCTCAGAGAGCAACACTTACACTGCCCAGTCGCCTGTGCACGTGCACACACACACACACACACACACACGCGTGTACACATCATACACACAAAAAAAATAAATTTTAGCTGGGCAGTGGTGGCGCACGCCTTTAATCCCAGCACTTGGGAGGCAGAGGCAAGCAGATTTCTGAGTTCGAGGCCAGCCTGGTCTACAAAGTGAGTTCCAGGACAACCAGGGCTATAAAGAGAAACCCTGTCTCGAAAAACCAAAAAATAATAATAATAAATGTTAAAAGACAAAACCATGTGAGCATCATTATATAATTCTCCCTGTTTTGTTTTTACTACAGATGCAGTGTGACACCTTCCCCACCATGACAAACTGTGTTCCCTGAGTTATGAATCAAAATAAACTATTTCTTCTAAGTTGCTTATTGCCAGACATTTGATCAGTGAGAAAGTGATTAATACAGAAGGCCATGGCCTCTGGGAGAACTTGTGCTGTCATCCTATGACGGTGCTGCTTTGTCCCTGGTATGATGAAAGAAAATGGAAATATCAGTAATGTGACCCTAAACTTCTTTTTAGTGAGCTTAAGCCAACTTATTTTGTAACTTGTGTAGTCTACACTGTAAAAGGAGTCCCTTCAGCAGACAATTAATTTTGAGCCAAAACAAGGACTTATCCTCCGACACATATTAAAACTGCAGCTACCTACACTTGCTTCTCAGGCCTGTTCTCGCCTTTCCCTCAGGTTCCACATCAGCAAGTCTTAGACTCTGCAGCTAAGACCTCTGCTTCTCCCACATCCATGTCACTAACTATTCCAGGACCTCCGTACAGTCTGATGTCCTGCCAGCACTACAGAACAGATCCTAGAACAGCACCAAACTCGTGCTGGGTGATACTTGCCCAATGAGAGCATGAGAACAGAGTGAGGGGCGTATCCTGTGTGAGTACTTAGTGCTAAGTACCCAGAGCTTAGTTATTTCCTGAGTGTATGGATCACAGGAATTTCTGAGCCTGGAGGGATCAGTCCGGCAATCGGTGATTGAGCAGCCAGTCCTGTAGGGAGAGCCACCCTACAATGTGGCTCAGAGATATTGGGCATAGATACTATGCTAATTATGTTGCCCAGAAACGTGTTTGCAGCGTTCTGCACGTAGGACTAAAGGAAGCCTGTCCCCTGTTGGGCCATAAAGTTATCAGCGGCCAATGGCTGGACCTAGAGACAGAGTGCAACTTATAGGATTCCCAGGAAGGACTGAGGGACTGAGGAAGGAGGAAGAAGAGGATTCAGCCATGATGTGGGCATAGGAGACCACGCCAGAAAGATGCAGGAGGGTGAGACAACCAACATGTATATGCAGGGGAAAGGGCTCCAGGAAGGCTGCCGAGCAGGGTACAGAGCAGCAAAGATAAAGTACAGATTTAATATGTATTAACTCAGGAATATTGGAAGAGTGTTAGCCACGAGGAGTTAGGGAGTGGCCTAGCCATTGAGCTGTTTAAGGTATTTAAAACATAAGGCTGTGTATGTGTGTCTTTCTTTCAGGAATCCAGAACATTGGGGCGATAGTGAGAAGCCTGTACACACCCGCCGGGAAGTTTAGAGCAGATTAACAATTACCACTACACAGGGGTGGGGACGTGACAGCAAAGCCAACTTCCCTATCAAGCCTGCTACTTGGTCACCAGATTCCTTCTGCCCACTCCATCTTCAGGTCAGTAGAATGAAAGATCCTTGTCTCTAGGATCCCAAACTATCTGGGGTCTCAGACTGCATATTGTAGTAACTAAAACATGGGGAAGGAATGGGTCTAACCTAGTCAACACCAAGCAAGAAATATGGATGTTATAATCCTTACGATCACGATACCACAGAAGTCAGGGTTTCGAGGTCAAGTTCACACTGTGAGCTGCGCAATAAAAAGGAAAAGCAATTTTGACTCATTTCCTGGTTCTGTCAGAGTCCTTATAGACAGCACAAGTGTTCTCTATCTAAAGGCACGCACAGTTAAAACTACAGGTTACTAAAGATGGAGAGGTTTATGAGATCCCTTGGCAACCAGACACTGTTGCTATGCTGACTGCTGACGTACACATACATTTTTGTCATGATGACATTCACAGCAGCGTTGCCACATTTTAAAGCAGGAATATGAGCTGACGTCAAGATGACTGCAACCAGTAAACAGAAAGACCAGTGTGAGCCGGAGCTGCTGAGTGAAGTGCTCGAACTCCGTGATAACTTAGCATCTTTTGAACCGTTTCCAAGTGATGGGCTAATCCACCCCCATTATGACGACACAGCCTTGAAGGAAAAAAAAATCAGCTAATCCCCACCTTCCTTCGAAGATATTGATTGATTGACTTTCTCCAGTGATGTATGAAGGTCTCTGATTCTTTTCTACGGCTCATTCAAAATCTCTGGGCTGGGCTGCTGCTGCTGGGTATAGCTCAGTGGGTAAAGGTACTTGCCACCAAGCCTGAAGACCTGAGTTCAATCCCTGAAGGCCCACAGGGTAGGAGAGAACTGACTCTGCATGAGGCCCTGGCTTTAATCCCGATTCATGGAGGATATCCACCACGAAGGGTGAATATCACCTACCTATTTTTGCTTTAATTGCTTTGCTTCCTGCATTTCTCCCCCTCCTAGTCATCTACTAATTCGTACCTCCACCCTGAGCCTGTTACTTCTGACTCAGCCGTTTAACAGTCCTGCATCACACCATTATCTGAAGTTACCTCAGCTCTTCCTTCGAAGGCTTGCCCGCCCTAGCGCACGGAGGAAGTGGAGCCAAACCCATAGAAACTGGTGTGCTTCTGAATCTGCACTCAAACCCAGAACCAAAATTTATTTATTTACTTAGAGATTATTTTTTTTCCCCCTTGACAGACTCTTCCTAAGTTTCCCAGGCTGGTCTGAAATTCACAAGTCTCTGACTCAACATTCATACGTTCAGGCAAAACATATAAAATAAAAATAAATATTTTCTTAAAGAATGGAGCATTTAAAAAGGGCAGGAAAAAAAGAATGGGTCACATTACGTTAGGAAGATATGCTTTGGGAAAGGTATAACTGAGAAGCATTGGGAGCTATGCAGACGGTGAAGGTATGAGCAAGGCAACTGAGATACTCGAGTTGTCTTTTCTATTTCCTTTGTGTAGTTCAGCTTGGCCTCCTATTCACTATGTAGCTGAGAGCAACCCTGAACCCTTAGTTCTCCCACATCCACCCCTCAAGAGCTAGATTATAGGGGTACAGCATATCTACCTTTAATAGAAGCAGAAGAGTGGTAAAAAAAAAATGGGCCCATTTTACAGAGGAGAAGGTGGAGGAGCAGTATACATGGTGGGAAGACGATGCAGAGCCTCTGTGAAGATGTGTAGTGCTATTCATATGTTCATTTAACAGATGTGGCAGGAACCAGAGGCACCACCATAGGGACTTAATGATATCTGTGATTCGGTTTCTGTCCCTAAGGACCTCCGGGTAAGCATAAACACCTTCAGTAAAAGAGCCATGGGAAGAGTCACAGATGCAAGGCTTTTAGACGTGTGGGTCAGAGTGAGAATGACATCAGGCTGGATTCACAGTGTGGCTCTTTAAGGACAGGCAGGAGAGTCCCAGGGACACAGTCAGACCTCTCTTTCTCCTCCGTACATTCCACCTGCAACCTTCTCGGTCAGTTTTCATAGTTCTTCATCTCATTTAATGCCCATCAAATTCAAGTTGACCCAAGAGAAAGATGTTTTACAGCTAAGTTGTACACCATTCAGAGTCGGGGAGTGAGATACAGAGAGTGGACATGCGTGGTAAGGCACTGTGTGGAGGCAGTGGAGGTAAGTGGGTAGCACTTAAGAGTCTAAAATTAGGGTACTTGAAGCTCAAGAATGGAGGATAGAGAAAAGCTACCAAGTCGAAGCTTTAGAGTGACCAGATAGCAGACAAAGCCTTCTAAAAAAAAAAAAAAAGAAGAAAAGAAACTACAAGAAGAGAAAAAACATTTTAAGAGCGTTTAGATAATGTCGGGCTCTGTCTGGTCACCAGCATGGAAAAAGAAAGGAAGAAAAGAAGGGAAGGAAGAAGGGTGAGAAGTAGGGGAAAAAGGAAGGAAGGAAAGAGAGGAACTGGGGAGACAGCTCAGCTTGCCACACACCTAGCATGGGAGCACAGGTTCAGTCACTCCATAGGTGATGACAGTGGACTCTAAGGGCTAGGTCCCAAGCTGGCCAAAAAGTGAACTCCAAGATCAGTGTCTCAAAAAGAAGGTAGAGGCCAATGAGGAAGACAAGGATACCAACCTTGACCTTTGCACACACACAAGTGTATACAATGTATACCACACACAATGATGAATTATTTTATTTTAAATTAAAGAAGTTTTAACACAGGCAGTGTAAAACACCATGGCCAAAAGCACCTCTGGGAGGGAAGGCTTTTTTATCATAACTCCCGGGTCACAGTTCCCAACTGAGGGAAGGCAGGGCACCGTGGAAAGTACCACTTACTTGCGTTTTTTCATGGTTTGCTCAGCCTGCTTTCTTATAACCCAGGACCACCAGCACATGCGCAGCTCCACCTACAGTGGGCTAGCCTACCACATCATGCATTAGTCAAGAAAATGTGCCATGGGCCAATCTGATGGAGGCAGCACCCCAAATGAGGTTTCCTCTTCCTGAGTGACTCGAAGAAGGGAAGGTGACACAGATGAGCACAGGTGGTTCACAATGTCAGATGCTATAGGGAAGTAGAGATGGAATTTAAACCGTAGATAATGGTTTATTGCGTCTCAGAGTGTAATGTCAACAGCAAGTCACCCATACAATGCATTATGACTTGGCATTGTTTAGTGAGAGCCTCATTCATCCTCACACCCACTTACTCACCTGGAGCTTCCAGCGGAGAGGACACACAATTAGACTGAAAGTGAGTCACACCCTGGCTAGAAGAAATAAAAACCAGACAACCAGGCTCAGGGGCTGTTTTTTTTTTTTTTTTTTTTGATGGGATGGCCTCAAGCAGTTTCATTTTCAGAGGTGGGTTGGCCCAGGATTTTAGTTTCTGATGCTGTGATAAAACCCCGTGACCAAAAGAAAGCTTCTGAGGAAGGGTTTATTTGGCTTCCGTGTCACAGTCCATGATCCAGAAAAGTCGGGGCAGGGACTCAGGAGGAACCTGGAGCTAAGAATTGGGGCAGAAGCATCGAGGGATGCTACTTGTTGGGCTCCTCCTCAAGGCTTGCTCAGATGCTTTCTTATACCATCCAGGATACCAGGGGTGGCCCCACCACAGTGAACTGGTTACAACCCATCTACCTTCAAACAAGAAGTGTGCCACAGGCTTTTACCCACAGGTCATTTTGGTGGGGACTTTTCTCAGTTGAGAAATAGAGTCTTCCAAAGTGACTCTAGCTTGTGTCAAATTGACATAAAATTACCCAGTAGCTCCTGTGTAGTATGTAACACCTAAGGTCTGCTCACCTCAGCAATTAGCATGAATCCTTCTCTTCCCATCCTGTCATTCCAGGTCTCCCCCACCCCACCCTTTTTCACAAGAACTCACTCTTGGTTTTGGATTTTCTTTCTTTTTGTTGCCCTACCCAGCCCCCCCTACCCTCCTTTTTTTAGACCAGGTCTTACTCTGTATCCAAGGCTGGCCATGAACTCATAGTCTTCCTGACCTGGCTTTCAGAATGCCAGGATTAGACATACAACCCACCTGCCAAGCAAAAATATATTCACTAGTAGAATGGCTAAGAGTAAGGTTGGAGAGATGGCTCAGTGGTTAAGAGCACTGACTGCTCTTCCAGAGGTCCTGATTTCAATTCCCAGAACCACATGATGGCTCACAACATCTGTAGTGGGATCTGATGCCCTCTGTCTGAAGGTAGCAACAATGTACTCACATACATGAAATAAATAAATATTTAAAAAAAAAAAAAAAAAAGAAAGAAGATGTCGGAGAATCAGATTGAGCAGAGCAGGCGGAATTCTGATTCAGGCAGCCTGGTCTACAGTGAGTCCAGGACAGCCGGGCTTACAGAGAAACCTGTTCGAAAACCAAAAAAAAAAAAAAAAGAATAGCTAAGATATTAACTCTAGAATCAAACAATTCCAGAGTCAAATCCTGGGTTACTCTCCTTGTGTGCCCTCTCTAGTTCCCTTTGCTGTAATCTAACTTCAAGTGATCCATTCAGGTAACTAGAGTTCACTTGGAAAATTATTGTAATAAAATCAAATTAGTACCTAGAACAGTGGTTGTAAGTCTTAATAATTTTTAGTTAGCTATGGTTATTAAATTCTTTAGCTGAAAGGCTTTAATTTTTGTAGAGTCTAATCTTATAAGCACTGAAAAAAAAAAGTAAATCGGTTTTGTTTGTTTGTTTTTTGAGACAGGGTCTTAGCCCAAGCTGACCTCAAATTTACTATGTAGCTGAAGCCGGCCTTGAGCTCCTGAGTCTCCTGCCCTAGCCTCCCAAGTGCTGGGATTCTACACATGCACCACCAAGTCCAGTAAAATAACAAGAACAACAATAATAGTAGTTTTTAATCATATTGTGAAAATTCAATTTAAATCATAGGGTGAGGGAAGTGGTGTTTGCTGACCTAGAAGAGCAGCTTTTGCCTGTGAGAAAGATTTGAGGCATGGCTCCCTCCCCGCTCCACCTTCAGAAGTAGCCTCTTCTCAGTTTCAACTCTCTTCATAAACTTGGCCATGGGAACAGTCAGTGTCTAACTGTGGGTGGGGACCCAGAGACATTGGCAGTGGCCCCTGAGCTACAGTTCTGGGACCCAGCAGACACCAGGCCTTCTTGTATGCCACTCTGAGTGGGTGGAGCGGTGAAGTGGGGGTGAGTTACGACAGCGATACAAAACATCATTAAACAGTAAGACCACAACAACGCCGTTCTCTCCACAGCCCAGTGTCAATGCCAGCGAGGCAGAGGCTGCTGAGGATCCCAGATATATATTCCTGGTCCCCACGTGAGACCCACTCGTCGGCACAGTTTCCCTTCTGACAACTTTGGTTGCTAACAGAACATTCCTGGAGCTTAGGACTCTCCTGGCCCAGCTCCGGAGAGCAGCGGGGTTTCTGTTCCTTCTTATAGGTCTTACAGTTTGTCAGGCACAAAGGCAGCCTTTTCACTTTCTACCAACAAGAGATCCATTGCTGTTCATGAGAAGGATGCTTGTTACTACAGGAATTCTGTATGCTTCAACAAAGATAGGACTCCAGCTTCGGGCCTGCTGAGGCAGAGTCAAGCTGACCGTGACCCCGGAACTTTCTAAGGTGCAGGTGCATAGATGGACAGTTAGAGTGAGACCCCTCCAGAATACATGTCCCACCTGCCTATGGCAACCACCACATAGGTTTTTGCTTTGTTTTGTTTTCCAGATAGGTCTCTGTAGACCAGGCTAGCCTTGAATTCTTCATCCTCCTATCTGGAACTCCCTAGGGCTGGAATAACAGGAATAGAGACCAAACTTGGCACCAGGTGATCATTTTGAATGCTTTTGTATTTTGAGAGAGAGTCTCTTATAATTCAAGCTGGCCTCCATAGGCTAAATCGACCTTAACTTCCTAATCTTCCTGCCTCTACCTCCTGAATGCTAGGATTACAGGCAAGCACCACCATACCAGGGTTACGGTGGGGTTTGGTTTTGTTGTTTGTTTTTGAGTTTTTTTAAGTTGGTGTTTTGTTGTTGCTGCTGCTGCTACTGCTCCTCTTCCTCTTCCTCTTCCTTCTTCTCTTCTTTCTCCTCCTCCTTCTCAAAGGTAGGGTCTTACTATGTAGCCTAGCTCATGTAGAACATAAAATTCTTCCTGTCTCAGCCTTCTGAGTGCTGGGATCACCAGGCTTTCAAACTTTTAGGATGTACTAGAAACCCTGTTTTCTAGATCACACAGGAATTCCTGTATATCATTTGATCAAACAATTGACTCACATAGCTTAAATGCATTGAAAGACAAACATGGGACTAGTAATTATGAGAAAATAAAAAAAACTTTTAGGCTTGAGCCACTCACTCCAATAAACTAATGACTGATTTACTATAGTGGAAGAAGTGAATTCGGATGCTGCCATATTCAACTACATTCGTCTCCACTTATCTCTGTATAGCCTCTTTTCTATGACTTATTTTTGTTGTTGTTGTTTTTGTTTTTTGTTTGTTTGTTTTGTTTTTCGAGACAGGGTTTCTCTGTGTAGCCCTGGCTGTCCTGGAACTCACGCTGTAGACCAGGCTGGCCTCGAACTCAGAAATCCCCTGCTCTGCCTCCCAAGTGCTGGGATTAAAGGCATGCGCCACCACTGCCCAGCTTCTATGACTTATTTTTTAATCTATATGTCTGTCTGTATGAGGGAATGCACGTGCCCACAGAGGCCAGAAGAGAGGGCATTAAATCCCCTGAAGCTGGAACTCCACATAGTTATGAGCCAACTGAAAATCAACGCTGGAACCAAAACTGGGCTTCTCGGAAAGAACAGCAGACTCTTAGCCACTGAGCCATCACTTCAGGCCCTGTACAACCTTCTTTGTCTAATTTTCCTTATTATTCAAACCAAGCTGCTAAGGAGAGATACGAAAGTTGACTGTTTGATGTACCCAATCAGTACTGATAGTTGTGAACTGTCATGTGAGGTGCTGAGAATCCAATCCTGGTATTCTGTAAGAGCAACAAGTGCTCTTTATCGCTGAGCCATCTATCTCTCCAGCCCCAAGGATTATTTCTTAATGGAACAGAATGTCACTTTATCAGAGTTCTAAGATGCAAACCAAACGTATTCCCAATGCTGTGAAACAAAACAATCCAGGTGACTGTAAAACAAGAAAGGAAACACAAGAACATCCCAGCATTTAGAACAAATACGTGTTTCCCAAACCCTGCCATTTATATCTCTCTTTTCATTTTTGCCACAAACCCTTTTGACCTGCTTGCTTATAGAATGAAGGTCGAAAGGAAAACCCATTTCACTGTCCCATGAAAGAAATAAACCATTTGTCTCTAGGATCAATTGTACTGAACCTTGCTAACCCTGGCAAATCTCCAATCTTCACAAAATGCCTACACATAAGAAAGAATGACCAAGTTATCCCCCATAATACAGACAAACAGTGAATTACTCAAATGTGTTTTCGGTTTTTGTTGTTTTCTTTTGTTTTTGAGATGAGGTCTCATTCTGAAGCTCAGGTTGCCCTGGAACTTAAACTCTAAACCCTTCTGCCACCATGCCTTGGTTGTAGGCTGAGTCACTACTACATCCAACCATGGATTGAAGTGAACACTCTCTCACATATGCAGAAAGACCATGAAAAAACTCGGGTTTTCTTTCATTCAAAACATCCCATTCTGGTTTATATAGAACAGCTCAGTACTGGAGTATAACCCAAGAGGAAGCATCAATACGTGATGACATCAGGGAATGGCTTTAGCTGGATGACATAAGGAGGTACAACATCCAGCACCCTCACAAGGCTGTCTAGACATGATACCAGCTAAAAAAAAAAAAACAAAAAAAAAAAAAAAAAAAAAACAAAAAACAAAACCAGGCTGGGCATGGTGCACACTCCTTTAATCCCAGCACTCAGGAGGTTAAGGCAGACAGATCTCTTGGTTTGAGTTTTTGAGGGCCGGGCCCGGGCTACCTAGAGAAAGACACAGTGTCAAAAAAAAAAAAAAAAGCCATATCAATGTCAATTAAATCAGGATATATGCCAATTACAGTTTATAGAAAACAAAAACAAATATAGAAACAGCAGCCCCTTCCCCTCATGCCAAAACTACATTTCCTCAGACACAGGGCCATCACTGGGAAGCACAGGGGCTGCGCAAATGTACAACATAAATAATTTAAATATACAGCCCGGTTTCTTGGTTATGGTCCCATAGTCTTTTCCAACTTTTTTAGTGGATAATTTAGGAAGACATGGAATAAATTAGAAGTACTCTCTTAAACATAGATAATAGGTTTCTTACAGCCCCAAATAAAAATGCAATGGATAACACAATTTTATAAAAAGAGAATTTCATAGGACATCAGGTTTCCAAGGTCTAAATGTTTCCTTCACGTGTCTCTATGCCTCCACCCCTGAATTAAATAGGTTTTCTTTTTCAAGTCAAGTGTTTTTCTGGCAAAGTACCTTCAGGACACATGGCTTAATCATTCACATATTCCACCATTCAAGACTCCAAGTACTAGTTTAAAAATCAGCTTAGTCTCTCTCTTCAAGACTCCTCCATCTTACTTACAAGGATCTCGTCAAACACTGAAGAGTCCTCTCTGAGGGAAAAAGACTCTAGATAATCCAAAACTTGACCTCTTGGAAAAAGCCTTAAGAGATTCCCTTCCTATTCAGATACTTGCTATTCTTATTATTTTTCTAAATGTGATGGTTAAATAAAATCCAGTGTGAATAATAGGCAGCAATTAAATAATTTTAAATAAATAAAGATATGTTGTCTGGAGTTTTCAGATAATAAAGGTTTGTTTTTGTTTTTGTTTGTTTTTGCTGGTAAGTTCACATTACTTCTGTACCAGTCTCTACAAGGAATACGCAACACTGCCCTCTAAAGGGACTGTGGTGTTCTGTCTCCTAGTTCATAGAGGACAGGGTAACTATCTGGCTTTACAAGCACACAGCATAGTCGTCTGGGCCAGTCTTTCCTGGACTGTCTGTGAGAGACTCTGAAGGCCCCAAGGCCCTGGAGGGGCTTTGAACAACTGAAGGGAGTCAGCAGTTAACTGCTTTTGCTTTTGGTTGTTGAGACCAGGGTCTCAAAATCCTGGGTGACCTTGAGTTTACTAGGTAGCCAAGAATGACCCTGAACTCCTGGTCCCCCTGACCTCCATCTCCAAGTGCTAACCTTTACAGGTATGTCCCACCACACATGGATGGAGACGAACATTTGCTGCCGTCATTTCCAAACGTTTACGGGGCATCAGAATCAACCACAGATGGGCCTCAATATTGCAGCTTCTGATTTCAGAAATCTGGGACAGAGCCCAACAGTTAACCCTTCCAGCAAAACCCCAGGGGACAGTCAGGAGCCAGGCCACATTTTGTGAGCTAGCCTCTGTGCTTGTCATTCTTGTCTCAGGGCTTCACACCACGGTGGGCTCTTATCACCATCTATGTCACTGAATAAACCAAGTTTCAGCAAGATAAGGTGGCTAAGTCACACGAAGGTGGAGGACAGAGCCTGTGATCAGTCCAAGACTGTTAAAGTCTCTCCTCTATGCTACAACGTCAGTCATTTAAAATTGTCAGGGACTTCATCTCGCCCTTCCTCCAGCTTCTTTATAGAAGTGAAGGAGGTGAGTGTGTTGGGATTAAAGAGACTCTTCAGGTGGCTTTCCCTCTCAGGGTACCTAGAAGTGTGAATTTGAAGCTACACTGGAAAAGTCTACACAATAGTCAGGCTTGGTCTGTGAGTGGATAAACTGGCTGGGGTGGGAAGTCACCTCCTCGGCCAAGTCTGGGTCTACAACCCCTACAAAGACAAGAAGGGTCACATACTCAATTGGGATTATACAAGTGAAAAGTCCTTCACACACACACAAGGAGCTAAGGGCTGACGCCCTGCAAGAAGAGTTTCTGTCATCCTTTGCACTCCACCCATGTAGCGCTTCCCTGTGGATGCTACGAATCTAGAACATTCCATATGGGTAGAGGATGCTCTTAGAAAAACAACGCTGCATCCAGATCAGCAGAGATCCTGAGGTCGTGGTCACGGCCGGCCTTGGGGCAGAGCTGGACCCTGGACGCCAGCTGCTCACTAAGTTCATCCAGGGCGCCAGTGCAGGACTCCAGGCTCTCAGACAGTTTCTGAATCTTGGCCTTCAGCACAGCCTGGCTGACTTTGGTGGCCCCCTCGGCACGCCTGGGGATGAGGAAGCCACGTGAGCCGAAGAAGACGATGAAGTAGACAGAGTTGTAAAGAGCCATGGGAGGCATCCCTCCCGCTCTGCAGCAGCTGGAGGTCCCGCGCCCCTGCCACTGACAGAAGAACTCAAGGCAGCTCAGGAGCTCGCGCATCTGGTCCTGGCAGGTGGCGGCGATCTCCTGCACCCTCCGCA
Source organism: Mastomys natalensis (assembly GCA_021653895.1). Lineage (NCBI taxonomy): Eukaryota > Metazoa > Chordata > Mammalia > Rodentia > Muridae > Mastomys > Mastomys natalensis. The sequence continues at coordinate 818,754 of JAJTUV010001637.1, read as the reverse complement.
CCTCCCGGGAATTGCAGAAGATCAAAGAGAGGTCGGACGTGATGGTGACTGCCCCTCCGGCGGTGGCCACCCTAAGCCCACGGCAGACGCCACGAGCGAGGCTCCCAGGGTGACAGGGCTGAGTGACAACCCCACGATGGCTGCTAGGGCGCCAGCGGCGCTCAGAGAGCTGCCCGCCACGTTGGCCGCCAGGGAGCGCCTGCGTAGACGCTCGAGTCTCCGGGCCACTTCGCGCGAGGCGCAGCACTTGGCTGTGCAGCCGCCCGCGGCGGTCCAGCAGCAGTCCTTGGAAGCGTCGCAGCGCATCCGCACCCTGCGGCTTCCAGGCCGCCCGCTCTTCTCCATGCCCTGTAGGGAACACAGATGCACAGTTAGCCCGAGTCTCCGCACCCATTGCTCCCCTAGGCTAGATCTGGCCTGAGTACAAAAGAGAGTCCTCAAATAATTAATAGACCTTGTGACTGGGGGTGTTGCTTTAATGGTAGATCACTTACCTAGCATTCAACCCCCAGATTTAATCCGCAAGGCTGCTGAAATGAATGCATGTATAAATAAGACAACCACTCAGGACTGGGAACAGGGAGGTAGGTTACCACTGGGTCATGTGCCAAGTTTTCAAAGGCCGGTCTCGGAGCCTGGGACAAGTCACACAAGTTCTCAGAACCCTGTTAACTGTGCATGCAAATAGAGATTATGCTGCCTTCTCTCCCCCCCCCCCCCAAAAAAAATCTATGGACATCATCCTCTGGCAACTAAGATTTAAACGGGAACGTGGAGACTATTAGAAAGCTGCTCTAAGAAAATGCTCTGAAAAACAGAGACTTTGCTGTGTTTTCAAAGACTAGGGCTGTGGATGTAGCTCAGTGGTAGAGTCATTGTCTGGCAGGACACCCTATTCTGTTCTCCAACCCTGGCAAACAAGGACCAATAAAAAGAAAACACCTTAAAAGTGACAAACCACGCTTGTAACAAAAGATTTTCATTATGTGGAGACTTGTGTCCTAGGGACTCAAGGTACTTGTCTCTCATTTTTCCTTTCTCTTCTCTCCCTCCCTCCCTGAACGTCCCCTCCCTCTCTCTAATCGTAGCACTTGAGAAGCAGAGGCAGGATCCTTGAGAGTTCAAGGCCACACAGTCTAAATATTGAGTTCTAGGCCACCCAAGGCTACATAACAAGAACTTGTCTCAAGGCAAAGAAGGAAAGGTGCTAGCAACTCACTGGAGGCTTCCTTTGGTCCAGTTGAATTGAAGCCGATAAAAGGTGACTGAGGGAGAGAAGCTGAATGTGCCAGGCTCATCTGTAAAAGGTCATCTGTCCTGGTAACCTGAGAGCCCCATTTTCATACACATCGAGCTTTCCACCAGTCAGAACTCCTTAAAGGTGTCAAATAAGTCACAGAAAGAGCATATCAAACCTGAACAAGCAGGGCAGAAGTTATTAAATTTTTGATCTCTCTCCATTTGTTTTTGTTGCTTTTGTTGTTTTTAAAGACAGGCTCTTACATACTCCAAGTTGTCCTCAAACCCTGATTCCCCAGCTTCCTCCTCCTGAGTGCTAGGATTCCAGGCTTGCATCAGTAACCACAGCTAGAGCTCACTGGTTTCAGTTAAGATGAAAGCTTTTAGAGACAGGCTACCAACCTAGCTGATGCTTCTCAGTGCCCCTTTAGAACAGGGTCTCCTGACTCATCGGTCCTACTGTTCCTTGTTGACCTCCATGATCTATCTGACCAGTAAGAAGTTTTCAGGTAACCAGAAGAATGAATGAGAAAAAGTCACCCTAAATACATGATGGCCCAAGAGTTGACCCTGATGTCACCAATCCCATTATAGGCGCATCCCTCGGACTCCACACTTACCCTTCACTCTGGCCTCCAGGAAGAAAACTGGGAGACTGTTTCTGGATGGGCATGCTTTATAGTTCGCCGGAGCCAATGACGGCTCTGGGAAAGCCTTGTCTCATTCTGAGAAGCTGCCGTTTCCTGCCCTGACCCCCCGCTGCCTTCTGCCAGGATATGACATGCTGGAAAAAGAGACGCTGGCAAGGCACGTCCCGCATTTAGGAAATGAACATTGTGTGTTCGCTTTCCCCTCCAAACGCAGGAAGAGAACCACAGGCTCTTCCCCAACTTGAAACAAGTTCTGTCATCTCCCAGTGGGGATACCCTGCCTTTCCTCTCCTGAGAATAGCCACTGACGCCATCGGGGGAGGCTTTCCCACATGCCCCAGGCTGCCCAATTATAGTGTTTCTTTGAGAGGACTCCATCAGAGAATCATTTTTTAAAAAGAAATAGGAGGGACCGGAAAACTCAATTATGATCGATACAGCCACTTATAGTCCATTTCAAAGAGCTTTGTGGATCTGTGAGTAAATGAAACATGTGACCCATTAAGGGAGGGCAGTCAGCACCAAGGAGTGCCTAAGATGCAAGGCCACGCCCACAGGAAGTGCTGCGTGCAGTTTAGGGCATCTCCAGCTGTGGAGAAGACACAGGAGGTCTCAGAAAGGGCACACTGCGGGGCCAAATGCGTCAGAAAAATCACTGGGGTCAAGCTGCACACCGAGCTAATTATACACTTTCCATGGCAGCGGGGAGATGATGGCTTCCGGGGTTTTCTTATGAAGCATGGGCTGTAGCTTACATCATGGTTAAATAAGAGGATTCTATCTACAGGTTCCGCAGCAGGGTCTGAAAAACAATTATAGATTACAGAGAGTGCACGCGGAGAAAGGAGTGCCGCTTCTTTCTGTGCATTTACCCAGACCAGATAATGGAGCACCACCATAGCTACCCCTGAAGCCGTCAGGGGTGGTTGGAGCTTAGCTGGGAAACCCAGTCACACCAAAGCCCCCCCCCCATCCCCCATACAAGATCCTTTGTCTGACACTGTCAACAAAGGCCAAACTGGTTTTCACTTAAATGATTCATGTCTCCAGCTGGAGATGCAGTCAACTAGCATGCAGGAGGCCCTGGATTCTACCACCAGCACCCAGAAACCCATCATGGTGGCCCACACCTGTAATTCCAGCACCAGGAAGTAAAAGCTTGAGGATTAGACATTCAAGGTCATCCTCGGATTCATAGTTAGTTGGAATCTAGCCTGGGCTACAAGAGACCCTGTTTCCAAAACAAAACAAAAACCTGCTTACTCATCTGGAGTCTTATGCTTTGTTTCAGTGAAATGCGGTCTCGCTACGGGGTCCTGCCTAACCTAGAACTCATTAAGTAGACCGGGCTGGCATTGAACTTGCCTCTTGCCTCTGCCTCATTTGGAAAGTCTGAACAGCTCTATCATTGTAGAACATGATTAGCCCCTTACTTTCATATTGATAACCTGTCTTTATCAGAACAGTGCCACCTGCGGCACAGCCTGCTGTCCTTGAACATGATCAGTCAGAATTTAGTCCATGTCCAAGTTATAGCTCCTACAGAATAAACATAACCAAGCAGAATGGCCACAGCGTCTACTTGTATTCTTGAGATAAGAGGCAGAACGGCTGGACATGGTGGCACAGGCCTTCATCCCAGCACCAAGAAAGATGAATCATCATAGTTTGCTTAAAGTGTAAGGTCAGCCCAGCTGTAGAGTGAAACCTGGAAGCACAGGGACCTGAGTCAATCCTCAGGACCTACATTAAAAACTGCCAAGTGTGGTGTCACTAGTTGGGCAGCCTAGCCTATATCACAAAGCACTCTCTACTCCAACAGAAAGGCAGCCAGCACGTAAGGAACAACACTCAAAGCTGTTCTTTTACCACACACACTAAGTTCCAGGCCAGCAGGACTACACAAAAAGACACTACCACCCATCACCACCACTTCTCTCTCTGTCTCTCTCTCTCTCTCTCTCTCTGTCTCTCTCTCTCTCTCTCTCTCTCCTCTCTCTCACACACACACACACACACCACACACACACACACTTTGCCTATACACACAAATTCATCCTGCTGTTTAGTTTTCTGTCAACTTGACTCAAGACAGGCTCATCTGGGAAGAGGGACCTTCGATTGGGAAAATGCTTCCATTAGATTGGCCCATAGGCTAACCTGTGAGGGCATTTTCTTAATGAAAATGTGATTAATGTAGACGGGCCCAGCACACTGTTGGTAGGTGCCATTCCTGTGCAGGTACCTGAGCCTGGAGTATTTAAGAAAGAAAAGTGGCAAGTAGGGAAAACTAGACCAGTAATCCTTGGTCCTCTGTGGCCACTACATCAGTTCCTGCCTTGAGTTCCTGCCCTAACATTCCTGGACAGCAGAATACATGATAAAACTCTTCCCTCCTCAGGTTGCTTTCAGTCATGGTGCTTCATCACAGTGATAGAAACCCCAACGAAGACATTCATAGACACGTGAGCGACACATACAGAATACAGTACTGGAACACATCTGTGGTTGGGCACTCAGGAGGCAGAGGCAGGAGAATATCAAATCTGAGACCATTCTGGTTTCATAGTAAGATTTGGTGGGGTGGGAGGAAGAGGAAGGGGAAAGAATATCTGTCCCTATTTTCATAACACTGGTAATGAGAAGTTGACACTCAGTATCTCTTTGGAATATTCTGCCGGGTGGTAACATAGAATACTTACTCTGAAGACTTAAAAATGTTTTGAGAGGTGAGAGAGAGAGAGAAAGAGGGGAGAGGGAAATGGGGGGGGGGGTTGTGCATATGAGCACAGTATCCTTAGAATCCAGAAGAGGGTAGTCCTCCCCGGAACTGAACACAAAGGCTGCTGTAGACGACCTAGGTGGATGTTGCAGACCACTTGCAGGTCAGTACATGCTCTTAACCACTGAGTCGTCCGCACAGCCCCTGAAAACTGTGATGTTTTTGTTTTGTTGTTTTCTGAGATTGAGGACTCACTATGTAACCCTGTCTGGCCTCAGAGATCTGCCTGCCTCTCCTCCACTAAGACTAAAGATGTGAGGCACTGTGGTCAACTTTTGTTTTGGGTTTTTTTTTTTTTGTTTTTTTTTTTTTTTTCCGAGATCAGGTCTTAAGCAACTCAGGCCAACTTTGTGTAGCAGAGGATAACCTTGAAATCCTGATCCTCCTGCCTCCATCTAAGTGCTTGGGTTACACGGGTGTGCCACCACATCAACTTCTACGGAATAAGGTAGCAGGGAGATGAGATCTCAGCTATTATCGGCATACATGGGTGGAACCCTACAGGTTCCAAAGCACACAGACAACTCCGAACTGCAGTCACTTCCATTCTTTTTTTTTCCAGATTGGCTTCTGATCTTTATTACTGTGCACACACATCCTCAAAGCCACTCTGTGTTCTTTTTCCCACTTAACATTCCCGCCAGTGCGTAACTCTCCATGTTGACACTTCTCACCTCTGTCATTTTTAATAGCTATATAATAATCCCATTGTTTGCTCAGTCACTTCCCTGTTAGACACTTGGACTGCTTCCAGTTTTTTCCGTGTTATAGCTCCAGTTGCCAGGACATCTGTGTACTTTTTCCTCTTTGGATCTCCCCTCTGGGGAAGTATTCACAAATGGGAAACCGGTAAGTGGGGGAGAGTGGATGCCTGTCACATGTTACTCTAGTTCTGTTCAAAAGAGCCAATCACGGTGTGATCGCCCTGTAAGACTAACAGCCAGAGGCTTTGACACAGCTCGGGAGTTTTCTTTTGTTGATGTTTGATTTGCTTTATTTCAGCTCCACTACCATGGATAGAGCACCTTCTGTAGGCCAAGCATCATTCTAGGTTCCAGGTTTGAAATGATGTGATCTATGACCCCTGACCTCAGCAGATGGTACTCTTTGAAAGAGAAAGACACAGAACAGATCTTTCCAATTTGGCATGGAACGTCCCAGAGATGTGTGCAGGAGCCCCAAGAAAAATGAGAAAGTATGCACCTAAGAAGTGCTGGAAAGACAGTCTAGAGTACTGGTACAGAGCTGGTTGTGGACAAAAAGTAGTGGGGCAGAGGAGGGGCCAGCTGCTGCAGGGACAAAACAGAGGCCCAGGGGAGAGTCCAGGATGCATCAGGCAGTTAAATCCTGCTGAGCACAGAGGGGAGCTAGGAGTGTAAAGGGAAAGAGGCTGGTGGTCTCTACCAAGCTGTGGTGATTGACAAGTGCCTAGTGGGGTGAAGAGCCACCACCAAAGGTGATTCAGCTGTGGCCTTGAGTTGGCTCTGACATCGCTGTCAGCTGTGTAGAGGGTGGACTTTCTTAATTAAGTACATAGCTAAAAGCCAGGAGATAAGTTAGAAGCATATTGAAGCAGCTGGGAGAGATTATCTGGATTGGATAGTGTTGATAGGATGGGCAGAAGGGATAAAGTACCATCTGTGCTTCAGGTCGGGTATGGACGGCACACGCTTGTCATTCAGGACTTGAGAGGTGGAGGCAGATGGATCAGGAGCTCAAAGTCTTCCTCAAGACACACACCACCCCCCACACCCCCCAGCCACCCCCCACACACACAACACACATACACACACACTCACACAGTCATACCCATACACAACACAGACAGCACATACACAACACACATAGAAATGGACACATATATATACAACACACCACACACACACAGTCATACCCACAACACAACACACATAGACATACACATATACAACAACACAACACATATGTGGGGCGGTGGACCATGTCAGGAAACTTGCTAAGGCTGAGTGGGTTTGGAAACCCCAGCACCCACCTGAAGATGGTAGGAGTTTCCCTACTCCTGACCTGATTCCTGGCCTGGAAAACGTGACCACAGCTCCCTTCTTAAAGAATGTGACTATGGTCACATAGCACAGAAACACAGAGTTCTCCATGCTAAGGAGAGTATCTAGATTGGTCCTGAGGGTTTAGCCAATAAGCTTCTCTTCCGGGACATTCCTTCCTTCAAAAGGTATTTAATCTGTGGTCCACCCTGAAGAAGTTATATACACCCATTTTCGACGATGACCAGTGAATAAAAAACATTCACTCTCTCATCAAGAACCACCACTGCAGGGAGCATGGAGGAAGTCTTCATCTACAGAGCCGCCCTGAGCTAAGCCAGAGCTGCGCCTCCTCCAGCCAGGCTCACCCTCACAGGCTCTCAGGCTCTCTCCTTCCTGACTCTTCCTCGCTTGATTTCAAGCTTCTGGATGTCTGGAAGTGAGGGAGCCCCAGCTTCAGCCTCAGCCTGTGCTGTTTCTCACTTGGGCTGAGGCCCCCATCCTAGGCTGCATTCTCCACCCCCAGAGTGGTACGTCGGCTTCCCTCAAGCCCATCACTGGTTGGTGGTGTAGGGTAACATGCAGTCTAACATTCTGCATTTCGTCTGCCCAGTAGAGTTCCAGCACCCCTGCGGTGAGGTGGAATTCGGAACCACACACATTCACTCATATCTAGACAACCCACACACACACAGATACACACATGAATACCCACATACAACACCTACACACCACACACACACATATATTCACATACATACACCACATACACATACAACATACACACCAATACATCACACACATATACAACTACAACACACACACCTACACACCACATACATTCACACCCATACACACATACAACATACACACAACACACACACAGATATACACACTCACACACACCTGCACACATAAAATACTCCCACACAACACCTATACATCACACACATACACACACACATAAACAAACATATGCACACACAACATACACATACAACATACTAAGTCACCAACACATATACATACATTCATATACACCCATTCCACATGTACACACACTAGACACACACATTCACAAACACATAGAACATACACACAAACACACCACACACACACACACACCACATTTACACACATGCACGTACACACCACACACAAATACACTCACATAGACTTACAACACACATGCACACACACAACAAACACATATACAAATATATTTCAGAAGCAAAATGGACTAATCAGGACTGGGGGTGTAACTCAGTAGAGTGCTTGTCTAGAATGCATGAAGGCCAGATTCTACCCGCCTCACGGAACATATCAGCCATGAAGCATAACTGCAATCCTGGCAGTGGGGAGGTGGAGGAAGAAGGATCAGAATTTCAAGGTCATCTCTGGCTATAGAGTGAATTTGAGGCTAGCCTGGGACACATGAGAACCTGTCCCCTTGCCCAGTTCTTACTTTTAGTTAATCTCATTTAGATTATATTTAAAGCTTGTGTTCAGATGTAGTATCCGTCTACTTACATTGTATTGGTCAATAAAGCCATGTAGCCAATAAAACATGAAAGGTACAGAAAGCATCTTCCTCCATGGGGAGCGGCAAACATGAGAAGCTCCTCTGCAGAGTGCCTGCCTGGCACACAACAATTCCAAAATGAGCAAGCACACTACCACTGTTATGTGCGTTCCCTTCCTCCTCAGGCATTTCTTTAGAATCTCTACTGTCATCCGGATGGAGCAAGGATCTCACTCTGGCTTATAAAAGTGAGGGACTGCTTGTGTCTAAGGGAGTACTCAGAAATGGGAAAGCACCTGTGTGGTGGTGGCACACTCCTTTAATCCCAGCCCTTGGAAGGCAGAGGAAAGAGAATCTCTGTGAGTTCAAGACCAGACTGATCTACATAGCAAATTCCAGGACAGTCAGAGCTAGACAGAGAGACTCTGTCTCACAACAAAACAAATATGCATGCTCACATGTACACAGAGAGAGGGAGGAAGGGAAGGAGGAGGCGGGGGTGAAGGGGAGGGAGAACGGAAAAACACCAGAGTCATGGAGAATCCAAAAGCTATAAGACCTCCTGTTAAGGGTCTCCTGAGCAGCTGTTCGTCTGTGTTGTCCAAGAATCCAGGTTCTTGGAGTGGCCACTGGGTCTAGTGTCCATCCAATGGCTGTGCTGGGCAGAGGTGAGGTAGAAAATTATACTGAGGGTGTGTTATTAGAGAAAGGCAAACTGACAATTACAGAAAATATCTGTACTAGATTGGTTCTAATGCTATTTGTGTTAATTTGGCTCCCGAAATCACACGGGAACCCTCACATCTGTGCTGAGAGTCCCTGCCCAAGTTGTCTCTGACTGGGAAATAAAGTTGCCAGTGGCTAATGGCTGGGCAGGGAAACAGAGGAAGGACTTTTAGGATTCCTGGGCAAGAAACAGCAGTAAAAAGAGGAAGAGGGGATTCGGCCATGACAAGGGTTTCATGGGCAGCAGTGTCCAGGGCAACACAGATGAAATATAGATTTAGGCCGGGCAGTGGTGGCGCACGCCTTTAATCCCAGCACTTGGGAGGCAGAGGCAGGCGGATTTCTGAGTTCGAGGCCAGCCTGGTCTACAGAGTGAGTTCCAGGACAGCTTGGGCTACACAGAGAAACCCTGTCTCAAAAAAAAAAAAAAAGAAAAAAAGAAAAGAAAAAAGAAATATAGATTTAGTAAGTATTAACTCAGGAACATCAGAGGGTAGAGTGTGTTAGTCACATGGAGTTACGGAGTAAACCAGCCATTGAGCTGTTTAAGGCATATTAAAAATAAAGGTTGGCCGGGCGGTGGTGGCGCACGCCTTTAATCCCAGCACTTGGGAGGCAGAGGCAGGCGGATCTCTGAGTTCGAGGCCAGCCTGGTCTACAGAGTGAGTTCCAGGCCAGCCCGGGCTACACAGAGAAACCCTGTCTCGAAAAAAAAAATAAAAAATAAAATAAAAATAAAAATAAAGGTTGTGTGTATGGTGTGTGTGTGTCTGTGTGTGTCTGTGTGTCTGTGTGTCTGTGTGTCTTTCCATCTGGGAACAAGAACACTGGGGCAGGGGGGCGAGGAGCTGCATGTGCACCCACCAGGAGTTTAGAGAGGTTTAACTATTTATCACTACAAATATCCACAGTGTTATTTAACCCGAGTTGATCTCACCCAATTCTCCTCCAAACTGATACCATTTCCATCCCTTTTTACATAAAAATACTTTGTATACATTTTATTGTCTGATACTGGTTTGTTACAATTATTTGATTAATCAGTTTATGTTTATATTGTTTTGAGGGTTTGTTTTATTATCTTTTTTTTCTCTTCTTTTTAAAAGGTTGATGATTTTTAAATTTTTTCATATTATGTGCATATGTGTGCATGTGCAGGTATGTGCATGTGAATGCAAGTTCCCGTGGAGTCCAGAAGAGGACACTGGATTCCCTGGAGCTGAGGTCATGGACCATTGTCAGTCACGTGACATGGGTACTGGGAACCAGACTTAGGTCCTCTACAAGAGTAGTACTAGCTCTTAACTGTGGAGCCATCTTTCTATCCCCTAGTTTTAGTTTTCATTGATTTGGTTTGATTTTGACAAAGGATCTCATGTTGCTCAGGTTGGTCTTGAACTCAGAATATAGCCAAGAAATACCACAAACTCCTCATTTTATCCAATGCTGATAATCAAATCCAGGACCTCCTATGTGATATGAAAGCACTCTACCAAGCCGGGTGCTGGTGGCACAAGCCTTTAATCCCAGCACTTGGGAGGCAGAGGCAGGCGGATTTCTGCGTTTGAGGCCAGCCTGGTCTACAGAGTGAGTTCTAGGACAGCCAGGGCTACACAGAGAAACCCTGTCTCAAAAACCAAAAACAAAAAAAAGAAAGAAAGAAAGAAAGAAAGAAAGAAAGAAAGAAAGAAAGAAAGAAAGAAAGAAAGAAAGAAAGAAAAACAGAAAAACAAAAGAAAGAGAAAGCACTCTACCACCTGAGCTACAGCCACAACCCTTACTATGGTATTTGGAGACAGGGTTTTGCTATGAAGCAGTCACTCCCGGCAATGGCTCTGCCTCCACCTCCCGAGTACTGGGATTATAGGCATGGATCACCAAACCTGCACAACTTACTGTGTTAAATTCTATGCTGTAGTTTCAAAAGCCATTTGCTTCAGAGCCAGGGTTGGTGGTACACAACTGTAATTCTAGCACTCAGGTGGCTTCAACAGGAGAATAACCAGGAGTTGAGGGCAAGCATAGGCTATGGGGTCATCTCAAAAGAGCACAAAGCAAACAAAACATGGCAGGATTTATAGTTTTAAAGCAAGAGTGAACCATCATTAAGGTGTGAATGTATGCATCTTACTGTTTCTTTTGGGGAAATCTGACTCCCAGGGTAATTCAGTTGCCCAGGCTCCTTAATGTAACCAAGAGATGCAGTTTAAGTTTACCTCTGTAAGGAGCAGGCCCTTACACAGGACCAACTCCATTTTGTAATAGGAAACTTGTTAGTACATGTCTGGTACTTGTAAAGACAAGTCTGGAAGTAAAGTTATGCTGTGATAACCAGCTGTGATGAAATCAGAGCCCAGTGATAACAGACACCAGTGGTTATCTGCCTTGTCAGCAGTAATGCTAAATCGAACATAAAATGAGGAGCCTGTCTAGAGCACTTCATCACACTTGTAGCCATGACTGGCCAATGTGATCCTCCAGACAAAGCCTCCTCAACACCTGATCATGACCTAGCATGATACTTCAACAAGCCTCCTCAGCACCAGGTCATAGAAGAGACAACTGAGAGACCAATGCCTCCAGCTTCTTCGTGGTCAAGCACCCTGCGAGGTCAAATTATCAACTCAATTCAACTATCTGGAAGCCGCAGCCTGACCCCACCTTCACTGACTCCAGACCTGTAACCTGAAACCATCCAAAGGACTCAGGTCGTATAATCCATGAATGAATGATGTGTTTATTGCTATGCTTATTTCTTTGATAATTAGCAATTTATTATTTATGCTCATTGTGCATATTGTCAGAGGCAATGCATAGGAAATGTGGCAGTATCTTGTTATAACAATTGCCTTAGCATTGGTAATAGTCAATATCTTGTTGTAGCAATAGCCTTAACATTGATGATAATAGTATATTGCTTGCTGTGCATCATTAATTAAAGAATAACTAAATTCCACAACCTCTGTTTCTCTGGCGTCTCTCTCTTCCCTCTCGAGGAGCTGATGGTCTCACAGTCAAATCCAGTATAGGATCCCTGAGTGGAGAAGGACCTGTCGCCTCTCTCCCCTCCGGGGATTCTAACCCCTTATTAATAGCCTGTTCCTGACAGATAAAAGTCATAGCCTGCTCGAGACACCTCCCTTCTTCCTCCTCCCCAGAAGCACACACCTGCACAGAACACCTGGGATGCTGTCAGGGAAACACACACCTTATCATGAGCATGCCCCATGGGCCGAGCTGCAGCATATGAAGTTTGCCACACCCCATTTCCTGAGGTGCCAGAAAGACTGCAGCTCAGAGCACAGCCCTCCTATACCGATAAAGAGCCTCTTATCTCCTGGGACACTAGGAAGCAATTAATTTTGTCTCCTGGTTTCCCAGACTTAGTAATTACCTTGCAAGTTCTCAGACACACACACTAGTCACTGCTCCTGTGTTATATAACACCTGCTCCTCTTGCCTCTACAGAGGCATACTAGATCTCAGGCTTTCCCTCGACTCACGGTCCCTTTAAATAGTTTCATTTATTGCATGTCTCCTAGGGGCAAGATAACATTGGATACTGGTTTCCTAGTGTAACTTTGTTAAACCTATTATTTTGTAGACAGGGTGTCACTATGTGAACCTTTTTTTTTTTAATACTAGACTTCATTTGCTTTTCTTATGTGTATGGAGGAGGAGTTTGGGGTTGGTTAGGTTTTGGTTTACGTATTTTATTTTTTGAGAGAGGGTCTCTGGTAGCCCAGATTGGACCCAGGGCCATGATGTCAGACTCCCTGTGTAGATGAAGAGGACCTGCAGCTCCTGACCCTGCTGCCTCTACCTTCCCAGAGCTAGAATGACAGGCATGTGCATATTTATAAGGTGCTAGGGTGGAGCCCAGAGCCATATGTCTGCCAGGCAAGCATTCTCCCTTAGCTGATCTTTGCTACCTTGTGGGTTTGTCTTTTTCCTACCGTTTATCTCCTTGGTTGCACCCCTCTAAACACTAGATAGGAGAGAAACAAGGATAGAGGGGAGACAGGAATTAGGAAAATCCCTGAATCAAATTTCTTTCCCTTTGTTTCTTTTTTGATCATGACTGCTCACAAACCACAACTGGTCTCCCTAAATGACCAGTGGGGCTCTAGCCCTGTTTATATATCCTCTGAAGAGTTTCCAGAATTCCAAATCTCACAATCGCAGAAACTGTCTACAGCAGGCAAAGCCACGCCTCTGCTAGAGCACAAGGCAAATCATAGACAACTGCTATGGATGGCGCGAAGCAGCCCCACATCCCACACCTGGGATTAAAACAAAAGCACATTCACATAGTATTTCTCTACCACATATAATATTCATATAATATTTCTATTGCATCCACAGACCTTTCTGTTTTGTCTGTTTGCCTTTTTACAGACAGAGTCTCCTATAACCTGGGCTGGTCTGGAACTTGCTATGTAGTCAAGAATGACCCCTGAACTCCTGGTCTTCCTTCCTCCAAAGCTGAGAGTACAGCAGGATACCAGGTGCCTAAACTGTCCTTTGTTTCTCTTCTCTCTCTCTCCCTCCCTCTCTCTCTCTCTCTCTCTGGTATGCGGTGTGTTTGTGTGTGTGTGTGTGTGGTGTGTGTGGTATTTGGGTCACCTGCAGCTAAAGTGAGTGGCAGTTGTGAGACAACCAACATGGGCCCTGGGAAGTGAACCCAGGTTCTCTGTAAGAGCCGAAAGGCTCTTAACTACTGAGTCGTCTCTCCAAGCCCTTTCCCCTGCTTTTTTGAAACCAAATCTCTCACGAATCCCAGGCTAGCCTCAAACTCACTAAGTAGTAGAGGGTGGCCTTGAACTTCAGATCTTCCTGTCTCCACCCCCCAAGTACTGGAACCATAGATATGTACCACCGAACCCTGTTTATGCAGAGCTGGGTAGCAAGCCCAGGGCTTCATGCATGCTAAGATTAGCACTCTGCTAAGTCAACTACATCCCCAGCCCTTCGGGTTTTTTGGGAGTTTTTTTGTTTTGCATCCAGAAAAATACCATCTCTAGCATGAGAGGGGTGCTGCTGCCTCTTAAACATTTGAACCAATCCCCAGAGGAGAGATCTCAAGACATTGGCGCTGCGACACGTGCTCTTTTCGATCTGGCCCTCCCCTCCTAGTCTTTTGATCTGTGCTAGACTTCTGATTTCTATTTTGTGCTGAACATGCTTCCTTTTTCTCATATCAAAAGATGACATTGTGGTCAAAAACAAACAAACAAATGACAACCATAGAAATGAAGGTGGGGGTTGAAAGAATAAAGACATTCAAAATAAAGTTTTTCTCTGGTTTCCCTTTTAGAGGCAGTGTTGGGATTGACAGTCTTCTGTGTGTTTCTGTTCTTTCTTTCTTTCTTTCTTTTTTTTTTTTTTTTTTTTGGTTTTTCGAGACAGGGTTTCTCTGTGTAGCCCTGGCTGTCCTGGAACTCACTCTGTAGACTAGGCTGGCCTCGAACTCAGAAATCTGCCTGCCTCTGCCTCCCAAGTGCTGGGATTAAAGGCTTGTGCCACCACTGCCCAGCTGTTCTGTGTGTTTCTTATAAAACATCTCTGATTACTTTAATCCTGTTTCCCTCTCTGTCGAGTGTTTAGTGTGTTACCCAGACTGGCATTTAACTACTGGGTTTAAATCATCCTCCTGCCTCATCCTCTGACTGCAGTATGTAACTGTAGCAAGTAACATTGTAAATATAGGGAGGAGGCTGGATAGCTGGCTCAGTGGTTAAGAGCACTGGCTGCTCTTATAGATGACCTTGGTTCACATCCTAGCACACACTCAATGCCTCACAACCATCTCTAACTCTAGTCCCAGGGGACCCAATGCTCCCCTTCTGGCCTTACAAACACAGACATGACATACATGCAGGCAAAACTACCCATAGACATAAAAGTAAAAGATTATATTTTTAAATAAATAAAAAGGTAGAGTTTCTTTGTACATTTATTTTGATTGTTGAGGAGACATAGACATGCCAGGATGCGAGTGGGTCAGAGTTCAACCTGCACCTTGTGGGAGTTGGTTCTCTCCTTTATTCCACTTGAGTTCATGGATCAACTCAGGCCATTAGCTGGCGGCAAGCCATTACCAATAGTCATACACAATGCCATCATTGTATTTCAATATGTTTTTTTTTCTCACAAAAATAACACATTGCAGCCAGGCAGTGGTGGCACACGCCTTTATCCAGCACTTGGGAGCAGAGGCAGTGGATTTCTGAGTTCGAGGCCAGCCTGGTCTACAGAGTGATTCCAGGCAGCCAGGCTACACAGAGAAACCCTGTCTCGAAAAACCAAAAAATAAAAATAAAAATAAAATAAACATTGCACATTGATAGCATTTTTCTCATAAAAAACAACTATATTCACAGTCTTAGAATGTGACTTGTGGTAGCATTTTGCTCATATGTATAAGAACCTGGTTTGATGCCAATTGGGGGAAAGTAGAGGGACACATTGCAACAAGCAAGCAGTTTGGGGCTAACCTGAGCTACATAGTGAGACCCTGCCTCAAAAACAAAGAAATAAAAAGTCTGCTTATTTGCTTATTTTCTAACAGGGGCCTATTATTATTATTATTATATTATTATTATTATTACAGTAATCCAGGTTAGTCTTGAGCTCTCAACAGTCTTCCTGATTCAGCCTCCCAAGAACTGATGCTACAAGCACACAATCTCCCAGAACACACTTCCATAGTACCTTCTAGTTTGGACATTCTTCCAAAGTGATATTTGGCTCTGTTGCTCTTAACAGGGACTGGGTTATAATTCATTTTTCCAATCCTTTACTGAGAAACAAATACCATATTTTCAATTGATTTGTTATAATGACAGTTTAGTGAATATCCTTTTGTGTGGAAACTTAAAAGTATTTCTTTTTTAAAATGTATTTCTTTTTTTATTTTATGTGTATGAGTGTCTTGCCTGAGTGCAGGTATGTACATTACATGGCCTCTCTCTTTTTCTCTTTCTCTCTTTCTGTCTCTCTCTCTCTCTATCTATCTATCTATCTTTCTCTCTCTGAAAGACATCTCTGATAGAGATGTCTGATGTCCAAGAAAATCAGAAGATGATGCTGGATCCAAGCTTGTTAGAATTATATAGCAACACCTAGGCTCAAAATAACACACACACACATACGCACACACACACACACACACACACACACACACATACACACACATACAAACACACACACAGGGAAAGACAGGGATACAGATAGATGATAGATGATAGATAGATAGATAGATAGATAGATAGATAGATAGATTGTGTGTTCTAAAGTTTAAAATTGATAGTTTTTTCTTTACTTACTCAATAGAGAGTCAACAATTGAACAATTTCCTCTCCTGGGACACAGAACTAATGAGGAGGGAGCATGCCACAGCTACAGCCAAACATTCACATTTAAGCCATTAATCCAAAAGAAATCGTGGATATTTTTAACCCCCAAATAAGTGTGTCTTTATGAGAGTTTCTGGATCTTAAGGCTATTCAGACAGTGTAATCCTTCAATCAGCTTTCTGTCAAGGAAGAGAACAATCACTAACTGTTTGGGCTAATCTGAACAGAAAAGGTTCCAGTAGTTTCTAAGTGTGTTGGATTAAGCACATGATTAAAAATAAAATCCAAAGACTATCCTGATGATAAGTTTTACAGGGGGTTCACATGATAGACAGCTTCTGTTTGGTACCCAGATGCCAGGACATTCACTGCCATACCTCCCCCTTTACGTTTACATGTTTAGTATCTCAGAAGTACCTTCCAAAGGGACTGGATGAGGTTGCTTCCTTCAACATTTTGTTTATAAGAAATGAATCTAAAATCCTATCACTAGGAATATTGGTCAGGGGAGCATCCGTGGCGTGAGCTGTTATGTTTATGTGTGTGTGTGTATATGTGTGTGTGTGTGTGTGTGCTCACGCACGGGTGTAGGTGCACATGTGCATGTGGAGGCCAGAGGTGACAGTTGGTGTCCTACTTTCATTTCTATTGCTGTGAGAAAATAAAATATCCTGACAAAATGCAACTTTAGTCCATCATAGCAGGAGGTCATAGAGGCAGGGAATTCAACAAACACAAAAGCTTATGTTTGGGAAGATGAAAAAGTTGTAAGGAATGGCCTGGAAATGTGTCTCAGGTGATAGAGCACTTGCCAAGAATACACAAAGCTGGGGATTGATTTCCCAGTACCACCTAAAGCTGGAGGAGGGGAGTACACACCTGTAACCAGAGCATCCTGGAAGGAAAACCGGAGGATCACTAGCTCAGGGGCATCCTTGGCTGTATTCAAAAATTAAGTTAAATTAAAGAAAAAGAGGCCATGAATTTGAGAGAGAGCAAGCAGAGTACATTGGAGGGTTTGGAGGGTGGAAATAAAAGGGGGGAAATTAGGTAATTATTTTAATTTTAAAAAACAAATTATTAAATAAATAAATATGTTCTCCCAAAAAGTTGAGGGCTAGAGAGATGGCTCAGCGTGAAAGAACACTCACTGCTCTTCCAGAGGACCTGGGCTTGGTTGCCCTCTTCTGGTATTCCTAAAGACAGCTACAGTGTACTCATATCATAAAATAAATAAATATATATATATTTTTATATATATATATATTATATATATATATATTTATATAATATTATATATATTATAATTTTTTTTTTTTTTTTTTTTTTAAAGTTCAGGTAGCTCAAGAGTGTTTAACTACCACCCAGAAATGCCAAGCCATGCCAACACATCAAATAGCTCACTCTTCAAGATTCAAAGCTCATTTGTTCGAAGGACATATGAATTTCTCAGAATAGTTCCTCCTCTGGCCGGGCAATTCTACTAGTTCCAGTCTTGTCTCCAAGTCATCTTTGCAGCTTGGCTTGTTTGAAAGTGACTCTGGAGCAGTTCTTTCTGCTTGGGAAGGAATAACTTAGTGAATCTGCTCAGTTACAGGGACTTCCTGAAGCTATTTTGCGTTGTTTTCTTCCTGTCTTAATACCCTCCACCCAACCATCTCGTCTGAAAATATCCTGATGCTTCACTGCCCTTTGTATATCCTAAGTCTTAAGAAGTTTCCCTCCAGGCCATGCGGTGGTGGCGCACGCCTTTAGTCCCAGCACTTGGGAGGCAGAGGCAAGTGGATTTCTGAGTTCGAGGCCAGCCTGGTCTATAGAGTGAGTTCCAGGACAGCCAGGGCTATATAGAGAAACCCTGTCTCGAAAAACCAAAAATAATAATAATAATAATAATAATAATAATAATAAATTTCCCTCCAAAATGGGAGGCTTTAACTGGGAGGAAATTGCTACATCATAGGCCAGAGGCTCTCATCTGGTGTCCTGTTTGCTCTCTGTCTTTATGCCTCTCTCCAAACATGTAGCTTATTATCTTCCAGATTCTCCAGGCGGCCAGTGAGCCCCAGAAATCTTCCTGTCTCCCTTCCATCCATTACTGGGGTTACAGATGCACATGGCCACAGCTAGCTTTTAGGTAGGTGCTGAGAATCCAACCTCTGCTCCTCATGGGTGTGCAGCAAATACTCTTCTTCTCTTTTGAGCTATGTTTCCAGCCCTCATTCATTTATTGCCCATTTTTATTATCAGTACCCATATCATTCATGTAGCCTCACAGGAGACCAGCACTGAGATAAACATGACAAAAGCACACTACTTCTATGTCATACATAAAGAAACGTCAATAACACAATGTTAATTGTGTTGAGAAAAACCAAGCTTTAACACCAAGTTACTCTTTCTAAGAGTGCAGAGGAAAGGGACAGGTATCAGCTCAAAATACTCCAAGATCAAGTTCTCAGCACAAAGGAGATTTAGTTGTCTCAGAGGAACAGAGGGCAGGGAATAAGAGGCAAAGATGGGAGATAAAGAAGAAGGGGAAGGGGGTATAAATCCTCTGCCAGGGGACTGGGGACAAGGAGGACTGCCTCTGATGGAGGAGAGACAGCCTTGCCCCTCCCCTCTTTCTTGTTAAAAACTGTTAGATTAAGTTCCTAAACCTAGCCACCAAGGTCTATTCCCTTACTGGCTACTTGCTCCTCCTGAGTCTGACTACCAAGCTCCAGCTATCAAAGTACTGAAGTCCAGCAATCAAAAGCCCCTTTTGGCTCCCCAATTAATATGCCCAATTAAATTTAAACACCTCATCCTAACAGGGTTACCTTTATATTAACTGCCACTTGCCTGTGGCCCACATCTGTCTCTCTTCTATCCAGAAGCTGTCCTTTGATCCCTGGGGACAAATATCCCTTCCCAGCCTCCCTCATCTTCTGTCCTGTCTCTATCTCTTATTCCCTGCCCTTTCCCACTCTGGGACCAATAACTCTCCTTTGTGCTGAGAACTCGGTACATATCTCTAATGTGAGCATTCTGGAGGCAGAGGCAGGCAGATCTCTGTAAGTTCTATGCTAAAACGGTCTACATATCAAGTTCCAAACCAGCCAGGGAGCCATAGTGAGTGAGACCCTGTCTCAAGCAAAGAAACAAAGCCACAATTCCGAGAAAGGAGCTCAAGCAAAATCACTTATGTAGGAGGGAGGGATGGGGGTGGGGCAGGGATGGTTCAACAGTTAGGAGCCCTTGCTCCTCACTGAGGACTGGAGTTTGTATCTCAGACAGTCATCGCAACAAACAATAACTCCAGTGACCCATGCATACACAGGCATCATCACACACACACACACAAATAAATAAAGTTAAATGTTACCATATAACTTAATTTTTTCTTTCAAATCCTATACACAGATTCAAGGGGCCTAGCAATAGTGGCTCATGCTTGGAATCCAAGAACTGGGGGAAGAAAAACAGGAGAATTTCTATAAATGGGAGACCAGCATGGGCCACGCCCACAGAATCCCTATCACTCTGTGTCCTCACCGACAGGCTGACTGATGGGTTTTGTGAACGCGTTGCCTGTGAATGCAAATCCAGGTCATGGAGCTATCCTAACGAGTAAGTTCATTCCAGGACCATGGCACCGTGCATGTTTCTCTGGGAAAGATCCACCAGAGTATGTGAGAGGCTGTCTTCCTGCCAAGCTCAGAAAAGTCCAGCACAGCAGGCCCCCATCAGCCCAGCTCCTGTGAGGAGCTGTTCTTTCCCATAGATCCTTTCCATGCCCCTGTGAGATCCCAGGTGTCTGTACCACACGGCTGCAGCAGGCAGCCTGCCCATCCCAAGTACCCTCCTGGCTCTGACCTACACCGCGGTGGAGTTATTGGTGTACCCTGCCACACCTGGCTTTCTAAGTGGAAGCTAGAGATTCGAACTCTGGTCTTCACAAATGTACAGCAAAAGCTCTTACCGGCTGAGCCATCACCCCAGCCCCCCAAGGCAATGATCCTTGAGCCTTGTGAATTCAAATTCATCTACCCTTCCCTCCTCTGCCCTTGAGGGTAACTCACAACAGCATAAAAGAAAACTTAAAACAAGGGCTGCATGCTTGCTTACCTAGACCTAGCACTAGCTCACTAAAAGTGAATCTCCTGCGATTGGTCTGTGGTCCATGAAGAGCCAAGCTGTCCCACAGTTAAACAAACAACAAAGACCCAGAAAGTTTCCTTCTCCCCGATATCTAAAAAGGCAACACATGAAAAAGACACACCCCCCATCACCGAACCCCTGCCTAAGTTCTCACTGACCCTTAGACTTCTTCACCCTGCTGACCACTACTAAGGCCTCAACAAAGCCCCAGTGTCCTTGGCAAGGCCCTCGAAGCTCCCAAGGAGCTTTTCCAAGGTCTTTTCCCAGGCCACAGCTGTCACAAGCTGACTGCACCATCACTGAAACCTACCTGGCCCAAGTTAAGCCCATACAAACCTCCCCTCTGAGATAAGCATCCTGCACATGAAAGGGAAGGCTCCAGGACCAAGGCCAATCTGGTCTCTCCAGAAACCTTGGTCTCTCTGTGTTTATTCTCTTGCTTCTTCTTAATTGTGTTTATTTCTTCCTTATCAATTTTCTGACCAAATGCACCGGAAAGTTGGACCGTTGTCAGGGTGCCCAGGGAACTAATTACACCCCTCCTCGGAGCTCTAAACAAAGTCAGACAAGACAGAGGAATGGAGGGAGCCGCCACATCACTGTTTACTCCTGATAGAGCTTGATTGCTAAGTGTAGTTTAATGTAAGAAGCAGAAGAGTTTCCCAACTCAGTGGGCTGAAGCTTTATTGGGAAAGGGCTCCAAATCTGCCAATTAAGCCACAGCCCAAGGGCAGAGTTAAGAAAGGGGGCCAGGGAGAGCCAGGCTTATACAAACACAAGACAACTCTCTACCTAAAAGGACAGTCTTTCAGTTTGTTTCCATTGGTTTTGTTTTTGAAACAAGGTCTCCAATACCACAGGCTGTCCTCAAACTTCATTTGTAGCTGATACTGACCTTCAACTTCTGATCTTCCTGCCTCCAACTTCTGATCTTCCTGCTTCCACCTCCTGAGTGCTGAGATCACAGCTCTGAGCCGCTACCCAGTTGATAAGGGTCTAGGGATCAAACCCAGGGCTTACTGCTTGCTAGGCAAGTACTCAAGAAACCAAACCACACCTCCGGCTTTGGTTCGGTTTTTTTTTTTTCCGGTTTTATTGTTAGGTTGGCTGTGTGGACGCGTGGAAAGGAACCAGAGTGTCACAGCGCAGGGGTGGAGATCAGAGGACAGCTTTGTGCAGTGGAGCCGTCCTTCAACCTCTCCTGGGCTCTGGGGACAGAACTCAGGTTGTGAGTGCTCTACCCACTGAGCCATTTGGAGTTTTGTTGTTTGAAACATCGTCCTGCTGTGATCCTGGGGCTGGCCTAAAAGTCCATGTAGGCTGGGTTGATTGCTCTGTATGCAGCTGAAAACAGGGTTGGTGGTGTTTTTTTGTTTTTTGTTTTTTGTTTTTTTATGTCCCATTCCTCTCCATGGAGATCAAACGAGTGGCCTGGTGCATTCTAAATAAGCACTCTACTATTGAGGTATACCCCCCCAAGCCTTTTACTTATAATAGATATGTTTGTATTACTTTAGTAGTTAAATCTCTTAACTAGCCAGGCATGGCTGCACTGGCCTGTAAACCCAGGAGAGGGGAAACCAGACAAGAGAAGGAAAACAAAGAAAAGAAAAAGTTGGCTTGAGACTAGCCTGGATTCACAGTGTGACACTGTCTCAATCGATCAATTATCCTTAACTAATCGATTAATTAATTAATTACAAGAGAACTTCCCGAGCGATTATGGAGTGGCCAGCTGACACACCACTTGGAGGCATCAGATGTGCCCCTGAAAGCCTTGCTGTTTCCAGATAGTTACTGAACTTGTGATAATCCTCCTGCCCCAGCCTCCTGATTCTGAGATTATAGATTGTGCTATGCTACCCAATTTGAACATTTAAGAACGGTGTGAAGGACACAACTTCTTTAGACTGTTTTTTGCATTTCCTTGCTTGTCTTCAAAAAGTGTGTAGCTAACCCATCCCGCTCCCCGCTCCCCGCTCCCCGCCCCGCTCCCCGCTCCCCTCGCGCCCCACCTCCCCGCTCCCCACCCCATCCCACCGTTCTTCCCTTCTCAAGCTTCCTGTATGTTTCCCTTTTAACCATCGCCCTCTCTGTGTGTTGGGAAGAGCCTTTTGGCGTCCTCTGTTCTCTCTGCCAGTGCCCCTACTTAATTCAACAAAGGCGCTCTAGTGAGCACAAGGTACAGAGCTCGCATTCTTCCTTGTAGACAAGAAGAGAGGTGTTGGCAGCGCATCCTTTAAATGCGTGTATCCTCTGCCCCGCAGGCAGAAAATAAAATTCCAAGTAGGTCAGAACTCAGCGGGGAAGAAAAGGCAACGTCAAAGGTCACTCAGGAATGGGATCTAGGTAGACTCGAAATCGTTGTGTCGTTGGTGGAGAGAAATCAGAACCATGAATCTTGAGTGGAGGCAGACACTGAATGAAACGAGATTCCTAATGAGGCCAGGTCCCGTCTGCAGGCCAGGAGCTGGGAAGGGATCTCCAGAAATCCTGTGCACGGGGACAGGATGAGGAGTGAACAGTAAAAATGATGCACGAATTCACAGCAAGCATGGACCCCACGGACAGTGACAGCTTCTGGGACAATGAGAGACAGCACCAGAGTCACCTAATCGACCCCCCAGAGGGGGGATCAGAGCAGAGGAGTCAGGAATATAAGCAGCTCCTGACACTCTCCATTCACATTTAAGAATATCACCAGCCCTCTACATCTGTAAACCCCACGTGTGGGTTCAGCCAACTGCTGGTGGGAAACATTTGAAAAATACTCGCGTCTGAACTATACAGATTTTTATTCTTGTTATCTCCCAAACAGTACAAGATGACTATATGCATAGCATTTATACTATGGTGGGTATTGCAAGCATTCTATAGATGATTTCTAAGGTTTATTGTGCTTTTAATTATATGTATACGTGTCTGTGTGGGGGTTTGTGTATGTACATGCAGGTACCACACCGTCCAGAAGAGGGTATCAGATCCCCTGGAGCTGGAGTTGTAGGCAGTTGGGAGATGCTCCAAGTTAGTGCTGAGAACTGAACCCTGTCCTCTGTAAGAGTAGTTTGCGCTCTTAACCACTGAGCCACCTCTCCAGCTCATCTAGGCTCACTTAAAACCTAGAGAAGGGCATGTGTAAGTTCCAGACAAATGCTATATATACCATTTTACAGGAGGGCTGTGAGCATCTAGGGGACTTGATTCCAAAGGAGATCCTGGAATGAATGCACTGGGATACCGAGGGATGCGTGTGAGCATTCTTACATGTTAGTCTCTGCCACTGTAACACGTTGCCACCAACAGCTTAGCACACAATCAATATCTTGACAATTTGGGGGCTGCAAATCCCACGCGGGACTAACTGAGGAGGTGGCTCAGCAAGATGCCTGCTGGAGTTTGATCTCTAGCACCCATGTGGCAGAAGTAGACAACCAACTCCTAAGGCTGTCATCTGACCTCCACACAGGCGCTATGGTATGTGAGGACACAAATATACATACATGCATACATATATACATGGGTTTCACCGGGGCGGAGTTCCTTTGTAGATATCGTGGAGGACAGTCTACCTCCCTGAACTTCTGCTTCTATGACCTTGTAACCTCTTTACTTCTCCAGAACTTACAAGGTGGGATCAATCCCCATGCCAGTACTGTCCTGTCTGGTCCACATTTCAGGATGAATATTCCAAGCTGACTCCCTACTGTAAGGTCAGCAAATTAACAAATTTAATTCTCTGCAACCTTAAGTCTCCTCCGTCATAGGACATAACATACTTGTGGATTCCAGGGCTTAAGATATGTCTGCTTGTTTTCTTGTCACGTTGACTGGATACCTACCTGGCAGGAGCAGCTTTAGGGAGGAGGGGTTTACTCTGTTCAGGGGATGCAGTTAAGGTGACTGGAACAGACTAATCCATCAAGGCAGCACTTGGGAATCAGAGAATAGCCTGCAAAGTGAACCCAGGCTCACCCCCAAAGCCCTATTTGGGACAGAGAGGCCTCATGTCCCAAAGGATCCACAACCTTGCCAAACGGGGGATCAGGTGTTCAAACTCATCAAACACATGAGCGTATAGAAGGACATTCCCACCCAATCCGCAACAGTCCCTCTTGAGAGAGGGAAGTTTTCTTCCCACCATTTAACCATAAATGTTATGGAGCCAAAGGAACAGAAAGAGGAATGGACCATTCTTCCTCAGCCATAGCTTCCTCTGAAAAATAGTTAAGTTTCTCTGAGTAGGGTTTTGTGGTTTTTCTCGTTATGATGTGTTGTGTTGTGTTCTGTGACAGGGTCCAGACTGCTGTTGAACTTTTGATCCTTCTGACTCAACTCCCTTATGAGTCTATGCTAACATATTTTGCTGCTCTTGGATTTTCAGGATTCATTTGTTTAAAGGCCCTGGGATAATCCCCATTGTCCTCCCAATCAAGGGCCCAACATCTATCTCATCCACAAAGACCCCTTTACTACTTAATCATAACCTATTCACAGATTCTACAGGTATCTCTGAAAGCCATCCATCCATCTACCATGTCATATTTATTATGGAACTCTGCAGGGACCTAGGGGTGTCATTGACTCTAAAGTTCCACATTACTGACCATTATAAAGACTTTATTGATGGGTATGACTGTTAACAATTCAGTCAGAGAGCAGAAATTAAGAATCACTGTGAGACAGACCAATGTGGGCTACGTAGCAAGAATCTACCTTAAAAAAAAAAGAAGAACAAGAACGAGAAGGAGGAGGAAGAGGAGAGGAGGAGGAGGGGGAGGAGGAGGAGGAGGAGGAGGAGAGAGGAGGAGAGAAGAAGAAGAAGAAGAAGAAGAAGAAGAAGAAGAAGAAGAAGAAGAAGAAGAAGAAGAAGAAGAAGATCTAAGAATGGGCTGGAGATACGGCTGGACAGCTTGTCGCCAAGCCTGATGACCTGGATTCCTTCCATCCTTCCATATGGTGTAAATAAAGAACCAGCTCCCAGAACTGTCCTCAGACCTCAGTACTGGGTCCTGGATCTGGTTCTCTCTGTCTCTGTCTCTGACTCTGTCTCTCTGTCTCTCTGTCTCTGTCTCTCTCTCTCTCTCTCTCTCACACACACACACACACACACATTTGTTTTATAATCAAAGCAAGGGCTGGAGAGATAATTCAGCAGTTAAGAACATCGGCTGCTTTTCCAGAGGACCCAGATTCAATACCCAGCATCCATATGGCAGCTCACAACCATCTCCAATTCCAGTTCCAGGGATTTGATGCCCTCTTCTGGCTTCCTCAGGCACTTCATGCAAGTAGTGAACAGATATAACATGTAGGCAAAGTATCCATTCACATAAAATAGTAAAACAATCGATAGATGAATAAATAAATAAATAAATAAATAAAATCAGCCGGGTGGTGGTAGTGCACACCTTTAATCCCAGCACTTGGGAAGCAGAGGAAGTAAATCTCTGAGTTAGGACTAGCCTGGTTTTTTTTTTTTTTGGTTTTTTCGAGACAGGGTTTCTTGTGTAGTCCGGGCTGTCCTGGAACTCGCTCGGTAGACCAGGCTGGCCTCGAACTCAGAAATCCGCCTGCCTCTGCCTCCCAAGTGCTGGGATTAAAGGCGTGCGCCACCACCGCCCGGCGAGACTAGCCTGGTTTACAGAGTGAGTTCCAGGATAACCAGGGCTACACACAGAGAAACTGTCTTGAAAAAAAAAAAAAAAAAAAAACAAAAACAAAATAACTGAATAAAATAATATCAAAACATAAACAAACAAGGGACTGCTCTTCTAAAGGACCCAGGTTCAGTTTTCAACAATGATACTACTACTCAGAATTGCCTATAACTCCAGCTTCAGGGGCTCTGATGCCTTCTCTGACCCACGTGAGCATCCAAATATATGCAGCAGACACACAGAGATACATACACATAAATAAGATAGAAGTTCATCTAAAAAATACACACAAATAACTCACAACGTTTTCTGTTAGTTCCCTAGACAGAGAATGTTTACCTGTGTGCAATTTTTTTTCTTCTCTTGACACCTGCTTTCTTATATAACTCAGTACCACCAGCACATGGCGGTACTATCCACCGTGTGCTGGGCCCTTCCACATCAATCAAGAAAATACACCACAGGCTTGCCCACGGGCCTTAGCAGATACAGCCTTGATCTGGGCCTTCTCTGCCTTGGAAGAAGGCAATGTTTTAAGAAACACCAACACCAGCCAGGCCAACCTGGTCTAAGAGTAAGTTCCAGGACAGCCAGGGCTACATAGGAAACCCTGTCTCGAAAAACCAAAAAAAGAAAAAAAAAGAAAAAAAAGAAAAGAAAAGAAAGAAGAAAGAAAGAAAGAAAGAAAGAAAGAAAGAAAGAAAGAAAGAAAGAAAGACCAACACCAATGCAGACTTAAAACTCAAAAGGGACAAGTCTTCCTTGAGCAGCCCACACCTTGGTTCTTGCCTATATTTTCCTTATTCCTGCACATTTTCTTTTCTCTTAGCCCTAGTGCTTCAGTTCTACATTAGAATCTCATAACCATCTCCAACTCTGCTCTAAAAACCTTAGAAAATACAAAGAACTTTCTCATCCAAACTTCTGTGAGCTAGCGTACTTCTCTCACCACAAAATGTCCTTCATCCTTTGAGAAGAAATTTCTCAAGCCTGGGTTACAGTAGCCACCCCCACCCCTGCCAAACAAAGTGATAACCTCTGTTTCTCTTCCTCTCACCACAACCTTGGAGAGCGATATTACTCTAGCTGCTTCGGAAGGGACTGAGGCACAGACAAAGGTGTGTTCTATAGTCACGTAAACATAGCAAGGCACACAGAATTCAAGAGGACAACATTTAGGAATGGGTTCTTGCCTTCTCCAACGGGGGTTCCAGGGACTGATCTCAGGCTGTTGGCTTTAGTAGCAAGCACCTTTATCAACTGACCTATCTTATCTGTCCTATTTTTTATTTTATTTAATTTTGTTTTTGTTTTTGGGGTAGTGTGTGTGTGTGTGTGTGTGTGTGTGTGTGTGTGTGGTTTGTCATTTGATTTATTACTATTTGGCATTCAGAGACAGCCCCCTACCCCCATGAGGCAGAGCCTTGTCTGTCCAGTACGAAGGGTGGACCCTCTGCAATGCATTCTCAATGAACTACAGTGACTTGGGGCAGATGCCCACCATAGCCCCCTCTCTAGGCAGCTAATGCTGGTATAGAATATTTGTTTCTATAGCCTGTGCACAGCCATGGTATGATAATCCAGGCACACCTTTTACTTTTGGCACTTAGAAGGTGGAGGCAGGGGGATCAGAAACTAAAGGTCATCTTTGGCTACACAGTGAATTCAAGGCTGGCCTGGACTGCATGAGACCTTGTCTCAACAGCAAAAAAGAAATTATAGAAGATATGAGGCTATCATTTTTCAATAAAATGGCAGGGCATTGCTGGCCAGAAATATTTAATCACCATAAGGTCTTTCAGTTTGGCAGCGTGAAAGGATAAATGTGGGATCGAGTGTCACACGGAGACAGTTGGCCTTGTTCTCCTCCAGATTATTTAGAAGAATGACAGGTCACCCTCTGAGCCACACAGGAGTCAGCAAGACCTTAAGTTGCCCTGACTCAGCTGCTCTCTGTGCCCTTGAGCCACGGCTTTGAAAATGTTTCCTCACCAATATGGCTGCTTCATCAGGGTTAGAATACGAACCAGCGGCTCAGTTGCCCGCACACGGCGCCCCACAAATAGCAGCTATTGTTATCATTTAACTGGAGAAAGCGATGTCTGTGCAGCAGATTGCAGGCTTCAACTACTTTCTCCTCTGTGCAGATCTTACGAAATGCAACCCAGGAACTCCACGGAAGTACCAGTCAAACCCTAATAGTTGAAGCTGGGCATGGTGACACAAGCCTGTGAAACTTGCTGATGCAGGAGGATCGCCAAGAGTTATGGGCTGCATAGTAAGTAGCAGGCTAACCGGCACTACATAGCAAGACTGCATTTTAAAAAGAAAGAAAAGAAAAGGAAGAAAGAAAGAGGGGAAACAGAAACAAGCAACACACACACAAACACACACACACACACACACACACACACACACGAAGAAAGAAGAAAGAATTAAAATTACCCAAAAAATCCTTTGGCAGAAGTGTAGAAGTCCGTAACCAAATAGTCAGTAGTATTTGAATTCCTGCACATCATTTTGATAAAATCAAGGCAAAGGATGAGGAGACATAATTAATTAAAAAGATATTTCAGGTACTATCTGTCCTCCCCTTTGTGGAGAAAAAGATTGAAGGCCACGACTCTAATGAACGTGGAATTTGTAGGTGTATTGAGAGGCTTCTGACTACTTATCCATGCCAAGTTTGAAAGGAACTTTGGAGTCCCAACTTATATTTTTAAAAGATTCATTTATTTATTTTATGCATATGGGTTTGGTTTTTTTGTTTTTTTTTTCTGCATGCATATCTGTGTACCATGTTCATGTCTGGTGCCCAGGGAGGCCAGAATTAGAACTGATGGCTATGACCTGCTATGTGTGTGCTGAAATGGAACCTGGGTCTTCTGGAAGAGCAGCCAGTGCTCTAACTGCTGAGTCATCATCTCTCCAGGTCTCCCCCCTCCCCCACCTCACCCCCGCCCAACTCAGTTTTAAGAAAGAAAAAAAAAAAGGAATAGTAAGCTAGCACATTTAGTTCACGAGAGATCTATGCTCTGGAATTAAGATTTATTTTTAAATTAAATTGAATTTATTATTATTTTGTGTTGTGTGTGTGTGTGTGTGTGTGTGTGTGTATACCTGCGATGTGTGAACAAGGCCAGACATGTGGGTGCCAAGATCCACGTGAGGAAGGCAGAGGGCAGTCCTCAGGACTCAGTTCCAGGGATCAAGCCAGGCTGTCAGGCTTGTGGCAAGCAGTTTTGCCTCATGAGCCATCTCCCTGGCTCTGGACTTACAGTTTCTTACTGGTTAGGATACAGTAGAAAAGGATGGCAAAATCCTTCTTCACACAGGGCCAAGCTACTCTCTGTGTCGCTTTAGTAGTTGAGCTGTGGGACTGAACTTTTTTATATTTTAGGGAGGAGAGTCTAACACTGTAACCCCGTGGTCCCTGGAACTCACTATGTCACCCACAGTCACCTGACCTTCTGCCTCAGCCTCCCAAGTGCTAGGATTACAAAATGAGCTGGAACCAGAACCTGGTCATATTTTTATAATCCATGTAAACAGTAAATGTCTTCTAATGTAAAATGTGAAAGTCTTGCCTAACCTTACAATGATGAATTTATTATGAAAACAATAAATTAGAAATATGTTGCCGGGAAGTGGTGGTACATGGCTTTAATCCCAGCACTTGGGAGGCAGAGGCAGGTGGATTTCTGAGTTCGAGGCCAGCCTGGTCTACAGACTGAGTTCCAGGACAGCCCGGGCTACACAGAGAAACCCTGTCTCAAAAAAACAAAACAAAACAACAAAAAGAAAAGAAATATGTCCTATATAAATTCATGTTATAAGTTACAGAAGGATGTACCTTTGGGACATTATTTACAGTTGCTACCCAGTAAAGGATATCTTCATTAGACTTCAATGTAGTTTCATTAGACAATCATGTGTAACAAAACGTCCTTTCCTTAGAGCCGCCTGCAGGGAGTTCTCTCGACTTTCCTGTAACGCTGATACCCTTCCCTCTCCATTCTTCACCTGCTGCCTTTTTTTTTAGGCACAAAGAGCGCCCATCTTCTCAATGGCCCAGCTCTGAGGCCAGCTGACAGGAGCAGACTTCAAATTACTCCATCAATAGATGTTTAAATAGCCACTGTATAACAGTACTTCAGCAGAGGTGTCCTGGGGGAAAAGAAAACCCGTGACACCTCGTGAGGTGTATTCTCACTGTCTGCCCCCATCTGCCAAGCCCTCTTTATCTCCTGGTACTCTCCAGGATGCTCCACTCCCACAGATCCACCTCTGCAGAGCCACCAAATGGGCAGCATCCATCCACCAGCTCAAACCCCCTCAAGGACTTTTCTATCAGTTAAGGTTTGCATTTGGCAGCTAGTAACAGAGCCCAGAAACAGTAGTGGCTTAAGCCAGATAAAAGTTTATTTTTTTCTATTCTGTAAAAGAATTCTGGAGATAAGAGATGCGGGGCTGGTAGGGCCTCGCCTATACAGTTCCTGTATCTCTCCCTTCCACAATGGACCCTCTATCCTTACAGACAAAGAGGACTCCTCAGGTTGCTTCCGCCTTCTCCATCTTATGGACAGCCAACAGGAGACAGATGGGCCAAAGGCAAACTTCTTTTCACATGACCTCAGGGCTTAGGAGTCCAGCAGTGCTGTGAAGAGCCTCCTAAGAAAGCACAAATGCAAAAAAATAAAATAAATGTTTTTTAATTTCATTTCATTATTTGGATATGTGTTTGAGTGCATTCATGCCATGGTGTGTGTATGAGTGTCTCGTGTGTGTGTGTGTGTGTGTGTGTGTGTGTGTGTGTGTAGATCAGAGGAAAAACTGCAGGACTGAGTTCTCCCTTCCACCATGTAGGACCTGAGAATTGAATTCAAGCCATTCTTTACTTACTGAGCCATGTCACCTGCCCCAAAATATAATTTTGTGGCAGCAACAGAAGGAGACAATTTACCATGCACAAAACTTCACTAAACATCACCAGTGTAACCCAGCATGGTACCCTAAGCCTATAATTCCAGAACTCTGCAAGTGGATATAGATACAAAGTATGCTTTCAAGCTGCCTGTCTACACAGAGTCCCAGACCACCCTAAGTTACATAGCAAGACCCTGTCCCAGAACAACAAACAATAAAACTGGGAGTGTTGCACACACCTGTTACCCTAACACTTTAGGGATGGAAGCAGAAGGATCAGGAGTTCAGGGCCATCCTTGGCTACATAGTGAGTTTAAGGCCAGCCTGGGCTAAATGAGAACCTGCAAACTGAATAAGCAAACAGATCCAGACTGTATAAGACCATGCTCAGAAAGCAGGGCGGTGGTGGCGCACGCCTTTAATCCCAGCACTTGGGAGGCAGTAGGCAGGCGATTTCTGAGTTCGAGGCCAGCCTGGTCTACCGAGCGAGTTCCAGGACAGCCCGGACTACACAGAGAAACCCTGTCTCGAAAAAAACCAAAAAAAAAAAAAAAAAAAAAAAAAGCCATGCGAATAATAAGTAAATCAATAGATAAATAGATAGTAGGGGGGAGAGAGAGAGAGAGAGAGAGAGAGAGAGAGAGGAAGAGAGAGAGAGAGAGAGGCAAAAAATAGTATACCAATATTAGAAACATAGGTGTAGTTTGAATTCTTACAAGGCACTTGTTTTAAAACTGATAGTAGGGGTGTATAGTGACTGGTATTGAGTGCTTCTCTAGTATGTGTGCAAGACCCAGATCTGGTCCCAGCAAGAGTGGGAAGAGATTGGGGATAGTAGAATGAAGTAAATTACATCTTGGTCACTATAGTATATGAAATTCCGAATTAATGTTCACCGTTGGATTAGGGATCACCTGTGGGCGTGGTGGCGCACGCCTTTATCCCAGCACTGGGGCAAGAGGCAGGGGATTTCTGAGTTCAAGCCAGCCGGGTCACCAAGTGAGTTCCAGGACAGCCAGGGCTATTACAGAGAAACCCTGTCTCAAAAAACCAAAAAAGAAAAAGAAAAAAAAAAAAAAAAAGAGACTACACCTCCAGTAAAATGTAACCTATTACACCAAGAAAGCAGGGACGAATACAGTAAGAAGCAACTGTATTTTCCTTCTCAGTACTTCAATGCTGTGTACATCAGAGCTGTGTCGCAGAGGCAACTACAAAAAGTACTTTTGTCATTCCTGCACAACACCCGGTATTACAGCAAGTCCATTTTATATCCTGCCATCACGTGTGGCTCGCCCATCACTTTGTGATGGATCATTAAGAATCTCCTCAAAAAATATCCAATAAAAAATTAATTTAAAAAAAAGAAAGAACCTCCTCAAAACCAACCATCTCATCCCTTTCCCTCAAAATATCCAGTGAGAGGTTTCAGCTCAGAAGAAATGAAAGACACTGAACCTGCCGCACTGCCTTGAGCCCCTTCTGTAACTTCAGGGGAGCAAACAGACCCTGGATGTTTCTCGGTGTGGGAAGTTCATCTTGTTCTGGTTGAACTGAATTTTTTTTTTCTCTGATAATTCAAGAGAGTGACCGGGCAAAAGTTCATTTTTCACACAAGAACATCCTTTCTGGAGAAGATAGTGACTCTCGAAAAGAGCGACTTTTGACATGTTCAAACTTAAGGTAAACCCACAAAACTTTACTGTGTGTGTTGTGTGTGTGTGTGTTCACCAAGTCTCTTTCTCAATCAATCTCCACCTCTATTTTTGGCATATATTTTTAAACTGTATTTTTTACTACTTTGTGTGCATGACATGTTTGGCAGTGCTCCGGCACTCCTATAGAGGTCAAAGGAGATCTCTGGAGAGGGAGTCCTCTCCTTCCCCATTCCCCTGGGTTCCCAGGATTGAACTCGGGCTTACTCAGCCAGCATCTTTACCTACTGAGCCATCTAGCCAGCCCCACCTCTCTCTGAACCTGGAGCTCACCAATTCTGCTAGGCTGCTGGCCAGAGAGCTCTAGAGACCTGCTTGTTGCTGCCTGGACTGAGCACGCATGGACCAACTTTTTTTTTTTTTTTTTTTTTTTGTTTTTTTTTCGAGCAGGTTTCCTGGTAGCCGCGTCTGGAATCACGAGACCGGCTGCTCGAACTCAGAATCGTGCCTTGCCTCCCAATGCTGGGATTAAGGGGTCCCCACCCCGTGGAGCCAACTTTCTTGTCCAAATCAAATTCGAGTGCTCACACTTTTGGAACAAGTATCTTACCCACTGAGTCATTTTCGAAACTCTTTCTTTTATTTTTGAAACAGGGATCTCAAATGGCCCCCGCCGACCTTGAACTTCTGATCCTCCTGTCTTCACCTCCCAAGTATTGGGATCGTGGCTGTATAAGCCATAGCCCAGCTTCAAAGACAATTTAGAGGTTGGTACAGAAGCAGCCAGGTGGCTGACTAATGGATCCAGGTGCTTGTGGGTAGCATGTAAGCATCAGGCTCCTAGAGTGGCGGTGCGCAACCTTTGAAGGGGAGGAGGAAGTACACGCAAAAGCCCTCTCTACAGACAGCAGTGAAGGCGCAGGTATCTCAGACAGTGCCGCTTCAGGACTTCAGGGCTTCAGGGCAGGGGATACAGCTTAGCTGCAGAGTGCTTGCCGGGAGTACACGAAGCCCTGGCTTGTCACCCTACACCTCATAAAGGTGTATGGTAGAGCACAGCATCATCCCTGTGCTAAGAGGCAGGAGAATCCCAGGGGCTCTCTGGCCAACCGGTTATTCTAGACAGTTAGGGAGCTCCAAAGGAGGAGGCCATGGTTTAAAAATACAAGTGTGAACAATAAAGACAGATGCCTGACTGACATCTATCTAATTCTAGCCTCTACAAAGGTACACACACACACACACACTACACACACATTCACACACACAGAGAGGGGGGGGCTTCCTTCTCATGGTTAGAGAGTGTATCATATCCTATAGTAACAATATAATAAAATACTGAATACAAACGTAACTGTTATTTTATGCAGGCCTTTTTACTTAGCTAAGATTATGCAGGAGCCAGGCATAGTGGTGTATGCCTTTAATCCCAACAGTAGAGGTGAAGAGGCAAGTAGATCACTATGAGTTCAAGGACAGCTTGGTCTACATAGCAAGTTTCAAGACAGTCAGGGCTCCATAGTAAGGCTCTGCCTCAAAGTTAATAATGATTATGCCGAGAGACACAGAGAGCTGGGCGTGCGTGGTAGCACATGCCTGTAGTCTTTAGAAGCAGGAGGATCAAGAGGTTTAGTCCAGCCTGGTCTACATAAGATTTTTGTTTCAAGAAGAAGAAAAAAAAAAGCAAAAAAACGCGAATAGGGCAGGCGGAGTTCTCAGCGCAAGCACACAGGAGAAACGCACTGTTGTCAAGGCTCCATGGAAGGTCCCCAGGAGACAGTCCTAGATAACCAACCAGCACTCCCCATTGTGCACCCTCTTTCCCACGGCCCACAAGGCAGCCAGGGACATCAGAAGCAAGCCCAGCGGTTCTCAGGTGTGCGGCAGACTGGGCCCCAGCCCTGGCATTCAGCTAGGGATCTGCAGGAGATAAGCGGCCACTTCCCTCCGGCTCACTTTCCGTCCGCACCACTCTTTTCAGTGAAAATTGGTTTTATTTTGTCTTGCTTGGAAAGGGGAGGCAGGGCAGTAAGGGGGAGAGAGAGTGCAGGGAGGGGGAGGTCAGGGGGGAAGGTAGGGAAGTGGGGGAGGGGAGTGGGGGCAGGGCAGTGGGGGGAGGGGAGTGGGGGCAGAGCAGTGGGGGGGAGGCAGGGCAGTGGGGAAGGAGGCAGGGAAGTGGGTGGAGGCAGGGCAGTGGGGGAGGGGGGGGGGGGCCGGGCAGTGGGGAAGGCAGGGCGTGGGGGGAGGGCTGTGTGGGGGAGGCTGGGCAGTGGGGGGAGGCAGGGCAGTGTGGGAGGGCAGTGTAGGGGAGGGGCAGCAGAAAATGGAAACAGGTGATAAGATGTAGGAGTCATTTCAAGGCTGGGCCCATAGTTATTATTTTCAAGAAGTATGAAAGATAAGACTTTTAACTTTTTCTCTCTGTCTCCCTCTCCTCTTTTTCCTTTTTTGAGAGAGCTCTTAAGTTCACTGGGTAGTTAGGATAAACTCCAGCTCCCAGCTACTCATGCTAGGATTAAGTATGTGCACCACCACCAGGACCAGCTCTTTTTTGGCGTTTGTTTTTTTTTTTTTTTTTTTGACATTGAGGGAGTGGGGGTGGAGGGGGTGGGGGAGAGGTCTTACTCTGTAGCCCAAGCTGGCTTGTAGTTAACCGCGTAGCCCAGGCTGACCTGAAATCCATACCAGTCCTCCACATCAATCTCCCAAGTGTCTGGAATTACAGATATAAGCTACCACACCCAACAAGAACCTCTTCCTCAACACTAAAGAATCAGCAGAGAGAGCAAAGGATGGAGCGCATAGGTAGTAGTTAGTAGAATGTTCGCCTAGAATGCACAAAGCTCTGCCTCCTCCGCACTACAGAAAACTGTCGCGGGGGTGCTCACCTGGAACCCTAAAACCCTAACACTTGAAAGTGGATACAGAAAGACAAGCCGTCCAGGGTCATCCTCAACTATTCATGAATGGTGGGGGCGGGGACAGGGGCGGGGATTAGAGACCACATTCAGGAGCTCCAAACAAACCTGGGTTGACAGCTGAAGAAAGGAACAGAAAAATATTAATTTGTTCATTGAAAAACCCAAAGACAGGTGATCTATGACCCAGGCAACTTTGGCCTAGCCTCGGATCAACTCTAGTCACTGTGCCACCTTGGCCAGCAGAGGGCTCTCTTTGCTAATCTTCAAGTTCCAAACTAACAAGCCAACAACACAACAACAAATCCCTGGCTTGTTCAGTTTTATTATCCCCCACCGAAGCTTCTTCCAAAGCTAAAGTAGTAAGTAGCAGGGGGTGGTAGCAAATTCTTCTGTCACAGCACTTGGGAGAAAGCTGAATTAAGAAGGTCAAAGCTGAAGACTAGCCTGGGTGACCAGTGAGACCTTGCCCCGGAATTAATAATGGTTAATAACTTTAAAACAAGAAAAAAAGAGAGACAAGAATGAGCTGTAGGTGGGTGTGAATGACACATACCATGATACCAGCTGTTTGGAGCTGTTTGAAAGTCTCCACCGAAGTTAGGATTTCAAGGCCAGCCTCTGCTTCCTAGGTAATTTAAAGCTAACCTGAGCTACATTAGGCCTTATCTAAAAAAAAAAAAAAAAAAAAAAAACTAAACTAAACTAAACCAAACCAGAAACACCAGAAATAAGGGCTAGAGAGATGGCTCAGAACCGAGCACTTGTTGCTCTTGCAGAGGACTTGGGTTTGATCCCCACTCATGAGGTAACTCACAACCATGCACAACTCCAGTTCCAGGGTGTCCCACATCCCCTTCTTACTTCCACATGCATGTGGTGCACATAACATATATATAGGCAAACACTCAAACACATAAAATATTTTAAACAAACCAACACAGAAATAAAAACCAAACCGCTGAGAGTCTATAGGATCCTTGGCAGGTAAAGATGCTACAGCCAAGCCTGGCCACTGGAGCTCAAACCCTAGAACTCATATTTGCTGTGGCACATGTTCAAGTGCCTGTGCATGCACACACACACACATACACTCTCACACTCACACATTAATGAAGTTTTTTTTAACGCCGAGTTCTTTAAAGAAAATGAGTTTTTTTTTTTTTCCGTGAGCTATTTGCTGACACAGCCAAAGAGCAAAACACCAACTGGCCCCAAAATAGCCCAGCAGCCACTCATTATGACAATAAGAAGGGAACTCCCCGCTAAAACCAGTAACTGGGTGGAGAGGTAGCCATGATGAAGTCGGCCTCCGGAGGCCTCTGATTCAGCAGGCTGACTCTAGGCAGAGTCTCCGCAATCCAAACTGTCCTTCAATTCTCACCCCCTTCAGTGCTGGGGATAGAACCCAGGCTCTATGCTAAGCAAGCTCCCTACCACTGGGCTGCATTCCCAGCCTGGCCTCACATGCCTGGCTCTTACCCGGATATCACCCTTCAATTACCTAACTCCTGTTACTATGACCACTGTGTGGTCTGGTGTCTCAAGCACATCATCCTATATCTGTTTCACTTAATGAAGTTTCTCCTTTAAAAGTCTTGTTTTAGCCGGGCGGTGGTGGCGCACGCCTTTAATCCCAGGCAGAGGCAGGTGGATTTCTGAGTTCGAGGCCAGCCTGGTCTACAGAGTGAGTTCCAGGACAGCCCAGGCTACACAGAGAAACCCTGTCTGGAAAAAAACAAAAAAAAAAAAAGAAGAAGAAGAAAAATAAAAGTCTTGTTTTGTGTGTGCTAAGCCGCATATCGAGGGGAAGGCTGAGCCGACGACTACGTGTGGTGGCATAAGCCTATATCTCAGTCCTTGGGAGGTGGTGGCAGAAGGATTAGGTTTGGGACCTGGAAAGATGGGCTCAGCAGTTAAGAACACATACTGCTCTTGCAAAAGACACAGCCTCCATGTCAGGCAGCCCATACCACCTATAACTCTGTCCCCAGGGGGTTCTGACAGACTCTTCTGGCCTCTGAGGGAACAACATGCATACGAGCAAACATATACACACGTAATTTTAAAAATAAAAATAAATCTTTTCTTTAAAAGAGGCTTTGAGCTGCGTAGTTGGTGGTGCACACCTTTGATCCAAGCACTTGGAAGGCAGAGGCAGTTAGGTCCCTGAGTTAGAGGCCAGCCTGGTCTACAGAATGAGTTGTCTAGGACAGCCAAGGCTA
Source organism: Mastomys natalensis (assembly GCA_021653895.1). Classification (NCBI taxonomy): domain Eukaryota; kingdom Metazoa; phylum Chordata; class Mammalia; order Rodentia; family Muridae; genus Mastomys; species Mastomys natalensis. Next base: position 780,935 of record JAJTUV010001637.1, on the reverse strand, counting down.
TACAGAAGACCCTGTTAAGGGGGTTGATCGGCCAGGGGTGGAGGTGCCTAGGTCCCACTTGGCAACTAACAACCCTGGGTAACTGCAGCTCCAAAGGGATCTGATGTCCTTTCTGGTCCCACAGGCACTGCACAATATGGTGCACATACAAATGTGGCCAAAACACTCACCCCATAAAATTATAAATAATCTTTAGAAATAGTTCAATTACTCTGTGCTAAGGAGCTCTGGTTCATAAAGACTGTCTCCAAAAATGTGAGAAAGAATGAGGGAGACAGCCAGTTTCAGCCTCATACAAACACACAAACATAATACATATGCATGCACAAACATACATGCAATCACATACGTACATAATATGCATGCACATATGTAATACATGCATGCAACATATAGAAACAATGCACATAATGCACATGCATACACACATACAAACATACATGCACATAATACATATGTATACATGCATACAGACACACACATACTACATATGCATGCACATGCACACATGTACATAATATGCATGTACATAATATGCATGTACATATGTAATAACATACATGCACACATATAGAAATACACATACACATAATACATATGCATACACACATACTACATATTCAAGCACACGCATATATACAAACACATATGCACATAATACAAATGCATACACACATGCAAACACATATGCACATAGTACATATGCATACATGCATACAAACACATGTGCATACTACATATGCAAGCACACACATACACATATGGACATAATACACATGCATGCACATGTACACATACACAAATAATACATATGCATTCACATACATACAAACATATGTACATAGTAATTAATATCACAATTTTAAAAATATTTACTCCATCTATGTATTTTGTATTTATTTACTTATTTATTGGGTATGGGCACACGTGAGTGCACACGCATGCCACAGCCAAGCATGTGGATGTCAGACGACAATCTGTAGCAGTCAGGGCTACCTTCCACCATGTGGGGTCCAGGGATTAAACTCTAGTTTTGGGCTTTGTGGCAGCTGCTTTACCCACTTTAACAATCTTTATGACCATTTTTTAGTTTTTGAGACAAGGTCTCATGTAGCCTAGGCTGGTTTCAAATTCCTTGTGTAGCTCAGGCTGGCCTTGAACCACTGATCTTCCTACCCCACTTCCAGCATGCTCAAGGCATTTCTAGAATTTATTTTTTTCCTCCGTTTTTCTATCTAACAACAGATAGCATTACATCCACAGATGAGTTAAGAGTGGTGTGCCGTGTGTTTGGTTTCCTAGGCACATAAGGGAGGTATAAATATCATCCCCATTAACTTGAGGATGCCTTAACAAACCACAGAAAACTGAACCTCTTCCATCTTTTTGCCACATGAGATCTTACTGGTAACATTATCCCTAAACTCATATTCCTTGATCTTTGGCAGCTGGCACACCCGGACATGCCGCTCACAAGACTAGCTCTTGCTTCTGTGACTTATTCAGAGCACAGTGCAGCGGAGGGAAAACAGTTTTACTTTTCCATCACCCGCCAGTCTTTAGCTACCACCCTGAACTTGGCTGACCTGAGCTAGATCACAGAATATTGGGTACACGAGGTCACTCGTCCAATCTTTCCATTTACAGATGAGAGAATTCTAATTTGTAATTTCCTGCAGGGACATTAGACAAGATGACTTATAGGTTCCTTCTGGCCACAGTCCCGGGATTCCTAGTTCCTTGCCGGCATCATGCATTCCACCGACACAGCTCAGGTTATTTTCCAAGAAAGCTAAGTTCCTACTTCATGGCCACAAACTACATACTCACAGGAGTCAGAGGGAAAGCAATATCTTTGTGCAGGATGAGTGGTGAACATTTAGGATCTTATTAGAAAAGAAGATTATGTGACAATACTACCTGATGGCTTAGAAAAGCCGAATGTGGCTTTATTTTGCAGCCAGACTCAGGTCACGCTGTTATCTCCAACATGACTAGTGTATTGTGCTCGTAGGCTCCGTCTGCTGGAGGAGATGGACAGGAATGTAATTACTACAGAGAATTAGGCAAGCTTCTGAAGGATAAACACTAGGAAGGGGCCTCAGAACTTCAGTTTTATGCTCTGGTAGTTCGAGGTCTTGAACAATGGTGTTTAGCTGAGCAAAGATGTAGGAAATAAAATCTAAAATCTTTCTCTGGGCCAACCAACTTGTGTCAGCAATAAATAAAAAACTACAAAAAAAAAAAAAAAAAAAAAAAAAAAAAAAGAAAGAAAAAAACAAAAGCAAAACAAAACCACCAGGGACCTTTACAAAAAATCCATCCCCAAGATCCAAGTACGGTGGCACACTCTTTTAATCCCAGCACTGGAGTCTCTATGTAGAAAGAAAAAAAAATCCATTCTTAAAGATTGAGCATGGTAGTATCCATTGTGATCCCAGAACTTGGGGTAGAGGTGGGAGGGATCAGGAGTTCAAGGTCATTCTTGGCTCTGTGGCCAGTTTGGAGCCGGTCTGTACTATGTGAGACTTTCATAGTTAATGCTGTCAACTTGAGAGCCATTGATAGCTCAGAGAGTTAATTCACTAGCCACCAAGCCTGACCTCCTGAGTTTGATCCTTGGGACCCACTCAGAAGGAGAGAACTTACTCCTGAAAGCTGGCCTCTGACCTCTCTGTATGTGATACATACAAACATATATCACAAGTAAGTGCTTAAAAATCATACATACAGCTGGGAGTAATCGTGCATGCCTTTACTCTCAGTATCAGGAGGCAGAGGTCAATGGACCTCTGAGTTCAAGGTCATCTTAGTCTACATAGAAAGGTCCAGGACAGCCAGAGACACGTAGAAAGAAATTTTGTATCAATAGATAGATAGATAGTATTTGTATATATAAGTACATATATATATACACTGCCAATAAGACAAGATCTAATTATTTTGTCATGGTTTATTTCCTGATGCTGTGATAAAAATACCCTGACTAAAGCAACTGGGAGGAGAAATGGGTTTATTTTGAGCTCAGTTCCAAGCTATAAACACTCACAGAGGGGAAGTCACAAAGGCCTGAGTCTGCTGGCCACATTTCATCCACAGTCAAGAACAGACACTGGATGAAGGCTTGTGCACTGGTGCTCAGCTCAACTTCTTTACTCTCACTAGGCCCAAGATCTTCTGCCTGGAGAATTGTCTTCCCACATCAATTAACATATAAAATAATTACCCAGAGGCATGCCCAGTGGCCCATCTCCCAGGAGGTTCTAAAGTCTGCCAGGTCGACTATTAAGAGGAACAATTGCCACACCTAAGAGATACTCTGTCTCTGGGCACAGAGTTTCAAGACTGAGTTCATTGAAATGAGAAGAGCCACCTGTGTAACAATTTCCACCAAGATTGAAACATTCCGTCTTGCAGGGAAGCTCTTTAAGCAGGGAGATAAACAACTCAAAAAAAGTTTCAGGAAGTCCCTGAAATTGACAAAATTCACTCTACCCCTCCCTGCCAGAATAAGCAATAAAAGCAGAGATTCCCTCTCAGGAAAGCTCACCTGAACTGCAAAGACTCTCAGACAAGCAAAGCTACTAGGAAAACTCTGAAACCAGAGAGCTATTTAGAAGAAGCAGAAACCATCAGAGCTGTCTGGAAGAGGTTTAGACTAATAAGACAACCGGAAAGGACATTCTCCAACCTATTGAGCTGCCTGCAGGCTATGCAGTGAGCTCCAGGTTCCCAGCTTGTGTAGCTGTCACCTGTAGTGGCTTTGGTGACGCAACTGTCTTTCAGTCATTTCTGCTCCTGTAAGTAACTCCTCGCCCATATTCCTGTAGGTGACTCCAGTAAAACTCACCAAGTGGACTTTGGTGGTATCTGTACTTTGGTCTGTCACAGGTTTCCTATCTGGGGTGAGTATATGTGTGTGTTGCATTTTCCCTGGAAAAGTTTGTCATACAACACAATCTTAAATGTGAGTGGCACTAGCTTCATGGAGGACCTGAGTCCCAGATTAAGCAAAAAGGAAAACGAGAGCTGAACAGTATTCTTCATCTCCCTCTGTGTGTTTCCTGACTTCAGAGGCAATATCACCTGCTGCTTCATGCTCTTCTTCTAACTACTGTACTAATCTGAGTGGGGTACCATCACCTATGTTCCAGTGACTTCCCTGTAAGATCTGTGCCTTTGAGCAATGCTTCCCTGCCCCTCAAAAGGAAGTCTGCAAGAGATGTCAATGCCTGGGGAACCAGGTAGCTGAGCTGTGTCGCAAAGCAGGAAGCAACAGGTGAAAGCTTGCACTTAAAAGAGTCAAAGGAGAGCTGGAGAGATGGCTCAGCGGTTAAGAGCAGTGAGGTCCTGAGTTCAATTCCCAGCAACCACATGGTGGCTCACAACCATCTGTAATGGGATCTGATGCCCTCTTCTGGTGTGTCTGAAGACAGCTACAGTGTACTCATACACATAAATTAAAATAAATAAATCTTAAAAAAAAAAAAAAAAAAAGTCGGAGGACTGCTCCCAGCAAGAGACACATGCATGTCACCTGAGCCTGTGAAATGCGGAACACCTGGGAATATATCAGACAGACTCGATCCCATCGAAGAGTAGCAGCATCATGAATGCTGAAGCCAAAGTAGAAGACTTAGTCACTCCAGATCAGAGCTGCAGAACCCAGATGACTGAGCCAAGAGGTCTAAGTCTAGGGACAAAGTCGTGTGAAAAGAACGCACTTGAGGTGTAGAGGATGGAATGAGATTCCCCGGCCTCCTGAAGCAGAGGAGAAAACAAGAAAAAGGAAAAAAAAAAAAAAAAAAAAAGTGCTGAAAGGAAGGCGGATGTGGAGACTCGGATATTGGGCGTTCGCGACCCAGAGGAATTGGAGCCACTATGAAGGTGAGCCTCAGCTAAGAGTACCTCGAGGTACAAAAACGTCCAAAGGATGAAGAAACTGTATACACCAAGACATTAAGAACAAGAAGTCAACGGGACAGGAAAACGTGTAGTAAAGACATTTAGGAAGGACAGTTTGGCTTAGTGATAAATTCCAGTGTGATTTGCACCTCCAGTGTGAAGGGGAACTGTAAATGATGCTGCCTGTATTTAAGGAAGGAAAGAAGCCGCAAGCTTTCCTGGCTGTACTCTCTTCAAACTCCGACGGAGATCAAGACAGGGCTCATCAGGGATCTCGGAGCAATCTAAAAGTTTTGGAGTGGGCAGGCAGGAGTCCCACCCTCTGTCCCGCACAATAAAGCTCTGAAGTTAAAAAAAAAACAAAAAACAAAACAAAAAAAAAAAGATTCAGTCTTTGAAAGGGGAGAAAGAGTGCGGGCGGTGGTGGTGCACGCCTTTAATCCCAGCACTTGGGAGGCAGAGGCAGGTGGATTTCTGAGTTCGAGGCCAGCCTGGTCTACAGAGTGAGTTCCAGGACAGCTAGGGCTACACAGAGAAACCCTGTCTCGAAAAAAAAAAAAAAAAGAAAGAAGAAAGAAGAAGAAGAAAAGAAAGAAGGAGAAAGAAGGCCCCCAGCCTCTCACCTAGATGAGGACTAGGAAGCAGGGTGAGACCTAGATGCTGTGCAGCCAAAGGAACAGAAGGAAGATCTAGTCAGGCGCAAGGTTCTGGGAGCAGATGGGAGCAGACAATAGTGGCCTATAATTATAATCCCAGCACTTGGAGCTGAGGCAGGAGAATTGCTAGTACTTCATAACTCAGCTTGGACTACAGAGTTAAATCCTAATGGCAAGAGAAGGAGGAAGAGGAGGAGAGGGAGGGAAGGAAGAAGGGAGAGAGGGAGAGAGGGAGAGAGGGAGAGAGGGAGAGAGGGAGAGAGAGAGAGAGAGAGAGACTGACTAACTTCTTAGGCAACCTTGTAGGCCAGTGGTTCTCAACATTCCAAATGTTGCAACCATTTAATACAGTTCCTCTTGTTGTGGTGAGCCCAACAATAAAATTATTTTTGTTGCTACTTTATAACTGTAATTTCGCTACTGTTATGAATTATAATGTAAATATTTTTGGAGATAGAAGTTGGCCAAAGGGGCCTTGACCCACAGACTGAGAATCACTCTTCTAGAAGATTTTGTGCATATTTATGAGGTCTAATTTTTTCACAAGAATGTTTCATTCTATAAATATTAGTCCTGCTTTTTGCCTGCATATAACAAGGCCAACTCCTCCTACTAACAAATCAAAACTGCTCAAGGTGGGCTTCATGGTTTGGTTTTCCCATTGCTGGAAATCGAATCCACAGGCAAGCACTCCTTGAGTGAGCTATACCCCAGCGTTCCCTGGACTGTTTTGATCTCTGTGGTTCTTACATATACTATCAGTTCCATCAAATAACGAGTCCTGTAATCTTAAAGTCAAATGGAGTCTTAGAGAGAAGCGGCTCCATGGCTGAGTGCTTCCTGCTCTTACAGAGGATCCAGAGTTTTTTCCTAGCACACTCACGTCAAATGTCTCCCAGCCACCTCAAACCCAGCAGCCAGAGATCTGACACCCTCTCTTGTCCTCTAGTGGCATACACATGTGGCATACACTCTCAGACACATATACACATGATTTAAAAAAAAAAAAAAAAAAAAGCTAGGTCTGGTGGCCTCAAACACTTGGCCATGCCCCTGTCTCTGCCTCCCAAACAGGAGGACTACAAGCATGGAGCACCATACCCAGGATCAAATGTTTTGTTCAGTTACTTTTTTGTTTCAAAATACAAACTTATAACAGTATAAGACCATTCTAGAAAATACACATAACTGATTATTCCCCAAAAGTAAATTTGTAAAAAGGAATAGCAAAATAAAGAATATACATTTTAAACCAATAGTATATAAGAATGTGTATGATATGTGTGTAAAAAGTATATATGTGTATGTGTGTATATTTGTGTGCCTATGTGTATATAGGTGCAAACTATGTATGTGGAATGTATATGTATGTGTGTACATGTGTGTAGTATATATGTGTATATATGTATATATGTTTACATATGTGGTATGTATGTATGTGTGGTGCTTATATTGTGGTAGTGTATGTATGTATGTATTGTGTATATGTGTGACAGTATGTATATAAGTATCTGTGTGGCATGTATATATGTGTGTATATATATATGTGTGTGGTGTGTGTATATGTGTGTGAGTAAAATGTATTTAACGTTTTCCCCAAGTGTTGCTATCACCTATCACCACCAATTGCATAACAGTCTCTTTCGACTGATGTGACATTTTAGTTGAGCGCAGTGGCCCACACCTAGGTTACATGCCTGGGTCCCCATTTAAAAAAAAAAAAAAAAGCTACTTCAAACTTTTGAGAGGGAATGTACGGATTTGAAGGAATAAATCCAGGCTTGCATTAAGATCTTGAATCAGAATGGACATTAAAAGCAGGTGTGTGAGGCAGCTGCACCGTGCACAAGGCCACCTGCAGTTTCTAGAGCAAAGCAGGTGCTGCCAATAAGTTAAGGCTTAGCTATTTTGAGGACAAGGATCATATACTGATCTGAGATGCAGTACAGTCTCCTTGCTTCCTTAGTCACCAGTGAAGAAAAGTCACTCAGCCTTGGAGGGAATAACAGTGAAACTCAAGAGAGGCCATGTTTGTTTCTGGGTGATGTTATTTCTGACTCAGTTTACCTAAACTTTATGGATGAGAGAGTGGCCTGTATGTGTACATTTTTTGTTAGTTGTGGTTTTTTTATTTGTTTTGTTTTGAATTTCTTTGGGTTTGTTGCTTTGTTTTGGCAGTGGTTTTATTTTGTTCTGGTGATTATGGAGTAAGACAGGGCCTTTAACTCGATGTTGCAGAAGCCGGCTTGTACATAACTCCCCTGCCTCACCACTGGAGTTCTAGATTGCTAGCAAGCATGACCACACACACCAGTGCTTTTTCTGTTCCTGTTTGAGCCAGGATCTCACTGTAGCCAAGGCTGTCTCAAATTGTCTTCTTCTGCCCCATCTCCAGTGTTGAGATTACAGCAGGTACAACTATATCACCTAATAATTACCACTTTGATAAATGGGTCAAACCTTTTCTACTTCATATTGTCTATGTTGTGGTAAGTTACTTATTACTACAAATAGACCTAAAATAAGCCATTCAGAAAGCACTAGGGGTGGGCTTATATCCAACAAATGCTTTTTTAATTCTTTATCTTACTTAAAAAAAAACACCGCCGGGGTGTGCGAGCTTTATCCACAGCTTGAGCGAGGGGGTTTAGTTAGGCAGCTGGTACAGAGTGATTAGGATAGCAGTACACAGAACCTGTCTCGAAACAAAATAAATAATAAAAAAAAACACCACCGCAAATTTACCATTTTGGCCATTTTGTGGTATATCAATTCTGTTTACTAAATGTCAATTTTAAACATTTGTTTTCCAGCCAAGCATGATGGGGCATGCCTATAATTCTAGCACTTGGGAGGCTAAGGCAAGAAAATCACCTTGAGTTCAGAGTGACTACAGAAACAAGTAACAGAAACAAAACTCACCTAATTGGAAAGCCAGATGTGGTAAGCTACACCTGTGGTCCAAGCACTCTGGAGGCTGAGATAAGAGGGCCACAAGTTCAAGGCCAGTATAGTGAATTGTAGACTAGCCTACATAGGTTACATAGCAAGACCCATCTCAAAAAACAAATTAATTTACAACATCAGCATAGTACTGGTTGTGGGTACTGTAAGAAAAAAAATAACATTTGGAGAGCTATACTGTTTATATTATTTATAAATATTTGATTGCTATTATTTATTATAAACCAGACATTGTGCTAAGTACTATTAATTAGTCAACTGGCTGGAGGCGTGAGACAAGGTCTCACATAGTCCAAGCTGGCCCTAAACTGGATATATAGACAAGGATAACCTCAGTCTCCTGACCCTACTGTCTCCACCTCCCCAGAGCCAGGGTAACAGACACTGCCACCACACTCAGAGACCACTAGATATTTTTAATTCCTTTATGAAAACACTTAGTATCTTTATTGTATGAACAAAGAAACTTTAAAAGACAAAATGGTTACTTGAAGTTACATGGCAGAAGCAGAGATCAGTAGTAAAGAGGCACTCCTCAGCTAAGTAGGACCCAATCTCAAAAAAGTAAATGAAACTCAAACCCAGTCTGACCTCAGAGCTTGAAACCAAACCACTTTACCCATGTCTGAGTGCCACGAATGTGCTAAATCCTTTTAGATAGAACATGAGCAAACGAAGTTTCTAATAGTTTGTATATTTAATTTCATTGTTTTTATTTTGTTTGTTTTGTTTTGTTTTTGTTTTTGTTTTTTTTTTTTCTGAGACAGGGTTTCTCTGTGTAGCCCTGGCTGTCCTGGAACTCACTCTGTAGACCAGGCTGGCCTCGAACTCAGAAATCCTCCTGCCTCTGCCTCCCAAGTGCTGGGATTAAAGGCGTGTGCCACCACGCCCGGCTTTTAATTTCATTTTAAATATTTAGTTTCCTTTTTTAATATTGATTTTTAAGTATGTATACATGCATGTATCTATGTGAGGATGTGTGCACCTGTGAACAGAAGTTTCTGAAGAGGCCAAGAGAGGGCCTGGAGCTGGGGTTACAGGTGGTTGTGAATGTCCTACGTGAGTCCTGGGAATTCAATTCTGAGCCTGTGTGACAGCAGCAAGTGCTCTTAACCACTGAGTCATCCCACAGACAGTCATCCCTGCAGTCATCCCTGCAGCTCTGGGCATTTCTTTCTTTCTCTTTCTTTCTTTCCTTTTTTTTTGAGTGTGTGATTAAATACACATAACATGAATTTTATCATTTAAAAAGGTTTTAAGAGTACAGTTGAGTGGCATTTAATATATTCGCATTATTGGGACTGAAGAGATGTCTACTGAGTTAACATGTGTTGCTCTTGTAGAGGACCTAAGTCTGGTTCCCCCCACATGGTGGTTTACAAACTTCAGTAAGTTCAATTCCAGAAGATCTAATGATCTCTCCTCATGCACGCAAACCACTCATCCACTTAAAAATCTTTAGAAAAATATTTTTTTTTCAATTGCATTACTGTGAAATCACCGCCTCTCTCTCTCTCTGTATGTCTCTCTCTCTCCTTTGCTTAGGGTACATTATACACTAAAAAAAATTTAATTAATTTTATGTCATCGAATTTATTGTTATTTCATTTTATGAATTTTATGTTTTCTTATCACGCTTAGAAAGAAATACCTTCTTCACTCTGAGATTTAATTTTCAAAAAATTTTCAGGGGGCTTGGCAGATGGTTCAGCTGGTAAAGTCCCTGAAAAACAGGCAAGAGGACCTAAGTTCAATCCCCAGAATCCCTGTAAAAGCACAGTCAACACAGGTTCTCCAGGTAAAGGTAGGCAGCTCCTTCCGTGCTGTGACCAGCCAGCCTAACTGAACTGCTGAGTTTCAGATTCAGTATGAGCCTCTGTCTGAAAAAAACCAGGTGGAAAGTTTGGATGGCAGACACTTGACCTCAATCTCTGGATGCACACATGTGTGCGTGTGTGTGTGTGCACACACGGACACACAGACACACTGACAAGTACATAGGACACAACACTCAATTCTTAAAAATTTTTTCAGACTCTTTTGTATATATTTATGATTTATATTTTTCTACTCCATTTTTTTCTTTCAATTTTTAAATAATTTATTATTATTATTTGTGTGTGTGTGTGTGTGTGTGGAGAGAGAGAGACATGACACAAGTGGAAGACAGAAGACAACTCTGTCTTCTGTTGGTTCTCTCCTTCCTCCTGTACACGGGTTTCAGGATTGAACTCGGCTTTTGCTCAGCAAGTGTCTTTACCTGCTCAGCTATTTTACCCACCCCTCTACTACAGTCTTCCTAATTCTTCAGGAATTTATCCAAGTGAAAAACGTGAGATAAGGATTCCATTATGTTATTGTTGTCATCTGGTGCTGGGTACCAAACCCAGAGCCCTGTGTGCATACTGACAATCATTCTGCCATTACTGCTGGGCTTGCTTCCTCTCCCACCCCTCCTCTTTCATTTTCAAAACACACGTAGCTATCATGTAGCCTGGGCTGGCCTCAAACTCACTGTGAAGCTGGGGATAACCTTGAACTTCTTATCCTCCTGGCTCTACCTCCGTGGTGTTAGAACCACCACAGGTGTGTACCACACATCCGGCCACTCCTGTTATTTCTTTAAAGCCAACAACAATTAAAATCAGAAGTTTCAAATCCATATAGGACAAAAGAAGCTGGGAAAATTCTAGAAAGGGGAAGAAACAGAGCCAAAGAATTCATCGGAGGTTTAGTCTCACCAGAAATGAAACCATAGTCTGCATTCTTAAAAATAATATGGCCCTGGGTACAGCAGAGACTGAAGGATTGTGGGAGTTGGGGAAGGAATGGAGGGAGGAACAATGAAAGAGGAGGCAGGAGATATGCCTAGCACACACAAGACTCTGGGTTGGATCCCTAGCTCCTGGGGGTCGTGGGGAGGATACAAGGTAACCAGAGTTATCATGAGGAAATTGTAAAGGAACTAATGAGAGTTATCTTTTTCAAGGTGAATGTTCGTGTCCAAGAACACAGTTCCCCGTTTCACCGGTCCAGGTCTCCTATTGGAGACTCTACTGTAGAAGGAGGATCCCACATCTTCCCACCACCTTCTCATCCTTAAATAGCATTAGTAAACGTGACCTGTTCGAGCCTCAAAGTTCTTTAATTATTCCTAGTATACTGGACTTCCCTGTCTCTCCTCACAGAACAGGAGAGTTGTGGGGATCAAGTCTGATTTCATCAGACTTGCAGTCATGTGTTGCAGATCACAGGGACACCTTCCGACCAACGCATTGTCAGCGTTGTGTGAACACCGAGAAGCTGACTACAGGCGGTAGAGCCCCGCTCGCAGCACATCTAGGCTTCAGGATAGAGTAGGTTGCAGCTCCTAGCCTGCACTCTGAACAGCTTGTTCTAGATTGGATACTTTAAGTGATTGTAACAATAATATTTGTGTATCCAAACATCTAAGCCAGGAAAGTAAAAATATTGTTTAATATAGCTTACCCGGTATATAAAATAGAGTAAAAACACAGTAGAAAAGATACAAAACGGAAGCTGGTATGGCAATGTCTGCCTGTAATGCCAGTGCTCGTGAGGCAGACAGAAGACCAAGTTTAAGGCCTCTCAACTACATAGTAAGTTTGAGGGTCACTTGGCTGTCTCAAAACAAACACAAATATAAAATGGTGTCACTGCATATGACTCGTCCCAGACTAGAACATGCATGTCTAAGAGTTGCCTTGGGATAATTAATGAGTAACAGAAAGGAAAATGTAGAGATCACTGCTACACATCACTGTGGACTTATTACAGTGGACAACTGGACCAAACATCATTTATTTTAAACAATTTTTTTTCCTTAGATAATAAATTAACTTCTACAATATACTGGGTTTTTTTTTTTTTTTTACATAACTAATTTTTTCACTTTTTTATTTTTGCTATGTAACCCAAGCTGCCCTCAGACTCACTGTGTAGCCAAGAATGACGTGAAGCTTCACCTAGCACTTCTAGTGCTAGAATTACCGGCATGCAAACGATGCCTGCCTTTAAAACAAAACAAAACAACGACAACAACAAAAAACCACTTGGAATAACATCAAGCTTAAAACACATTGTACAAATATTTTAAAATCATTTTCCTTATGTGCTTAATCTGTGAGATCATTTTTGTTTGTTGCTTGGTTGCTGTTTTGTTTCGTTTTGGAATAGTCTCATATAGGACAGTCTGGCCTCTTAACTTGCTGTGGAGGTGAAGACGACCTTGAATTTCTGATCCTCCTGCCTCTGCCTCTGCCTTCTGAGGACCGGGATTACAGGCATGCACCAGGTTTATGTGGAGCTGGGGGTCACAACTGGGGCCTGTTCATGCTAGGCAAACACTTTACCAACTAAGCCATTTCCCCATCCTCTCTATTTATTTACTTTAAAAAATTTTTTTTGTTACTGTTCAAAACAAAGTTCCAAATATTTGCGTTAGCCTAGTGGGATCTAACTTCTCATTACCTCAGCCAGGTGTGGTGGTGTACAACTGTAATTCAAGCCCCGGGGGGAATGGGGGGAAGCAGAAGAAGGAAGACTACTTGAAGCTGTAGGTGTAGCTACACCTTATGAACATATTCAAGGCCATTCATTCAATTTTAGCATGCTTGCCTACCACGCACAAGGAGGCTCTGGCTTCTATCCAGGCAGTGAAAAACATAATCAGGACGACATCTACCTTTCATCCTGTCTTCCTGGAAGGTAAAGGTTAGGGGCAGAGGCATGCATAGAACTGCTGTCTCCTTTGATGACAATAATGTGCTCTGAAGGGTCAGAGACCAAAGAAGAACTCTTTTACAGTTAATTTATTATTATCAAGAATTGTACATAATTGGATGGCTGCACTCTCACACAGTTGGCGGCACGCTTGGCTTGTCTGAGCCAGTAACACCACAAATGTGTGAATAATGCACAATGTCATGATATTTCAATATGCAGTACTTTTTCTGCTCTGCTCTTGTTGTCTGGGACCACTGTCAGCAGTTACATACTCAATTCCTTGGCTCCAACCCAGCACTACTAAAAGATTAAAGATGTTAGCTAGTAGATTTCTTTTGTGTGCATACATGTGTCATGCATACGTGCACCCACACATGCCCATGTGGAGGCGGGGTTCATCACTGGCATCTCTCATGACCCTCCATCTCACTGAACCTGGAACGTACCATTTTAGCTAGAATGGTTACTCAGAAGCCAGGAATCTACTTTTTTCTGTCCACTCACCAGCTCTGGGATTAAAACCGGGTACTGACAGTGCTGGCTTTTGATATAAGTTCTGGGAATCCAAACTTGGGTCTCCATGCTCACACAGCGAGCACTTAACTTCCCCCAACCCCACTCGCCACGACCTAGATGGCGGCAGATTCCTATTTAGGTGTTCCAGAGCCTGAGTTTAAGGCTTCACTTTAGCTTGAGATGTTAGGATGGATGCAGTAGTACGTGCCTATAGTCCCATCTAGTTAGGAGATTAAATCAGAAAGCCATCAAGTTCAAAACCAGCAAGAAGTGGAAAAGTGGGAGAGGGAGGAGACCATTATCATTATTATCTATTTATTAATTTATTTATTTATGACCTGGAACTCATAGAGATCCATCTGCCTCTACCTCATGAGTACTGGGATTAAAGATGTCCAGTGAGGTATTATTTATGACTACTTCTATTTGTATACTTGTTGGTATGTTCCAGGTAGGGAGGGTTATGTGCAGCCAGGCTGACTGCAAACTCTCTAAGTATCCACAGCAGGCCTCGAACTCCTGATCCTCCTGCATTCACCTACCAAGTGCTCAGATAACAGGTATGCTCCACCAGGCCAAGCCCAAGTTTCAAGACTCATCTGCATAGTCCTGTGCTATCTCAAGCTTATCTATAACACCCCTGTCCGGGGACCATGTAAATCCCTGCTTAATTCACACTCAAGATGAAGACCTTTTTCTGAGACTAGCTTCTTCTTCACAGGGTTGTGTCTTTCCTTATGGACTGCCCATTCTGATTAGATGGATCCTCTGAAAGGCAGAATCAAACAGTGAGCCTCTAACAAGAGTCAAAGAATACAAACAGCTCAAACATGTTGGTTGATGATGGGGTCATGGAGCTTAGTGGGCTGGGAGAGGTAAGGTCCAGAATGGGATAGCTAAAAACTAAGACCATGGTATACTGGTTTAGGAGTTGTTGGGAGGCTAAGGCTGGGCATCTGGCAAAAAAGACTGAAGGAGACATCAGGAGAATTTTTTTAAGGAAACAAAAGGGAAGGGAAAAAAGCAAAGGGGAAAAAAGGTATGCATATGCAACCTCACTGATAAAGAGAAAGACTAATTTGGGACTACCATTTAATTATTATGAGGTTTCAAACGCTTCACAGCAAAGAAAAACATAATTGGGTCCTACTTAATAAAAGTCATTACTTGTATTAGACCTGTGCTACTAATCGAATTGTCCTAAGCCTTAACATACTCTTTTCAATGAGTTTCCTGACCCAGAAATCAAAAGGACTTTATGTTCCCTATCTCATCCTCACGCAAAAAACACCGGGAAACAGAAACGGGGTTTTCTTTTTTTTCCTTTAAGGTTAAAAAGGAAGAAAATGACACTGACTACCTTTATCCTGATAGATTTTGACATTCTAACCCCTGGAATAACACCTCTTTTGCTCCAATAAAGAGTCTATAACCACACCTTGTATTTGGTTGGTTTATTTCTATGATGGATAAATATTCATTTCTAGGATACCTACCCTCTCCCGCCCTCCCCAAATCTACCTTTCCAAGACAGGGGAAGGTGCATCCTCGTCGGGCTCCCGCCTGTACCTTCCTAGTACCTCTGGCCAGCAGCCTGTGCTCCCTGGATATCCGTGAATGTATGATGCTACATCTCTACCCAAGCCGAAGCTTCCCGCCTGCACTCTGTCAACGGCACTTGCGGGCGGGGCGGGGGGGGGCAACTTTTGGAACAGAAAGCTCCACCCATCCTACTCCCTACTGACTGCAACCCAACCAGCTAAAACACCCCACCTCAGACTCCCCAACTAAGTCTCATCACATGATCTACCGTACTGTAAATTTTTTTTTTAACAAGAAAACAAGCATCCAAAAAAAAAAAAAATTCAAACTGCAGGCGCGAGCCAATCGGGAAGCAGGGGAAGGTGGGCGGGGGAAGCGCGGCGGGCTGGGCGGGGACCCGCGGACCTGTGGACCGAAGGATTCGTAAAACGCAGCAGGCGCACGGTTTAGGCTTTTTTTTTCCTTCCAAAACTAAGTTAAGAGCGAGGCTCCGCCTGCTGCTGCAGCCTCTCAGATCCACCTTAAATCTTCAGTGGACTCGGTGCAGGGGTCAGTGGGCGCAGCCAATGCCAATCAAGTTTACAACCACCAGCTCGGGACAGGGAGGGGGAGTTGGGGGGGGGCGAGAGAGAGAAACTTCAACTTCTCGCTTCATATGCACACATCACACACGCAAACACACGTACGCACGCACATGCACACGCACACGCACACAAAGGGAAGGAGGGGGTGAGAGACCGGCGCTCCACGGCCAGGGAGCATGTTTGCAAACGCTTCTATCTAAGCTCACTGGCCGCGGCCTGGACGCGCTCCCCGCGTCCCGACCCGAGCGCCATGATGGTGGCTGCGGTTCTCAGCCCGGGTTCTGGAGGGGGAGCCGCAAATGATGCAATCCCCCGGCCGGCGCCCGAACCGCGCGCCCTTCTCCCGGCCTTTTTCTTAACGTTCCTTTTTAGAGGCGCGTCGAGGTTTCGCGCCCAAAGCATGGATAAGGTTTTGGTTTTTTTTTAAGATTTTCTATTTTCTGGTTCCTGCCTCTGCCGGGTCCTCATGCATGACAAGTCTGGGACTTGGATGGAGGCCCGAGGGACTTGAGATTTGAGTTTACGTGGAAATAAGTGCACTTTCGGTTCTCTGGGATCCGCCTGTGGCTGACCCCACCCTGTTACAACCCCACGCGAGTGAAATCAGGGAGACGACCCCATAGGTTTCTAAGTAGGCTCCTGGGCCCTTTTACCCCTCAGCGTCGTTTGCAAGGTTTTTTGTTTTGTTTTTTGGGGTTTTTTTTTTCTTTATTATTTTTTAAGCCAGGAAAGGGGGGGGGGGGATAGGAGTAGGGTGTGGCTCAGGTGAAAGATGGCAAAAGAAAAAGAATCCATACTCTGAAAAAAACAGATCAGGGATCCTAAGTGGACTTCTAAACAGAACACTTTTTAGTCCAAAACACTAGAAGAGCAACCGTGTTTTCTGGTGATGATGGTGTAATGGCGAAGGCAGAGTTCCCTGGTTCCTAGGAAAGGTCGCTCGGTGCGGCCAGGGCGGTGGGCACACAGTGGCCTGAAAGGCCGACTGTCTGCTCCCTCCCACTAGTTAATGTCCATGGTCCCCCAGTCTAACCCATCACGCCCCCTCCCCAAATCCACATTCCTCCCAGTTCTTCCTTGCCTGGGTCTGCGGTTTTAGACAGCCAAGGATGCAATGATGGGGGTCACTTTGCAAGCAGGGTGAGGGGCAAGGGTGATCCCAGAAAGCGGCAGTGGTTCTCTACGGTTCCGCGCGCTTCGGTGACTGTCCCTTAGCCGCCAGCGAGCCGGGAAGGCTTTCGAAATCCGCGGGGCTGCGGATCATTGGAGCCCTGCGGTAGGGGTGGGAGCGGGCTGCTGCCCTGGAGGGTCCACGAACTCCGGGAAATTGGTCCCTTCGGGCAAGTCCCCCAGAGCTCAGTGAGCGGCGGGGTGTCCTCTGGGGAGGGTCGTGGGCCTTCCAGAGTGATTTTCTTCGTCTGGAGGATCGATGGTGAGGAAGGAAGGTTTCTGAGAAGTAACCCAGCCCGGCTGCGCGGAGAGGCGCGGCCGCATTCTGCGGCCTGCGGGCGCCCGGGGCGCGGGAAACTGCGCGCGGCCACCCTGGCAGTGCGGGACTTGCAAGTAGCCGGCGACATTAGAGACTTTTGGTCCGGAGGCGCCAGCCAGCCCGACCAGCAGTTGCCACAGCGAGCGGGCGAGATCGGGGCTGCGGGACAGTTGGGGAAACTACCGGGCCGTGGCCAGGGTAGTGGGGTAGCGGTAGCTGACGCCGGCGGCCGCAAACCCGCAAAGGGACGTTCGCGGCGGGCGCGGGAGTCCAGGTCCCGGGAAAAGGACCATTTGAACCACCAGATTGTATGTGGAGGCTTGACACAGGGGTTCGGAGGATGGAGGGCACAATGACTTGGGCGGGGGATGCGTTCCTGTGGACGTGCCTGGCGCTGAGAGCATCCACCTCTTCCCGGTCCACCATTCCTAAAATGCAATCTCTCAAAATTCACATTAAAAAAAAAAAAAAGCCTATGAAAGGAAAATGAGGTCCGTGTAGCAACAGAGGTGTTTTCCCAATTTGGATTGATTTTCTGACTCTTGGTCCTCCTGCAAGCCACCCTTTATATTTGTTTTAAACAGAACCAAAAAACACCTTAGTCTTCAATTAAAATAATACCTACTTGAAGACTTGGCCCAGCGACCAAAAGATCTATTTTCGCATCCCGCACAGGAAGAAAAACCAACGCTTGCTTTATTAGAAAGAAAAGAAAGAAGGAAGGAAGGAAGGAAAGAAAGAAAGAAAAGAAAGAAAGAAAGAAGAAAGAAACTAGTCAAAAATGCTAGAACTCCCTTGTTTATAATCCCTTTTGGGTATGGTGATATAAATGGCAGTATTTCAATGAATAATTTAACTGAAATTTGGATTTTTTCACAATTTACCCATAAATTTTCTTATAATTTACTTTACACCTTAACCACATTTTAAAAATAGAAGTGTATTAGAGAATTATTTTTGATAAACCTGGTTTCAAAAATGCCCCGTTTTGGTTTTTTTTTTTTTAAGTAAAAAAAAAATATATGCACCTCTGCTGAGCAGATATGAGGACACAAGACTGTTTTAGTATTTTTACTATTTTTTGGATGCATTTTACTATAATATAAATATTCAAAAATTGAGGAATTTGTGTATGATCAATTTCACTTAACAACGAGTGTGGAAAAAACGTGGTTCTTAAGGACTTGTGTGTTGGGCTATTGTGGACAAGGTTGGTAGGGTGGGAGTCAGGACATTGATTTTCATCCCTCACACCACTTCAAAAGTGTAAATAGAAAATCTAGAGAAGTCGTTACATCACTTTCATTTTCAGTACTGCAGATGTGTGATCAGACTATACTTATGTAAGGGTCCCCCCCGCCTTTGGTTCTCTCACACTCATATCCTAGAAAACATAAATATTTTAACTAAAAGGGGACTGCTGACAAGTCTTACATGAAAATGTGGCTTTTCCTCTTTCCAGTTAAGCTTTGTCTATCCATATATGACTAAGAGGAAAATGGCCACTAAGTATATTCAGACCCATCCCCACCACCCATCCCCCCACCACCACAAATCTGACTGAAATGTAGGCCTAAATTTTGTAGATGTTCCTCCCTTCGAATTGTATTTGGAGCATGCCAAGCTGAATACCTCAAGCTCAGTAAAGCACATGACAGTTGCACTCAGTAAATAACTATGGAAGTTTTCTTTATTGATTGCTTGATGTGTAACAATAATTGGCATCTTTTTTCACACATTACAAAAATTATACTTGGCTCAGTATGCAACCTTTTAAGCATAGCCATATTATTTAACAAAAGGGGGGGGGGGCTAGTCTACCGAATACAGCATTTACAAATGCACAAACATGCCACTTTGGCTTGTATATTGTCTAGATTAAAAAAAAAAAATCTCTTTTTTAACATAAATAAGTTAGTATAATTTTCAGTGTCTTTACAGAGTTATGTACACAGGCACACTTCAAAGTTTTTCTCATACACAGGCAATGAAGAAACACTGTTTAAAGACGTAGTATCCATTTCACCTACTCTACAAGTGTCCTTTTTCTTTTAAAAACAACTTTCCTTTGGGGCAAATTAACAAGTAGGGTGAGAAACTTTGAATTAAAAATTATTTCATTATTTGTATAAGGTTATAGGCTTCTAAAAATATCCAAGGATTTAGGATTGTGTTCACTGTGAAAAGAAAACTAAGAAATTTACTCAGCAAATATGATCTGAGATAGTCAGTTCTAAGAATTTAGAATTCCCTATCATGCAACCTAGATTTTTGCCCAGTGTTACCTGGGGTGATTATGGCTAAACAATTAACCGGTAAACTCCAATCTTAAGAAAAAAAAAAATTTTTAAAGCCATTTCTTGCTACATAACAGAATCTTTAGAACTCCCAAATGAAAATAAGCTTCATAAAAAATAAATAGCAACTATCTGTAGCGATTATTCAAATTCTGATTATTTTAAAAGGGATCCGTTCTTACCGAAAAGGACACTACATCTTTAAAGAAAGGAATCCAAACCCTTCCCCCCACCCAAGTTGCTTCTTTTATGCAAGTCAAATATTTTTCTCCTTGCTACAAATTGAAGCAAGTTCTTCAACCCCCATGCTGATTCCTCAGCCCCACCCTGCCCTCCCATCCCTAATGTTTATGTGCTACATAGTAAAAGATAAAAACTATATACACAGGTAGTACAATGAAGCAAATAAGGAAAAACCTAATTGCGCAATGCTACATCCAATGCTTTTAGAGGCAGATGGTTTAAGAGTGCCTAAAATTTTTAGTGTTATTGTTTTTGCTTTCTCAGTGCTTATACAGGATGTCCATTCAATGGAGTCAGCGATATGTATTTAAATTTTTTCATGTATATCTTCCTTGCTTCATAAAGCAGTGATGTATCTAATAAACAAGGAAATATTCTTAATTCTGCAAAAGAAACAAAAGAATTAGGGAGAAGACACTAGAGTAACATTGCCAAAGTACAGAAATTATTTTGTTACTACCTTAGTTAACAAATACTTCAGTGATGGTGAATAAATACAGGCACTAAAGGTCTGAAGACTACAGTTATCTCTGATACTATCTTCACTGGATATTTGTTCTGCTTTGTGTGGTGTGAGAGTCATGGTCCTTAACAAGTGGGCAATTTTGTACAGCCCTCCCATGCCCCAGGGGACATTTGGAAATGTCCAGAGACATTTCTGATTGTCACAGCTTCGGGAAAAGGATTGCAGCTGGCATCTGGTGGGAGAGGCCAGAGATAATGCCAAACATGCTAAAACGTACAGGACTGCCTACCACAACAAAGAATAATTTGGCTCAAAATGTCAACAGTGCAGAGGTTGAGAAACTCGATCTATAAAATCTGGGTCAAAGAGGGTGAGAAAGAAAAGAAATTCTGGAGCCATAACACTTGAGAGTAGCATATTTTCCTAATCTTCAAAAAAATACCTGGAATGCCGGGCGTTGGTAGGCGCACCCATTTAATGCTCCACACTTGAGGCATAGGCAGCGGATTTCATGAGTTCGAGGCCAGCTGGTCTACACAGTGGTTCCAGGACAGCAGACTATACAGAGAAACCCTGTCTCGAAAAACCATAAAAATCCAGGAATTGCAATTAGTAAAGGCCTCCCCACCCCCGAGTCTATGAATGCTTACAAAATTGAGATTTCTTACTTATATGCAGCATATTTGCATGAGTGCTTTTGACTAGAGTCTTATGGTTGCTTGGCAAATAAATACCTCTGTATTAGAACAAGCCAGGTAAAAATCCAGGAGGCTCATCTGAAAAGCTAGGCCTCAAGCCACACACACCAACTAAAGCTACAGGTGTGATAGCTATTTAGAAAGAACTTCCATCCAATTTGCCCCCTTTATAGAGGATATAATCTGGAAAGTTGTTCTAATGGCCATTTTCCATCAGCTCTGAAAAAAAATGCTATGTCTGTGGCAGGTATATCATGACATTATGATTTATAAGCACAACAAACTGGAATCCTATGTCATTTCTATATTCCTTCATTTTTAAATTTCAATACATGAGAACCTGGAAAGTTAATAATAAACTGTTAAGATCTATTTATATGCTGGTTTATGAGTGAGCTTTTAGAAATAGGGACTGCTGTCTTTGTTCATAAGGAGCTTATAAACTAGTATATGTAATCAGATCATATGAATAGTCAATCTATGTAAATTTAGGGGCTGGGTTACTCTAATTAGGCAAGTGGGGTGGTGAGATTTTGACACATGGAAAAATCCACATTTGTGCTGGACCTTCTCAGTTGGTCCTAACATCTACCATCCATTTCCACTATAAACATCTAAACCACCCTGTTCCAGCACAATTAGCATACGGTGCTGACGTGTCAGAGGACTGCTTCCTCTGGCTGTTCATTTAACTTCTGCTTTATAACCTCAGGGTTAAAATCAGAAATTCTGTGGGAGCGTTAGTACTTCTGAACTTTCCATTCTAATTTTTTTTTTTTTTTTTTTAGTATGAAGTTCCTTTCTCAGTCTCCAAAACTTACCAGCATACAAGGAAAGGCACAACTTAATAAAAATGATTAAGAAAAAAAAAAAAAAAAAGTACCAGAGGTGGTGGCACATGCCTCTAATCCCAGTACTCAGGAGGCAGAGGCAGCCAGAACTCTGTGAGTTCAAAGCCATCCTGGTCTACAGAGCAATCTCCAGAACAGCCAGGGCTATTTGTTACACAGAGAACCCCTATCTCGGAAAAAAAAAAAAAATTGCAAAAGATAAAAAGAACGCAAGACACAGCAGCCCTATTCACACTCATAACCAAATGTGCACTACAAGTACCTAGTTTTTCTCTTAAGAATATAAATGTAATTATATATTTGCCATTTTTCTATGGTTCAAATGGTTCAAAATAGGTTATTGGCTCAAAACGGACCTCTGGAAAATGGGTTCTCATGAAGTGAGACTGGAAAGGAAAACTGTCATTCCCAGCCTAAGTTTTAGTAGGATTCATAAGGATATGAGCTTCCCTTCCTTTAGGGCCTAGGTGGCAAGTACCTGCTTGGGACACTTATTCTGGTTCCATTTTAAGGTAAATATCTTGGAATACAAATACTGTATTACAGTCCCCTCACTGATTCCAGCCTTCCCCACTGTTAATTTTTTGATCTAGGAAAGTAATTCCTCCTGGCAGGCAACTAATCTACCAGCAGTCCTGGGGTCTACAGGCCCCCGGGAGAGCGCAGCCCAGTTGGGGTGTCAGTTTTGTGCTCTTCCTCATTAACCCACCGGAGCTGTTTACGTCTGGCGTCGAAGGCCGGGCTTCTTGGGCGTCTGCTCCACAGAGCCAGCATTCGGGGAACCGTCTGAAACATTTTCTTCTGTTCTGTTGGCCCTTTTGTTTTGCGAAGAAGAATCTAAGAGGGGGGCAAGGAGACATTTTTTAAAAAGAACACACACAAACCATCTTTATTATCGAGAACAATGGCTGACAGAAGTTGGCCCAAGAGTCAAGGGACGAACATCCCACTACCTCCACCCACGACCCCTAGACCCGTCATCCCCGGTAGCCTCTAAGGACACAAAATGAGGTTGTTTCCACTAACACAAGGAGTATTCTACACCCCACATCTCTTCTTCTTCCCCTAGCCAAGAAGAAGGCAGTCGGTAAACATCCTAACTTTTGTCACATATCTACAGCTGCCTAGAGGGGAGGAACTGCGATGCGTTAGGCTGAGGAAGTTATCACATCTTACTATCTCCGGCTTCTGACTTCAAAATCATAAACAGGCCAAGCAGTCGGCTAGGGGTATTTCAAACCTAAGCTTCAAACAAGCTGGATCTCCCAGAGCTAAAGCAGAACACGCTGGAAAAAGCAAGTGAATAGGGTCTAGCAAAGAGAAGCTACAGAGACAGACAGACAACTTTAAGTTTTCCAAAGAGTCATTACCGTCTGCAGCAGGTCGCTTCCTCATCCCTGGACACTGCTCCGCTAACCCCGCTGGACTGTCTGACGAGTTGGGCATTTGGTCCACCAAATGCAGGTCCTCAGAGTTTGCCTGAGATCCAATTAAAGGCACCGCCTGGCGGCTCCCGCTGACATCCAGGCTCCCCTGAGCCGGCACCTTGCAGGCGCTCTTAGGGGGGCGCGGGGGTCTGTAGTAGAACTCGGGCAAGCTGCCCCTCTCCACCTCTTGCCACTCGTATCTGCCCTCCAGGGGCTTATGATTCTGAAAGTCGAAATTCCACTTGCGCTGACTCGCTTCTTCCATATCTCGGCAGTGCTTCTCCAAGTCCCGGTTAGTTCTTCATGATTGACCGGGCCGAAGAGGTTTCTGCAGGCGGAAGGTTTGGGGTGCTCCGCTTGTCTGGCGTCCATCCGCTCCAGGCTCGGGCTCCCGTTAGACACTCTCACGTTTGACATCTTCCTCCCCGGGCGGGTGTGGACCACCGCCTCGCCTCTCTCTCTCTCTCTCTCTCCGAAAAAAAAAAAAATGAAATGAAATAAACAAAACCGAACAAAAGCGAAACGCCCCGGCCGCAGAGCAAACCCCTCTTCGAAGTTCTGCGACTGCACACAGTCAAGTGGAGCAGAGCCAGGCGAGCGACCGCCCGAGCCGCAGGAGCGCGCAGGTCTGGGGGAGAGAGGCGCAGGGACGCCCCGGCCGCGCAGCTGGAGGCTTCAGTGATCAAGTGTACTGGAGGGCGGGGAAGGGAGGGGAGGAGGCAGGAGGAGGTGGCAAACAGTCGGAGTGGTAGGCTGGGGCGAGCCCGTGGGTCCGGCTAACGCAGCCCCTCTCCAAACCTTGCCGCCGCGCGAGTCTCGGAGCCGCGAGTGAGTCGGGACAAGGAATGAGGGGGGAAAAACACCCCGAAAGCACGAGCCCCCCTTCTTTTTTAGTTGCCCAATATGGCGGTGGAAGGGAGGCTGACGAAGAAGAAGATGATTGACACTGCAAGTCTATTTAAACAGAGGAGGAGCTCCATTGGTCTCCGCGCCGGGAGCCGCTCCTCCCAGGCTGGCGAGCGCGCTCTTAAGGTGGCCCCGGGCGCGGCGCCGTCGCCTTTCCGCGCTCCCGAGCGCGCCCGCGCCTTCCCGTAGAGCCGCCAGGACATTGGCTGGTCGCGTGACTACTCAGAGGTGTACGACTGCCAACAAACCTGCTCTGGCTGGCCCCAGAGAAATTAAAAATAAGACAAACAAACTAGCTAAACGGCCGGAGAGCTGGGGAGGGGCCAGCGCGGCGGCCAGGCGGGGACCCGGGGATCTAGGTCGGGGCGCTGCAGAGCTGCGCTGGCAGGCGCGCCACCGCTCCCGACTGCGACCTCCAGGTCTTTGCCCGCGAAACCCAGGGCCTGGGCCAGTGGGCTCCGAGGTCGCTGGCGGTTTATTAGGAGCCTCGGTGGCTAGTTCAGCCCACCTGCATTCGCCGAGGTGGGAATGAAGGCGGGTATGCGGGAGATCCAGGAAACCTTGGCTCAGGGCCTGGAATCCCCACCCCCTCCCCCAGCAGGGTGCCTTAGCTGGGGTGCGGGAATCGGCCGCTTAGCCTGACCCCAGAAGTCTCAGTTATGTAGGACAAGCCGGGAGGCAGCTTCAAAAAGGAGCCAGGACCGACGGCTCTTATCAGGGTGTTTCTGAATCCAAGCACTCTTACCGTCAGGATCTCGAGATTGAAAACCCCCAGGGCTCTCTCTCAAGCCTCTCTATTGCCATCCCAGACGCTAAAGTTTGAAAAAGGCACCTCTGATTTTCTTGGTTCCCAAGCACAGTGAAAGACATTACTATAGACTGCGTGTGGGAACTCGCCTCTATACTCTTCAGTTTTCTCCCCCTGAGCTGAAGCCGTTTCCTCCACCTGAATCCAGACGCCAACTACAACAGCTCCTTCCTTCCTCCCCTTTTCTCTCCCACCAGCCTGTTGCTTCCAACCTACTCAGAACAATATTCAAATGCAAGCAAATACTTTTAGAGAGCTGCAGGCTGTTAGGGGGCGAAAATACTTTCCTAAAGATTCAAAACTAGATTTGCAAGTGATTTATAATAATACACCACCATGGTATTACCAACATCTAGTAATATTGTTTGGGTGGGTTTTTTTTTTTTTTTTCCTCCTAGGCAACTTCACATTTCTCTATCACTGCTGCGCAGAGTGATAGAAGTTGAAACAGAATGGGCAGGCCTGTTGTAGCTCAGAGTTCATTGAGATTTTAAGAGCTTTACTCACTAGTATTCTCAAACAGTCTTGGTTTGCGCTAATCACAGTACATTTTATTGGAAATTAAATTCCTGTTTTAGTGTCCTGTAGAAGCATACTTTTCTTATGCTCCTATGGTGTAGGTAAGACTGAATATTGACTTGTTTTCTTAGCCACATCTTGTCTGCCAGGTGGTGTGTGTGTGTGTGTTGTGTGTGTGTGTGTGTGTGTCTGCCTCCTCCCCTATATTCAAAATGTAACAGTCCAGAAAGCCCTTAGATGGGTTTAGCCTCTTTTACCAATGAGAAAATTGATACTTGGGTTTCCTGAACGGGGACTCCCATTCAGTCAGTGGCAGAGTCAGGACTAGATGCAAGTCTCCTCATTCTCAGGCTGGTTCATTTTCTGTCCCTTTCCTTCCTGGCAGTCTCAGTGTCCCAGGTTTTGTCTGAATTTGCATGGATTGCAGTCTGTAGGCACTCCTCTCTTACAAGGATCCAAAATGGCTCTTTCCAGGCCTAGGCTGCTCACAGATGTTTCCTTGATGCCACTGTCCTCTAGTGCAGCTGTCACGGGCCTTTGGTATCACCATCTACTAGTTTAGCTGAAATACAGATTCCAAAAAAGACGTGTGGTGCCCAGAGAGTAGCAAAGAAAGCAGCTTCCAGGGAGGACTTCACAGCCAGCCTTCTGCGCTGTTCAGCTGGGACCACGGTGGGAAGTTGCCTCTTCTGTGGTGGTTAGTTTGAGGTGGTTTTGCACTGTGGTGATCAGGCTGGCCTTGAACTCCTGGCCTCTACCTCACCTTCCTGAGTAGCTAGGATGCTAGGCATGGTGCCATCCTACCTCCACAAGGTAAGAGGATCAGGAATTTTTTTTTTTTTTTTTGGTTTTTTTGAGACAGGGTTTCTCTGTGTAGTCCTGGCTGTCCTGGAACTCACTCTGTAGACCAGGCTGGCCTCGAACTCAGAAATCCGCCTGCCTCTGCCTCCCAAGTGCTGGATTAAAGGCATGCACCACCACCGCCCGGCGAGCATCAGGAATTAATGGTCATTCTTGACTACATAGCTGAGTTGGTGGTCAGATTGTGTTATGTGAGACTCTGTCTCTGAAAACAAAATGCAATAACTGGGACTATGGGTCCAGCTCACTGTGTTCACGTTGTCTTGTTTTTTTAGATTTGGGCTAAGAGATGGCTCAGCAGGTTAAGGTGCTTACCAAAATTCCTTGACAAGCTGAGGTCAGTTTTTGGAATCCATATGATAAAGAGTTGACTCCTCCTGCAAGGTATACTATGACCTCTGACCCCTCCCACACACACTATATTGAAAAAGTTGTTATTGCAGTGTTGTGCTCGATGTGCACATGTGTGGACAATTTCGTCATGGCATGCATGTGTGTGCAGGTCAGAAGAACTATTTTGTTGAGTCAGTTTCCCCCCCTTTCACCTTTACATGGATTCTGCAGATTAAACTCAGGTTGTCAGGTTTGTATGGTGGGTGTCTTACTCATGAACCGTCGTACCAGTCTTCCAGCTATTCCCCTTCCCCCTACATTTAATTTGCTGAACTTGGGAAGAAGGCACAGTAAAATTGGGGGGAGCCTTCATGTCCATGATATATGTCCATCCTTGGCACCAATACCGTAAAACTTTTAAATTGCTAGAGATTCCAGAACTGTAACGGTAATGGAATTCCAAGTCATCTTCAACTACACAGAGAGTCTATGAAAGCCGGACGGTGGTGGCGCACGCCTTTAATCCCAGCACTTGGGAGGCAGAGGCAGGCAGATTTCTAAGTTCGAGGCCAGCCTGGTCTACAGAGTGAGTTCCAGGATCAACCAGAGAAACCCTGTCTCGAACTCACCCCCCCCCCAAAAAAAATTAAACTAAAATATAATTGCTGGCTGCAAGGAGCTCCTCCTTGTCTCTTTCTGTGTGAACTATAATGCTCTTATATAAAAATGGAGAAATTACAATCCACTTCAGAAGATTTTTTTTTTTTTATTCATCACAATATCTGTATGAAAGCAGAAACTTAATACTTCTGTCCCTGCACAGCCGGAGTCTCTCGGCATTCTGTAGGAACACCATTTTGTTGATCTGTTCATCTCACACCATCTCACACGTAAAGCAGTCCTGGCCACTCCACCTTAAGAAGTCTGGCTGCCAGCAGAAAGGCTGAGCCTAGCCGACCTCACTACGAATCTAAAGTGTTTTGTTTACAATCAAGGCACCCAAGATCGTAAGGCAAATACTGCTGAGAAGGCAGGCGCCTACTGTAGTAGCATTGAAGTGGAAAGAAAGAAAGAAAGAAAGAAAGAAAGAAAGAAAGAAAGAAAGAAAGAAAGAAAGAAAGAAAGAAAGAAAGAATAAAATACTATGGAGTCGTGAAGGAAGAGTGCAGTCCCTTGTAGAAAGTTAAGGACCTGGGGAAAAGTAAACCAGGGAGAAAATTTTCTCACGGGTAGAATAAAGCCCCACAACACACTGCCCTCCATCAGAGTTTGCTTTTCCAAGACCCCCTAGTCCTTTGTGAAGTTTGGTCATCTTTTCCACTCCGGGTGCGTTCTTCCATAGCGCTGAGAAGTGTCACTCATGCAACGCCCTGCTCCACCCCCACCCCTTCCCCGGGTGCTGAGACTTTGGGAAGTTTAGCAAATGAGGCGAAGACCAAAACAATTTAGAACACCTGTGTGGAAGATAAGTGTCCAAGGGGGAGGGGCAAGCAGCTCCCAGCAACCGGGCTCCCAGGTGCGATCCTCTCCCAGGGCAATTATGAGCCCCGACTGTGTCTGAAGAGCAGTGTCACTGCCCTCCTACCGCAAACCCAGACAAGAGAACTTTCACCCCACATCCCCAAGCCTTATTCTTAGAGCAAAGGTGGCCCTGTTTCTGGCACTTTAATTCATCTTAACAACTATTTACTGTGCTCCTAATGTGCAGGGTTTTTGTTTTGTTTTGTTTTTTTTTGGTTTTGTTTGTTTTTCTTGCTCACTTGCTTTCCTCATTGTCCTAGTGCCCCGTTCCCACCCCCCCAACCCCCTCTTACACCCACCAGCCTCAGCCACTGCTCCTGCCTCTCCTCCCCTTTGAGTGCTAGGATTATGGGAGGTATACCTCCCTACCAACTATGGGGATTCTCATTGTTCTTACTTGTTTCTTTGTTGTTGGGGGTTGTTTTGGTTTTCTTTGGTTGGGTTTGTTGTTGTTGTTTTTAAGGTTTCACGTGTAATCCAAGGTGGTCTTGGATTTGCTGCAATCCTCCTGCCTCAGCATCTGGGTTACTACCACCTATCTTGTTTGGGGTCTTTTTCCACACACGTATTGGCATCTCCAATAAACTAGGCATTATCCTAGCTACTGGGGATGTAAAACCCAGTTGGAAATTAAGTTGCAGCTTACATTGTAATAAGAGAAGGGGAGGGGACAGAAGATAAACACTGAGTAACACAAGGTGTGTGTATGAAGGCGAGACACTCAGGAAGAGCAACAAGAGAGAATGGGAAAGCGCTGAAAGTGTTACAGTGTGGCCAGAGAAAGTGGTTTTCCACAGAGGCCTGAGGACTTGAGAAAACAGGCATGCCAAGTCTGTGAGAAGAGAGTGTGGCCCAGTAACTACAAGTCCTACCCTCTGGGTGGGACTTGCAGGATGCAGTCAAGGACACCTGTGTGGTGGACAAGGCAAAAGAAGGGGAGAGTGTCAACAGGAACAGTAGATCACATTGGACCACGTGGGCCCCAGAATGCAGCTGTTCACAGCAGGTGACAAGGGAAGACACCAGGAGGTTTGTAAAGGAGCAGAATGATCTGACCTTACCACTTGTGTGGAAATCCCCAGGGCATTTGTTTCAGCAGTATGGGGATTAAGAGAAGAATAAGTCTCAGTTCTTGCCTGTGCAGACCGCCACAAACACAAGAACTAGAGATGGGAAGCACAACACAGACAAACAGGATACAAGAAGAGCTGACGTGTGTGTGTGTGTGTGTGTGTGTGTGTGTGTGTGTGTGTGTTAGGGTCTTGAAGGAAGAGGAAAAATAATGGGCCATTGAGATAGCTCAACTGGTTAAGAGTGCTTGCCTCCAATCTCTGAAACTCACCTGACAGAGAGAACCAGTTCCTACAACTTCTTCTCTAACCTCCATGGTACATGGTAATAAACATCATATATACATATATGCAAATAAATAAATATTAAATTAATGTCATTACAATTTTTTTAAAATGTCAGCTTGGTAGGGTACAACATTGCCTACAACCCCTTTGGGAGATAGAGGCAGAAAGATCAACAGTTCAAGGCCAGCCTTAACTAGCTAAAGGGTCTGAGGCCAGGCCAGCCTGGGATATGTGAAATTCTATGTATGTAATCACAGCACCTGGGAGGTAGAATGGAGGCAGGAGGATCATGTGAGAGCAACCCTGATTTACATAGAGAGAGCTGGAGGCCAGTCTGGGTTATATCAGACCCCACCTCAAAAAAAAAAAAAAAAAAAAAAAAATCAAGAAAGAGCTGAAGAGATGTCTCAGCACTGGCTGCTCTTCCAGAGGTCCTGAGTTCAATTCCCAGCAACCACTTGGCTCACAACCATCTATAAGGAGACCTGGTGTCTTCTTCTGGCCTGCAGACATACACGCCGGCAGAACACTGTATACATAATAAATAAATCTTTTTTTAAAAAAATCAAGAATAAAAGAAAATGTTGATAAAATTATGAGCGTGTATCAGGAGGGAAGGTGGTCACCGATGAGGTCAGTCAGTCAGTCACAGGTTATAAAAGACAGGCAGAAACAACCTCGGTCTTCCTTCTTCAGTGCTGGGTACTACTGGAACTTGTGGTGAGGAGGGTGACAAGATCGCGGTCCAAACTTGTCTCCAGAATGCAAGCATGCCTGGGCCTGGGCCTGTGTTAGGGTCCAGTGCTTCAGATTGATCAGACAAAGTGATCTCCAGAGGTTGAAACCGAGGGTCATCCAAGAAACAGTGCCGAAGGATGGAGCGCACTGAAATGCTGGGCACAGTCCTGCTGTCAAATCAATGCAAAGGGAGCTGGGAGGCAGAGCTGAGGACAGATTGGAGGCAGAAAGACCATAAGACAAAGGAGGAGGATTTGGAGCAGCGTTCGAAGCAGCCTGGCATGATCTCCTGAACCTCAAAGGCGTGGTTGCACTTGCTTTCTGATGCCTCCAGCCTTGCCCGAGCACAGGGAAGTAACTGTTAAGGGGCCCAAAGTGTCTTGGACAATGGGATCTTTGTCTTAGGAAGTGGAGTCTGACAGCGAAGTAAAGGCTGGGTGTGGCAAGCCTGGAGAGGTTACACGGGAGGCCGCTGCACGCACGGGCAACAGATCACGCTAGGGTAAAGACTATATAAGGCAATGTGGACTTGGGATGAGAAGTACCCTTCTAAGAACACTATCTTCAGCCAGTGTGTGATGGAGAAGCCGATCGCGTCTGTCTTCAGAGTGTCAGGAAGAGAAGAAAAAGAACGTGTGAACTTGGTCAGAGAAGAGAGCATGGCATTGTAGACCTGACTTCTGCAGCTTATGAGCAGCCTATTCCCTGCAGCTGGTTTCAGAGACGCAGTCCAACGTTAATAGAACAGTTACTCTTCTTTTGTTCCAAATTACCGTTAGGGGTTTCTGTTTGTGGAACCTGTCATCCATGGTTACCACAGTACTTTCTGTATCCGAAGCAGCTTCCTCTGGCTTTGTTGCAGCTGAGCCTGTGATGGCCACGGTCTTGATACAGACACGGTGGCCATCTCATGCAGATGAAACTCAGAGAGGACTAAGTGTTCCAAAGGTCCTCAGACTTGGGTACCCATCTTCTGGAGGGGACTGCGGAGTTTATTTCAGGAGGTGCAATGACTTGATGAGTTTGTACATTGCATCCCTGCAAGGCCGCTGGGTTTCATTAACAGAGAACTAGTCAGAAGGTTCTGGAGCTGGGAGATAGAAGCTCAACAAGTAGAAGTGCTCGTCTTGCAAGGCAGATAGGCTGGGTTCAATCTCTAGAACTCACACAAAAGTAGAAGGACAGAGCCAACACCACAGAACTGCCCTCTGACCTCTCCTTACATACATCCTGGCATATGTGCACACACACACACACACACACACACACACAAACAATTTTCTTTTTAAGTTCTGGAGTAAGATGAGATTCAGATCCTTAGAGAAAGTTGAATTTGTGGAAGAAAACTAGATTTAAGAAGTTAGCAGGGTGAGCCGGGCGGTGGTGGCGCATGCCTTTAATCCCAGCACTTGGGAGGCAGAGACAGGCGGATTTTTGAGTTCGAGGCCAGCCTGGTCTACAGAGCGAGTTCCAGGACAGCCAGGGCTACACAGAGAAACCCTATCTCGAAAAACCAAAAAAAAAAAAAAAAAAAAAAAGAAGTTAGCAAGTTAGCAGGGCATGTTAGGGGATTGAAGCAGAAAGAAAAAAAGCCCACAAGTTTGAGCACAGCCTAGGCTACAAAGTGAGTCGCAGGCCAGTTTGGGATTACAGAGTGAGACCCTGCCTAGAAAAACAAACAAAAAGGGGCTGGAGAGTTTTCTCAGTGGTTAAGAGCTCTTGTTGCTCTCACAGAGAACCGGATTCAATTCCCAGCACCCAGAGAACAGCTCACAACCACCTGTAAGTCTAGCTTTAAGCGATCCTACACATTCTTCTTACCTCTGTAGGCACCAGACATGAGTGGGGTGCACATACATATATGAAGGCAAAGGAGTTGTATACATAAAATTAAGTAAATGCAAAAATAAATTTAAAATATGATTTAAATAAGGTAAGGACAGGGTTTTAAAAATTTGGCCATTTTTACACATAGGAAAAAAAATACTGTCAAGGAAAACGTAGTAAAGAAAGACAAGCTGAACAGTATTGTCAGTGTCCTATGAAGGAATAAATGTAAAAACATGAGTTCAAAAGCACAAACAGAATTGACTTTTCACGTCAATTGCAAGCGAGAGGTGAAATTTAGAAATATCGAGCATTCTTGCCACCGACCTGCCTTCCTCAGGTACATTCTCTTCTCCACACTGAGAAAACATGGAGAAAATATCCCGCAAGTCTAACCTCAGTCTTCAGTTTATTCAAAGGTACACTCAAACTAAAAACAACGACAAAGCCTAGGGACTCCCCACTTTTTGATTCTGATCAGTCGCTCTGAATAATCATTCACATGATTATTTGTTCATTTCTTTATTCATTAAATTTTTAATGAGCCCATAGCAGATGCCAGACTCTCTGGGGACACAGTGGAGAACAAAAGTAACCAAAGTCCCTGCTGTCATGGAACGGTGCTTACACTCAAGTGTGGGAGGCACACAATACACAAATAAATAAGCGTAATACGTCATGTTGTTGTGAGTGCCAAAAAAACGACAAATAGATGAGGAAGGGAGAGGAGGGGAGGGACGAAGGCCCAGGCTGCATCGGCAGGAAAGAATTCACATAAAGTGGCATGTGAGTGGAGACCAGAATGGAGGAGGCCATAGACCATGGAAGTTTCTGTGTTCCAGGCAGAGGAAACAGCAAATCTCAAGTCTCAGAGGTTCAGAATGTCCTTGAGGAGGTTGAGGGACAACATGTGAGCCAGTAATCCATAATTCCATAGTGATGAGGGCTGGGTGGTAGATGGATCAGAGGGGAAAGTAGGGGCTCAGATGATGTACAATTTATAAACCATGGTAAAGACTCAGTTTCATTCAAATTGAACTAGGTTGTCTTTGAGGCGAGTTTTGATCCAACTTTGACCAATTTGAATGCCTTTGACTGTTGAGAAGTACTTGAAAGAGGCAAGAGAGAAGTAGGGAGACCAGCTGGTAGACTGTATAATAAATACTCTAGGTATGAAGTCCCAGACCAGGGTGGTATCCAGTGTACATGAAGAGACAGGGGACATTTTTCTGGGGTTCCTAAATATCTGTGTATGAGAGAGAGGGAGTCCCTAAGGATGAAGGTTTTGGCCTAAATCACGAGAGAAACCATTTGCAGGGTGGGGTTGGTGGGAAAGAAGGAACAAATTTTGCTTTAAACATACTGGGTTTGAGTCATGTATAGTAGCATACACTTGGAATCCTAGTATTGGGGAGACAGACATAGGAGGATTACTTCAAATGTAAAACGTTTTTAAGTGTTAAATTTGAGATGTCTATGGACATCCAGGTGGAAGTTTAAATAGGTCCTTGGTTGAATTCAGGAGAGAGAGATCTCTGTTGGAAGTGTGAATTTGACAACTTAAGCACATAGGTGATGTTAACACCGTAGGACTGACTGGATGTCGTGTTCAGGCCTGTAATCCCAGCATTTGGGACTTAAACTTTAGAAGTGCCTCAGAGACCATGTAAAAGTGCTTCTAGGCAGAGGAGAGAGCATTTGATCAAATGCAACTGATAGGTCAAGTAAAACTAAGGCTGGGAACTCCAGTGCCTTTAGTTGATCTTGGTAAGACTAACGTTGGGAGCAGAGGGTAGTGGTTGATACACTTTGCCCTTGAAAAGTAAGATGGCTACTAAATAAGCCAACCTTACACTCTCAAGAGCTAGAGCTGAGGGCAATGGAGAGTGCACTCAGCAGTTAAGAACGCTTATTCTTCTTGCAGAGGACCAGGGTTCAATTCCCAGCATCTGCGTGGCAGCTTACAACCACCAGTGACTCCAGTCCAGGGGATCTGATGTCCTCTTCTGGTCTCCATGGACACCTGACATGAACATGGTGCATGGATATGTATGTAGGCAAAACATTCATATACAAAAATAAAAAATATAAATATATACAAAATAGCTAGAACTGGGAGGTTCTTCTGGAGAATCAGAGATCACAGAGGTAAGAGGTCAGACAGATTGAGGATGGACAGGGACCAGCAGTATCTATGTGATAGAGTGTTTAATCACGGACTTCTATGACAAAAGTAATTGACCCCCCCCCAAATTTCTAATTTATTATTCCTATTTATGTATGGTCCTTATAACTAGGTGGTTGTGGCACATGCCTTTGATCCCAGCCCTTGGGAAGCAGAGGTGGGCAGATTTCTGAGTATGAGACCAGTTTGGTCTACAGAGTGAGTTGTAGGACAGCCAGGGCTACACAGAAAAGCCATCTTGAAAAAAACAAAACAACCAAAAATTTTTTTAAAAAACAAACAACAACAACAAAACCCACCCCAAAACATGTGACCTTTGTAATGTCCTGTAAAACAGTTTTTCATGTTCTAAGAACTAGGCAGTATGACTAACATTCCTGTGGCACACATGAACACGTTGTACATTGCACACATTATCTGTGATGACAAGTAAGAGCGTTACTTTCATACAAAAGACCTAATTGAATCCTATCTCCCAGACCTAGTCAGAGGCAGATCCAAATTATGCTACAGACACTATCCATCCTTCTAGTCAGAGGCAGGTCAGATTTAATAGTTAACTCTCCATCTCTGAGACTAGAACACAATTAACTCAACCCAGCAGACACAGAACAGCACCAAAGGCATACTCACGCTCTCCTTGTGTATCTGTTGATTACCTACAACATGTCAGGCATTTTGTTGGGTGTTGCACTCACAGACACAAATAAGTTCCACAGGCAGCTCAGATGCACCATATGAAACTCAAAACAATGGGGCCAGTGAGATGGCTCAGCTGGTAAAGGCTCCTCCTCTCAGGCTTCATGACCCAAAGTTCAGTCCCTGAGACCCACATGGTAGAAGAGAACCAACTCCTGAAAGTTGTCCTCTGACCTCTTGTGGGTACAGTAGTTTGACAAACATAACTTGAGAGAGAGAGAGAGAGAGAGAGAGAGAGAGAGAGAGAGAGGTCCAAAATTTGTCTTGCCTACAAGATATGGAAGGATACAGATGGAGCAGGGACTGAGGGAACAGCCAACCAGTGACTGCCCCAAATTGAGACCCATCTCATGTGAGAGAGCCATCCCCTGACACTATGAATGATACTCTGCTATGCTTGCAGACAGGAGCCTAGCATAACTTCTCCTGAGAGGCTTCATCCAGCAGAGGATGGAGAAAGATACAGAGACCCAGACCCAAACATCAACAGAGCTTGGGGAGTCTTGTGGAAGAGGGGAGAGAAGTGAGCAGGCCAGAGGGCCCAAGGACACTACAAGAGCTACAAAGTCAACTAACCAGGGACCATGGGGGCTCACCAAGCCTGGGCTACAAAGCAGGGTGCATGCAGGAGCTGGACCTAGACCCTCCTACACATTTGTAGCAAATGTGCACCTTGGTCTTCATGTGGATCCCCTAACAAGTGAAGTTGGGGGAGGGCTGTCTCCGACTCTGTTCCCTGCCATTGGATCTTCTTTCCCTTACCTCAACTGCCTATTTGGGCCTCAGTGGGAGAGGATGTGCCTAGGATTAGATATCCCAGGGTGGGGGTAACACCCAATGGGGGCTCCTCTTCTCCTCCGAGAACAGGAGGGAGCAGTGGGGAAAAGGATTTGTAAGTGTGGGACTGGGAGGAGAGGAGAGAGGGGACTTTGATCCGGATGTTAAGTGAATAACAAAAAAAAAATTAATAGTTGGGGAAAAAAAAAAAAGCGGGCAGTGGTGGTGCACGCCTTTAATCCCAGCACTTGGGAGGCAGAGACAGGCGGATTTCTGAGTTCGAGGCCAGCCTGGTCTACAGAGTGAGTTCCAGGACAGCCAAAGCTATACAGAGAAACCCTGTCTCAAAAAACCAAAAAAAAAAAAAAAAAAAAAAAGAAACAAGTTACAGAAAATTTAGAGTCTCCAATAAACACAGTTCTTCTTACCTAAGTGGTAGATTCTCTTTGGCATTCACATTTTTTCTGACAGAACTTTTCTACCCACATACAGTTTATCAGTCATGATGAGGTTTGCGTCAGTACACTCTTTAACCAAGTGAAAACACAAGGGCAGAATGAAATCATAGCTCCTCATCAGTGCCTTGATCACTGGTATGTGGCATGACCTAACAAGATGGCCAGGATTCACAATGACCAAGTTCAATGTAATTATCATTTGAATGATGGGATTTTAATGTGATACGATGTTTTGGACTTGTTATATATCTTTAATGACTTATTTTCTACATTTTTCTTTTGTTTTCTTTTGAGACAGTATCTTAAAATATAACACAGGTTGGCCTGAAAAATCTCTGTAAGTATCCAAAGATGGCCTCAAACTTAAGATCCTCCTGTTTTAGCTTTCCAAATACTGGGTTTGCAGGTATGTCTTAAGTGATTACCAATGGACAAATGTAAACACATGAAAAAAATGTTAAAAAAAAAAAAAGAGAGAGAGAAAATGTTTAAAATAGAGGAAGAAAGAAGGCACTGGGTAGAGAGAAAGGAAAATAAAGAAAACAAATCTCAAAATATGAGTCATCGCAGGGCCTGATGGGATGGTTCAGTGGGTAACAGCGCTTGTTAGTCTTGTAGAGGACCTGGGGTCATTTTCTAGCACCCACATGGTAGTTTACAATTGTCTGTAGCTTCAGTTCTGGGGGAATCTCTGCTGGCCTACAAGGGCGTCAGGCACACATGCAAGCACACACAAACATACACACAGTACATGTAGGCAAAACCCCACATACATAAAATAAAAATAAATAAGCCTTTAAAACTACGCATGACTCATCACTGTTTGGACCCAGATTTATCATAGGTCCTTATTTACCATGGATGTAGTCGTAACTGCTTAAAATAAAATATGAAAACTCCCATGTGCCTACTCTAACAGTCTGACTTTTTAACACAACTCATTCTGAAAGAGCTCTGTTGGACTCTTTGATAGGGTGTGAAGAAGTGAGTCAAATGCCACCAGCTCTTGGGGTGGGAGTATATCTTAAGGTGTACAGAGACTGGAGACGCTGGGGCAGGAGGATCACCACAAGTTCTAAACCGGTCAGGTTGTTCAGTATGATCCAGGACAGCCTGGGGTACAGAGTGCAACCCCATGGATGGTGGGGATGGGGACAAAAAGAGACAAGACAGCATTGGACTTCCCCAGCACCAAAACAGCAAAAACCTTTATTCATCTCACAACACTGAGTTATGTGGTAAGCCTGCAAAGTGTAAACGAAGGTGTGAAACCACTTTCTCCTGTGTACATCGGGCTGTAGACTGATCAAGAAAGCACTATCTAGCCAGACACTGTGCACACCCACGTGACCCCAGCTACTGTTCATGCTGAGGAAGGACTGCAAGTTCAAGGCAGGCCTGGTTAACTCTGGGAGAGCTTATCTTAAAAACACCAAAGAGACCAGCACTGGACGGTGGTGACACAAGCCTTTAGTCCCAGCACCTGGGATGCAGAGGCAGTCAGATCTCTGACTTTGAGGCCAGCCTAGAGTACAAAGAGAGTTCCAGGACAGAGAAACCCTGTCTCAAGGTTAAAAGAAGAAGAAAAAGAAAGAAAGAAAGAAAGAAAGAAAGAAAGAAAGAAAGAAAGAAAGAAAGAAAGAAAGAAAGAAAGAAAGACAGAGAGAGAAAAAGAAAGACAGAGAGAGAGAAAGACAGAGAGAGAGAAAGAAAGGAAGAGAGAAGAAGAGAGACGAAGAGGAAAGAAAACAGAACCACAAAACAGATAAATAAAACATGGGCCTGATGTTTACATATGTAATCCTATTGCTAAGAAACTGAAACAGGAAGCCGGGCGGTGGTGGCGCACGCCTTTAATCCCAGCACTTGGGAGGCAGAGGCAGGCGGATTTCTGAGTTCGAGGCCAGTCTGGTCTACAGAGTGAGTTCCAGGACAGCCAGGACTACACAGAGAAACCCTGTCTCGAAAAACCAAAAAAAAAAAAGAAACTGAAACAGGAAGATTGTTGAAAGTTTGAGACCAGCCTGGGCTACATAGTGAGTTTAAGTCTAACCTGGACTGTATAGTAAGCCTCTGTCTTAAGACAAAATAAGATCAGGGAAATACTTGTGTACTTGTCTAGCATTCTCTCTCTCTCTCTCTCTCTCTCTCTCTCTCTCTCTCTCTCTCTCCCTCACACACACACACAACACACTGCCCTACCCCAGTCTCTCCCCCTCCCCTCCCTCCCTCCCTCTCAATTTTATTTATTTATTTTTTTTTAGTTTTTTCGAGACAGGGTTTCTCTGTGTAGCCCTGGCTATCCTGGAACTCACTCTGTAGACCAGGCTGGCCTCGAACTCAGAAATCCGCCTGCCTCTGCCTCCCAAGTGCTGGGATTAAAGGCGTGCGCCACCACCGCCTGGCTCTCTCAATTTTTTAAAGCAAACTTTGGATCAGGTTTTAAACTTTTAAAGCTGCATTCGTTTGCTTCAGTGTTTTGTCAGTACCAGCGATTGAGCCTAGGACCGTGCACAGTCTAGGCACCCTGGTTTTGCTGTTTCTGTTGAGTCTGTTTCACAAAGTTGCTCAGGCTGGTCCTGAACTCCTTCTGTAGGCCAGGCAAGCTTTGAACTGCAATCCTTGTCTCCTGCTCCTCTCCATTTGGGTGTGCCAGCCTGTGATACTAGGTCTGGATGAGGCTACACTGTTTTTGTTTTCTAGAGAAATAATATTGTTCTGTAGCCCAGGCTGGCTCAGACAGGCATACATCACTACTCTTAGCCTAAAACTGCTGTCCATTGCAACAAATGCCCTTAAGGGTGCATGGACCTTCAAAGAAGCAGCACCTGCTCTAGGATTAAAGGCTCTGAGGTGGCAATGTCTAACAGAAATAGGACACACAAGCAAAAACATGTTTTTTTTTTTTCTTAATTGCCACATATTTTTTACAAAGTAAAAGTCAAAAAGAAACACATGAAATGTTATTGTAGCATATAATGAAATAAAATTTATCAATTGTTGTTATTGCTGAGACAAAGTCTCAGTATGTAACCCTGACTGGCCTGGAACTAGCCTTATAGACCTGTGTGGTCTCAAATTACAGCCCTCCTCACTTCTGCCTCACAGGTTCCAGGATGACAGATGACTGACCAAACTCAGCTTCAAGACTTTCATATTTCCTTTTTTACTCTGATTTCTTAAAATCTAGTATATTCTACGCTTACAGTCCATCTTAATTTGCGTCAGCACAGTTCAGTGCTCTACAGCCAGCACGTTGGTCAACAAGAATGGGTATTTTTCTAGCCACAGTGGGCAGGCTATGACAGTAAGTCCAAATGCCACTTGAGATTTCATTGTGTACTTCTCACCAGCACGCTGTTTTTAAGGTTCCTAGGCAAAGTTTAAATGGCCTAACTCCTAACTCTAAACTTGTTATTTATAGAGGCACTTATCTGTGACAGGGTCTCATGTAATCCAACCTGGCCTTGAACTGATCCTCCTGCCTCTACCTCGGAACTGCTGGGACAACAGGTGTGCGGCACTATGATCAGCTTACAATGTGACTTCGCAGAACGTTATTTTCTATGTACCTACTTGTGGCTCAGTATATGAATTCAATATATAATGGAGTTCTGGGCAATAACATACAGAGGAGTATCTGTTAAGTCACAGAGGAAGGAAACTCCTTCTGAGAATGACTTCAAGAGGAACGCTGTAAGCTGCCCACACTCCTCACCGTTTTTTTTTTTTTTTTTTTTTTTTTTTTTTTTTGGTTTTTTGAGACAGGGTTTCTCTGTGTAGCCCGGGCTGTCCTGGAACTCACTCTGTAGACCAGGCTGGCCTCGAACTCAGATATCCTCCTGCCTCTGCCTCCCAAGTGCTGGGATTAAAGGCGTGCGCCACCACCGCCCGGCCACAGTCCTCACCCTTACAGATGTTAAAGATTACATAGCACAGGCTGGCTCCTGTCTCAGCCTCTTGAGTGCTAGGATTATAGGCATATGTCACCATGCCCAGATGCTTCTTTCCTTCTGTTTGGAACCTTTCAGATTGAGAACACGTTTAGGGGGTGTGGCAACTGCCTTGGGATACTGACAAAAGATTCTTTAACACAGTAAAGATAACAGAAGGGTTCTTTTCTTATCAGAGGTGTAAATTTATGAAACCAACCATGCAAACAAAGGGCAAAGGGAGGCAAGGACAGAGTTCCCTATCAGAAGAACGAGCGGTCAGCAAGGTCCTCGGTGAGCTTTACCTAAATAGTAACAACCCAAACCTAGCCTTCTTCCTGCTGCTACTTCTCTCACTGAAGGTTCTTTCCTTCATCCATACGACTTCTTCTTTTTATTTTTTCTTGAGACAGGGTCTGTGTAGTCCTAGCTGTCCATATATAGACCAGGCTGGTTTCACGCTCACAGAGCTCTCCCTGCCTCTGCTTCTGGAGTGCTGAGATTAAAGGCATGCGTCACCATGCCCAGCTCACGTCATTCCTTCTTAAAGCGTAAAGAGGGTGTTGTATTACTGAGAGTGTAAAGCTCAAAGTGACAGCAAGGATTTTAAAAAGAAATAGTTCCCCACTCCCCCACCAGAAATATCAAGAACATGTATTGTATTTGTCATACAATTTGTCATACAAATACAAATACAATAACATATTTGTCAATATGTAGACACAAACGACAGCCGATTTTTAAGTACTGTACAAGGTCATGGCAATCTCAGGCAAACATGCCCAAAAAGTTGGCTGTAGAAATGACACTGTCAATTGTTTCAGTTACTGATTGTAAAAACTTTGTTAAGCATATTTTCTGAGTTACACAGAAGACTAAGTGGGTGACCATTACTCTGGTTTGATTCTTTTGTTCACCAAAGGATTCCTTTTCAATGAAGAAAGACATTTTTGTCTGATCACTTACCAGCCCTACACTAATTTTATCACATGTAGGCCAATTAGAAACTCAAAACTCTCCTTTCTTTTTAAATTCAAATGTCTTACATTTAGTGACAGCCCAGAGCTGATATTTCTAGCAACCTTTGTCTTTTTGTGTTTTCTGTTGCTATCCATTGCCGGGTTGTTTGTTTGAGACAACGTTTTGCTGTGCTCCTTAGGCTGGCTTTGAACACCTGAAACTCCTGTCTCAGCCTTCCAGGAACTAGCATTGAAGATGCATTACCAGGTCAGACTTTATCTACTCTTGGAAAAAAAAAAGAAAAGAAAATTGGTTTCTGCATGCATTTGTATGCATCATATGCAGTTCCTACATTGGCCAGAGAAGGGTATGGGATCCCCTGGAGTTGGAGTTGTAAGAGGTTATGAGCTGCTATGTGGGCAGTAGGAACTGGACCCCAGTTGTCATCAAGAGCAGCAACTGGTCTTCATCCCTGAGCCATCTCTCCAGCTCTGATGGACTCTTCTTCTAACTTCCATACAGAATTTCCATTAGAGCCATATCATAATGTTCAATTCAATCCTTGAGGGTGGCTATGGTGGTGCACCTCTGTAGTCCCAGCACTTGGGAGAATGAGACAGGAAGATTCCAAGTTTGAAGCCATCTTGTGTTACAAAGCAAGACCCTCTCTCAAAGACCAACCAACCAACCAATACAATCTGTTCTCCGATGATAGTTGACAAAGGAAGCCCTCTTTTGGGTTAGTCTAGTCATAATACATGAACAAGAAATCCATTCATTCTTTCTGTATTTTTTCTTTTATGAAGAAAATGTCAGTTCAATATAGGTGTGGAAAACTGGTTATCATCTTACCTCAAGTAAGCTATTGTTCCTATCTATAATAGAGAACCTGTTTCTGTATTTAAGACAGGTTTTCATGTAGCCCAGGCTGTCCTATGACTAAGTATGTAGGTGGGGAGGATCCTGAACTTCTGATCCTGCCTCTATCGGAGGAATGAATACACAGGCATATGCCACCAGGTCCCATTTTATTCAGTTCTAGATAAAGCCATGGCTTTTAGGCAAGGAGCCTACCCACTGAGCTACAAACCCCAGAACCTTTTTTTTTCCCAATGTACTACCATACCCAGATAGTACAGAAAAACTGTCCAAAACATTATGCTAAATTTTATTATATTGAACATAAAAAAAAAAATCCAAAGGTGAGATGATAGCTTCTCTTGAGACTAATGTTGGAAGCATGAGAAGCCTTCAAGAGCTGGCCTCTTCTTACTGGTAAAAAATCTCACTTTTCTGGTAGAAAAACGTTGCAAATTTGAAGACTTCAAACTCATCAGTCAAAAAATAACTAGGGTCTAATATAATTGCCAAAAAATATCTATTGTCTTTTTTAAAACTAGAAAAATGTCCAAGCTTAGCTGAGTTAACAGTTATTAATGTTTTTTTTTTTTTTGAGCATACTGGAATGTATCAATAGAAATTCCTTCACAAAACAAATCAGTTTGCCTCTACTTGCAAATGGATAATCATAGCTAAAATAATCTATGCTTATCAGACAGTAATTTATGGGGACTGTCTGAGTCTATTTGAAGCGAACTTTGAAGGGACATTCAAAATCTTAAAAACTGGCAATTATAGGCTTCTGCTTTGAAGGGCTATTGCTTCTAGTGTCAGCTCTTTCTAGTTTCAAAATTTGCATGGCCGCCTTTCTGAGTTTGTTACAAGAAATCAGTCTTGGCCCGTGCAGGAATTGCTCGAACTCGGCGACCTTAGGGTCAAACTTATTTGCATCGTTGCTATACAAAGTCCATCCTTTAATTAGGCGTCAGCGCCGCCGGTCTTCGCGCTCATGCTCCGCTGCTAGATTTAGCGATGGTGGAGTGCACAGCACCTGGGTCATTTGTGCTCAGGACTCTGACGCGACACCGACTTCTGGGCGTTGTTGTTTTCATTTCGGCTCTCCGAGATTTCCACTGCACACGCCGCTGCTCGCTCTCTAGTCCCGGGACAGGCAGGCGCGGTTTTCTCGGAGAAATCCACGTCACCCGCGCATGCGCATGCACAGGCTCTGGGCGGAGGGAAAAGGCTTGCGCTCGGGCCGCGGTAAACAAGCACTGCGCAGGCGCTGTGGGCCAAGGGGAGTGTTTTGTTTTGTTTTGTTTTTTTCTTTTATTTTGCATAGTAAAAAAAGGGGAACGCCAAAGCAAACCCTTGTATCTTAAAGAGGATCGACTATCTGGCTTCTGCTCACTGTTTCTGAGGCACCAGCTACGCGACCATGACAGACATAACTCTCCCACAGAGAGTCATGTCGGCCTTAACTGAAAGCTCTTTCGCTTTCTGTCTACACTGTGGCTGTGAGGAAGAAAGGACAAAAAGAAGAAAAAAGATTTAAAGGAGAGGTGGTGGGCGGTCCTCCCAACGCCACATAAAAACCTCAGCGCCGGTCTTTTCCCCAGACAACGCGAGATCCTGTGCCAGGACGTGACTCCGCCTCCCGCCCCTCCCGTGATGGTGTGCGCATGCGTCGGGCTT
Source organism: Mastomys natalensis (assembly GCA_021653895.1). Taxonomy (NCBI): domain Eukaryota; kingdom Metazoa; phylum Chordata; class Mammalia; order Rodentia; family Muridae; genus Mastomys; species Mastomys natalensis. The sequence goes on along the minus strand of JAJTUV010001637.1, from coordinate 737,134 downwards.
TTTTGGCGCGCAAACCTTTCAAAACTTCCTGCTTGGTCACAGGTGGCCCCGCTGGCCCCCGGGAATGTGTGTCAGGTTGGAACCGGCGATTCACGCCCCAGCATAACGTCCTTAGGGATTTTCGGTCGAAATTCCACTTGAATGTAACTCGTCCCCTCTTTTTCTGTCCGTATATGGGTCATGAGTTTTCTGCGAAAGAGTCTGAATGGGAGAGAACCCATCGCGGTTTTAAAAAAACGTTGAGTTTTAGTTGTGTGGAACGCTAACTCTGCGAGCCGCATAAAGGGATAAATCTATGGGACGAACGGATTTTTTTTTTTTTTTTCTTGAAGACTTTGAGAGGCTGTGAATGTGGACCGGGTTTAACAAAGTAGGATGAAGATGAGAAATTTTACAAATGGAAGAAGTCAATGAAGGCAGTACCACATGCTTGAAAGAGGAGGCTTAGCTTAAAATATTTATGCATATTTGTAAGCAAGTAGGCAGCAGTGCCGCATATTTAGTCTGTGACAGCGAAGTAATAGGGGAATGTCTTTGAGTGCAACTGAGACATTTATAAAAGTTGTCAATGAGCAGGAGCTGAGATTGGGGCTGGGTAAAACAGATAAATAATCTGGAGTATAGAATGTTGCAAGTGTGGGCGAGTCTGATTTGGCCTCTTTTCTCTCTCAGGGGACATGGAACACCTGCACAAACTGGATTTTTGCCCTGTAACGTCTCAAAGGTACCATCCAGCACCTGAAGTGTCCTCTTTCCAATAGAATGCCTGGCATCTCCCACCAGCCTCATGGTTCAGCAGGAATGAAACTTGGCTACCAAGTCACTGGCTCATTACAGATTATGTATTCCCAATATATATAGTCATCCAGTCGTGTAGATCTTCGAATCCACTTTACTGTTGGGAGCAGTGCAGTCTAGTCAGTCTTGTCATTTTCCCTATCCCCAGCGATTGTTTCCAGTAACGAAATCCATGATGCTCAGGCCCCCTGCGCAATGTATACTATTTGCATATAGCCTTTGTACATCTTTCCGTAAAGTTTAAAAAAATCTCTGGATTATTTGATATGTAAATTGATGTAAATATTATGCAAATAGCACCTTACTATAATGTATAGGGAGTAATGGCAAGCAAAGCATTCAGTACAGAGATGCAAATTTTTCTTCTCTATTTTTATAGCTGCTTTTGGCTGAATCTGAGGATGTGGAACCCATGGATGTGGGGAGAAGACTTATTTCTCTCTCCCTGTCTGTGAAAGAACTACCTCACTGTATTGATCAGACTGGCCTAAATGGACTAAAATATCTAGACTCAGACAGTCCTCTTAACTTCCTGAATAGCTGACATTCCAAGTGTGTGTTGGGTACAGTTCTGAAAATATTTTGATCCTTTGTGTACACTATAAAGAAAATATAGGAAGACTGATGGGATATATAATTTGACTAGTCCCAACAGAGAAACTGATAGTTAAGCAATATAAAAAAAAAAAACAAAGAATGGAATGTCTCAGGATTAAAGCTGGCAGTGATGGAGAAGGATCTAATAACCTTTAGAGGAAAGTCCTTGGAAACCAGGTATAGAGGCATACACCTATAGTTCCAGCTATCCAGGGATGAGTCGGGGACTGCTTGAACCTAGCTGGGACATAGCCTGGGGAGGGGATGGAGAGAGGAAGGAATGAGGGAAGACAGAACCAGCCATGGTCGACCCTCTCAGCAAGTTCTCTCTCTCTAAAGCACCGTATTTTACAGATTGTATTCTGTTGTGTGAGCTGAATGTGCTGGATTCACAGGAAGTGGAGGGGAGACATATGGTACAATGGAATAGGATTTTTGGTTGACGTCTAAATATTTGGTTTTGGGTATTGGATCACCCGTCATCTGAGTGTAATGTCATAGAACTGTTTAGAATTGGGGATCAGAACCCTGAGGCTTGACCTTGGATATGCTGGTCATACCATATGACATCTCAGAGCCTCACTTCTGTATTTATAAGGTAAGGAGAATAAGGATGAGGGTATCTTTTTTAAAAAATTATTTTTATTTTACCTTGGTGGTGTTTTGCCTGCATTATATGTTTGTGCGTCACTTGTGTTCCTGGTGCTCTGAGAGGCCAGAGGAGGACATTGGATCTCCTGAGTTACAGATGGTGGGGAGCCTCCGTGTGAGTGCTAGGACGGAATCCAGCCTCTTAGGCTTGCTTTGTGGAACAGAGAGCGCCTTTACCTGTTGAACCATCTCTTTGGCCCATTAGGCTTCTGTTTGTTTTTGTTTGTTGAGACAGGTTCTCTAAGTAGACCAGGCTGACCAAGAACTCAGAGTCACAGAGATTCTCTTGCCAGCACACAGACATGCATCCATGTCATCTCTGCGCCCTGGACACGTATCTTCGAGTGGGTCCAGTTTTGTAGTGAATCAACATACATGTGAAAAATAGCCCTTGTGGGACAGTTGGGAATGTATAAAGATTGTTCTCTTAGGTTGTTCTTTCCTTAAACTTTAATTGTTGATGCGTCTGTGTGCTAAGATTAAAGGTGTGCACTACTGTGCCTACCCTCCATCAGTATTTTTAAGATGTTGTTTTATTGTTATTATTATTGTTGTTGTTGAGAACTACTGCTTAGAGAGTTTCTGTTGAAAAGAAACTAGACCTATGGCTTAAGCCCTCCCGATCTGCATAGTTATATATTTGAAGAGATTCTGGAGGAATAAAGGCAAGGGCTTGAGATGAGCAGACCAGTCGGCCACAGTGATATATATTCTGGAATAAGCATACTAACTTGGGAGCAGTTAGTGTTGTCATTACTGTGGATGCCAGGAACACACTGAATTTGCTGTATGGACGACTTTGAACCTCCCAAACTGGCCCTTTGATCTAGCTCAGGCAACAAAAAGATATCTTGGTTTCTTTGCCACCTGGAGCTGTTCTGCTCCATTGATTGGGGAAGGCATGATTAAAGTGTTTGTGCATGGGTGGTCTTCTCTCCTGGGAGGGCAGGTGGGAATGCCTTTTTTTTTTTTTTTTTTTTTAAAGCAGGCATTGATTATGAAGGCTTCCACAGCCTATCTAAGGTATGAGATTGATCTGACCACACCGATGGTTTTGTTGTTACTGACAGATGGGAAAAGTAGGGTTTAAGCCTATCTTCATAACCTTTCAGTGAAAACAAAATCACTTGGGGATGGGGAATGTCTGGGAGAGAGATTTATCCTTTTTTTTCCTTTTGTGTGATTTTGGACACAAGATCCCATGTATCCCAGGCTAGCCTCAGAGCAGCTGTCTCACCTACCTTCACCCTCCAAGTGCTGGGATTATAAATTAGTGCTGTCACACATATTTTGTAAAAGTTATGGAGATCAAACCTAGGGTTCTGTACATATGTGCTAGGCAGGTAGACAGGCACTATTCAAATCGAGCAACATGCCCCAGCCCCAGGAACTTTACTTTCTTAGACATAAACTGTTTGCTAGTACCACAACATTGACTTTCATAAGTTGAAAACACCATTGTTGGACACTAAGACCGAAATGTAGTAGTTATGGCCAAGAATACCTTTTGCCATGTGGGATGCATTTTTTTTTTTAATTTTTAATTATATGTTTGCGTGTGTGTCTGTATATATTTATGTGCATGTGAGTGCGGGTACCCTCAAAGACCACAGGTGTTGGATTCCCCCTGGACTTGGAATTACAGGTACTCGTGAGCTGCCTGATTTGGTTGTTCGGAACTAAACTCCGTTCCTCTGGAAGAGCAGCAAGTACTCTTAACCTGAGTCATCTCTGCCCTGGACACTATCTTTGAGAGGGGCCCACTTTTTAGGGAATCAAGCATACATGTGAAAGATAGTCCTTGTGGGACAGGCAGGAATGCATGAGAGATTGGATTCTTTTTTGGTTGTTCTTCTTTAAACTTGAATTATTATTGATGTGTCTGTGTGGGAGGGAAGGGGGTGTACATGCATGGGTGTGGGAGGTCAGAGGCTAACTTTCTGGAGTCATTTTTCTCCTTCCCTTTTGTGTAGGTTCCAGAGATCAAACTCAGATTGTCAGGCTTGTGGGGCAAGCACTCTCCTCAGGCAGCCCACTCACCACCCTTCACAGATGAGTTTTATGAGTTTTCATGAGCCAAAGACAAATAATGCTTGAAGTTCATGACTGATTTTTCAGCTGGTGGAGACCACCAGTGCTTTCGAATAGGGAGTAAAACAAGAAAGAGAGTCTGATTGGGGGAAATGCAGTTAGGAAGTATGGGGTTAGAGCCTAGTGGTAAACCACTTGCCTAGCACTCCTAGAGCCCTGCGTTCCACCACCTGCCACCCCCAATTAACAAAAATTGGTAGGTTTGTGTTTTCTTTTTAGATGTAAAAAAAATGTCTTTTGGACCTTTTTCAAAGTTTCATATTATGCTAATATGAAGTTCTGGTCCTTCATACAAGGGTGCCCAGTCCATCTATCTGCTTCTTTAGGGCATGTAGAGGAATTTTAATCCAGCAACCTGGCTACTCTAGCAGAGGATCACATCCAAAGACCTTCTAGGTCTATATGATCCAGCTGGAATGCAGACATGCCCTGGATTACAGTATGATCTGGCTGGAATCTACACATGCTCTTAGGATTCACTTTTAACCCCTAACAGTGAAGGAAAGGGTAGTTTGTAGAAGCAAGCAGCCATGTTTGAAAGTGACATCTAATAGAAGAGCAGACAGAGTGATGAATCAAAGAAAGATTTGACAGAATGAGTCAGAGATAGGATACATCCAGCTCACATGAGAAGAGCACAAGAAAGAGAGGCTACTTAAGAGCAGAGAGAAAGAGAGGTGGGGAGATGGCAGTTTTGTGTCTGAACAGTTATATAAGCTGTGAAAGAGCAAGCTAGACACAAGTGAAGACACATAAGCTAGAGAAGGAGCCAGACGATGAGAGCAGATTACCAAAGTTAGAATGTGACCAAGCACAGCAATTCAGTCAGAAGCCAGAGAAACTGGACTGAATTAGTCAGCTTGGAAGATTAGATTGTTCAGAGACTAGAAGCTCCCAGGCCTAGGTCTAGGGATAGTTAGAACAGAAAAAGAAACTCTCTGGGTTCAGCCCAGACTGTATATTTGCACAGCGTGTGTACAGCTCTCATCTCATCCCATCATCTGAGGACATAGACATTTATAGGGGGATGTTAGAAATAGGATTCTAAGGCTGCTGGTGGTGGCTCATGTCTTTAATCCCAGCACTTGGGAGGCTTGAGGCTAGCCTGGTCCACAGAATGAGTTCCGGAGATCTGAGGGTACATAGAGAAACCCTGTCTAATCCCACCATGCCAAAAAAAAAACAAAGAAGAAAGTAAAGAAATAGCGTTCTATTGAGTACCTTCCTTGGTGCAATGGATTTTTTTAATTTTGTAATGTTTTATGTTTTTTTCTACAGGAAGTATTTGGGGGGTTGGTACTGTAAAGATTGAAGTTATTTTGTATGTGCCATCATTGGAGTCGGAGCTTCCTATACCAAATGCAGTGTCATCCTGGGAGTATGGCAGCTAATGACATATAAACAAAAGACTCCCTCTAACTACAGTTGACCCAGCTGAGGTTAGAAAACAGCAGTCTGTGATAATCTGGTAAGTGTAGCATCAGGAACTCCCAGCACTTCAGACTAAGAACAAAAGGGAAAGGTCTTCAGAGGGAGGTTACTAAAGTGGGTATGGGGAAAAGACAAAGGCTTTAGTGTGTCTCACTTCTAGCAAGAGCATTGATAAAATGGTTAAGTGCTGTTGGGATAAGAGGCAGAGTCCACAGCAGAGGTGGGCACTAGAATTATGAAGTGGCTAAAGAACATACTCTTCAGAGTTGGGTAGAAAGATAGGAGAGCTAGGGTAAAGAAAGAGGCAGGTTGAAAGTTACAAAAACCTTTAAAGGGGGCTGGAACGATGTAGCTCAACTGGCAGAGTGTGTAATTAGCATGCATGAAGCTATAGGTTCAGTCCCCTCATGGATGATGACTATGTCATTCCAGGCTTGCATAGTGAGCCCTCAAGGCTAGCCTAGGCTACATGAGATCCTGTGTCAGAAACCAAATCAAAACCAAGACAAAAATACTTTAACTAGTAGCGTGTTATAAGTAAAAATATCCAGGAAGAATAATGGGACTACTCACATTTTAATTCAGGGATAAAAGAATCAACATATATAAGATGTTTTTAAAGGAACAATGAAAAATAAAAATTAATTTGCTTCATGGTAATACCCAAATTCACATTTTTTAATATGCTGGAACATAAGGTTATTGAGCACCTAGTTGGCTTTGAAAAAAATTTTTTTAATTTTGTGGGGGCTGGAGAAATGACTCAACAATTAAGAGCATTGGAGGACCTGGGTTAGATCCCCAGCACCTACACCATGGTCCACAGCCATCTGTAATCCCAGTTCCAGAGGACCCTCTTCTGGCCTCCTTGGGTACTAGGTATGCACATTGTGGACAGACATACATGTAGACAAAATACTCATACACATAAAAGAAATTTTAAGAAAAAAAAATTTTAATCTTGAAGGTGTAAAGATTGATTGGGTGAGGATCCTCCCTACAAGTCTTGTAACAAAATGCAATATCTGACAAACATGGTGGCTCATACCTTATTCTAGCACGTGGGAAATAGCAGGAGAGACTGAAGCAAGCTCTAAGCCAGTCTGGGTTATATGAGACACTGTCTTAAAAAACAGCAATAATAACAACAACCTTATAACCAAAAGATTGAAATGCAATAAATGCAGCAATAGAAGTACTATGTGTGAAAATTAAAGAAGTATATGGTGGAAAGGCAGATGTGAATGCTCAGTGTGCCCTTCAGCTGGCATAGTCCTCAGCACCAAAGATAAAAGAAGAAAGGCACGAGTAACTTGATTTGGAGGGGTGCTGCATGACTTCCTTTTCTGTTCTGTGACCGAATACCTGACAAAAGGTACTTTGAAGAAGGAAGGGTGTGCTCTGGCCCAGGTTTGAAGGGATGTAGTTTAGCCTGGAGAGAAAGGCGTGAGTATGAGGTTGAGGCAGTCACATTTTGTCTACATTCAGGAAGCAGAGAGGTGAGTGTTGGTGCTCAGTCTCTGTGTGTGTGTGTGTGTGTGTGGCTCAAAGATATACATAGACACAGTAAGTGCAATCAATTTTAAAATTAAAAATAAAGAGGATCTTCCCAATTGCTACAAACATTACCTGAAAGAAAACCACTATCCAAGTGTCCATGGGAAATTCATTAAAATGCCTTTCTTTCTTTTTTAACTTCTCTGTCTCAAGTCTTCAGGTTTTAGGCTTGAAACTTTCTGTCTTGTCCACTCTAAAACCAGACTAGTTTTGCAAAATATTATTTTGGGGTTTTTGTTTTGTTTTTTTAAGGTAATCTCCCTGTTGCTGTGTCTCGTCCACTTCCTGCCTATCATGGTTAAGTACCAGTTTGACTGGCCTAAGAAACCTCTCAGGAACTGAGGAGACATCTCCATGGGTAAAGCACCACCCTACCATCTTGAGGGCCAGGGTTCAGATCCCCAGCACTCATGTAAAAACTTCGAAGCAAGAATCTGCAGTCCCAGCGCTGGGAAGGCAGGGTCCCAGATCCCTGGACCTCACTGGCCAGCCAGCCCAGCTAACCTGGTGAGCTACAGACTCAGTGAGAGACTATCTCAAAGAAGGTGAGTATCTAATATGTGCATGGACTGTTTGTGTGTGGAGGTCAGAGGACAACTTTTTTTTAAAAAAAGATTTATTTATGTATATGAGTACACTGTAGTTATCTTCAGACACACCAGAAGAGGACATTGGATCCTATTACACATGGTGGTGAGCCACCATGTGGTTGCTGGGAATTGAACTCAGGACCTCTGGAAGAGCAGTCAGTGCCCTTAACCACTGAGCCATCTCTCCAGCTCCAGAGGACAACTTATAAAAGTCAGTTCTCTCCTACCATATTAAACTCAGGCAGTCTGGCCTGGTGGCAAGCACCCTTACAAGCAAGCCATCCTGTTCTTGTCACTAAAAGGATTAGTTACCCAGTTATGTAAACCATTCACTTCTTTTGTTTGGTCCTCAATGGGTTTATAAGTTCAAAGAATATACCCTTGGAAGTTTTGATGTAACAGTGGGTGAGTATAGTGTTTTGTTTTTAATAAGGCCTTTCTGCTTTAGCTTCCCAAGTGCTGAGATGTTAATAGGCCTGAGCCACAATTGATGCTTTGTTTGTTTGTTTCTGTTTTGAGACAGAGTCTTGCTATGTATCCCAGGCTGGACTTGGACTTGTTATCTTCCTGCTGTCCAGGAATGGGTTGGTATAACCACTCCCAGCGTAGTTGTTCTTGGTGCTATCTTAATACTGAACAAATTGCTGACTGGCCAAACACATATCTAGGGCCTACCTCAGTGGTAAATGACAATAATCCCAGCAATTTAGAAGGCTGAGACAGGAGGATGATGAGTTTGAGGACAGTGTAACCCAAACAAAACTAAACAAGTAGATCAGACTTACCCAGCTTATGGTCAGTTCCTAACTGTGGCACATGTTAAATTAAGAGCTGAATTTCTAACTGGTGTGGGGCTTAGACCTGTAAACCCAGTACTGGGAGACAAGGGCAGAAGGATCATTAATTGGAGGCCAGCCTGGGCTACATAGCAAGACTATTCTGAGTCTTACATTAAAAGAAATAAACCTGCCCCCTTTTATAAACTAAGTAGAAACTACAGAGTTAGTGAGATAACTCGGTCAGTACAAGCACGTGAGGACATGAGTTTGGTTCTCTAGCACTCCAGGCCAAAGCTGGAGCTGGCTGGCTGGCCAGCTGGCCAAATCAGTGACTTCCAGGTTTGGTGAGGAAGTGACTGTCTCAGAAAACAAGGAGAGTGATTGCAGAGAAGATTCATCATCAGTCTCTGGCAACTTCCTGGAGTTGGTTCTGCCTGTTGATCCTGGGAATGAACTTGAATTGTCAAGAAAGGCCTTTACACACTGAACTAAACCACTTTAAGTTCCTGATTTGGGGTAATTCAAATACCCTCCAATTATGTTTAAATTGGAATTTATGTTTAAAAAATAAATTTAGCAGTCTGTATATAAATGCATTTTTACTTTTCCTATAAAATGGCAAAACATTTGCAAGCTGGTTCTTGTGGTCAACATTCAGATATCTCTGCAATATGCTCCTAGGAGCTGCATAAGTGGCTTCTGGAAGGCAGACATCTAGTCTCTAAGAGAAATGCCTTTTCTGTGTTCTCCCTACCGCTCTGTGGAAGCAGTCTGCACATGCTCTACAGAGCTGGTATTTTCAGTTCAGTCCAAATGGATTTTTAAGGATAGAAGCAAGGGGGGGATGGGAGGACTTCCTGTCTTAGTGTAAATATGGGTTCCTAGAATCCTGCTAGTGTAAGGGCAACAGCAGTCCAGTCAGGAAGAGGTCTGCAAGGTGGGTCTGGCTCTGCAAATGCTAACTGAAAGCCTCTGTAGCAGCTCAGTTCTTTTCCCTTTTCTTTAGTCAGCAGGGTCCCATGGTGACTGGTTTTGAAAGCAATAGTCCCCTTCAGCAGTTACCTAGCACCATGGCAACCAGGACGTCAGCAAAGCAGGATAGACCCACACAAAACAGCTGTAACTAGGCTTCTACCCTGCTTCTAGTTCAGCTCTGCCTGAGGCCCACTGATAGAGCTAAAAACATCTAGGCTTGTTTACCCCAGCATTCCTGTGTGTTGATGGGGATTTTCCCATAAGTAGAGATGTAGGAACATATAGTAAACTATGTCTTGAACCCCCATCCCTGTAAAAAGAAAAACATAAGAGTATATTTAAGGGGTAACTTAAGTTGCAGGACTAGAGGCTAGAGGCTAGAAAGCAAATATCGATTTAGTGAAATAAAAAACTTGATTTTTAGGAGGCTAAGTGTAGTAAGGTGACAGTAGAGAAAGTTAGAACCCTAGATATACTAGGGATGGTTTATATTTAGATACAAGATCAGGGAAAAGCTTTAACAAATATTTTTATTTACCTGAAGTAGACAAATGGCTTTATGGACCGCAATGCTGTCCGTGGTGCTGAACACTGCATCGCCCAGTTGTGATATAAGGGTGCCCCCAAGATAGATTAAGGCACACACCCGGATGCTGACAATAGAAAGGGATTGAGGAATTGGAAAGAAGGCATGATTTTCTTCCCCTCTGAAGCAACTCTGAAAGCGTAGGATAAAATTACCAGATTGAAAAAAGAAAGTGAAGAAAGCTGGGGTCTGTGCGGCTGAATCTTTCCCTTTTCATATGGAGATTTTCTGATCAGAGCCAATCAGGTCAGAGATTGCTGCTGCTTTGCTCCTGAAAAGAGGAGTGGGGGAAGGGAGAGAGAAGATGGCCACATTTCCCCCTCAAGCCACATGATCCGTTTCCCATGTGACACATTCCAGAGCCCTGGAAAGGAGAAGGGAGGGGCATTGAGAGAGTGGGGCTGGGGGTGGGAAGGTGGATTAGCAGTGAGCCTTCACAGCGTCATCTTCTCTGTCTACCAGGAAGCAGGCTGAGGGCTGAGGGAAGGCAGAGGAGAGATATGAATGTGTTCCAAAGGTTTCCTGGTGGCTCATGGCATCCTCCAAAGTCCTGTCCGCGAGCTGTTCCTGACCAAGAAGACCACGGAGCCTGCCTCTGAAATCAAGTCCCGATGAAGGTATGTATGTGCTGTGCTCCTCTCTCACAGCTGAGATGTGGCTCACAGGGACAATACCAGCTCTTTCTCCTATTTTTTTCCCCCCACGAAATTTAGAGATTTTTGTCCTGGCTTAGATGCTTGTTAGGGGTGTTAGATTTGTTACAGGTCCAGAAAAGATGTCTAGGTAGTTCTGTAAAATAAATACTTCTCTAGAGTAAGGTTCTATTGAGGAAAACAAAATTGTTTGAAAATCGTGTGTAGTAATTGGTAATAAAACCATAAACTCATTGGCGAAAGGATCTCTCCCTGTTTAATCATGGAAGGGGGAGGACCATTACTCAGAGGAGCTAGATTTCATTGTCACTATAAGAAAATCCTGTCTCATCCCTTTGAGCTGCTGTTCTGTGCCCGTGTTCCCAGAGGTTACTGGCTGTAGCTCAGGGAGCCCAAGTGAGTGGGCAGTCCTGCCATTCCTTTGTGCTCCTAGCTCACCCTTCTGATGTCTCCAATACCAAGAGCACTGATGATTGTTCCCCGAGCTCTGTCTTAGGACACTAGACTGCCACAGAATTCCACATGTTATGGAAAGCCTTAGGGGAGCTCTCACAGGGATCTGCCATACACTCATCTTGGTTCCTTCGAGCATTTCTACTCAGGTCAAAGAGAAAGAAGAGCTAGCAAATTCACATTGAATTTCATTTAATAGGTACTTGAAAAAGTTCTTGGTATGTGCAAGCAATCATTCCAAGCATGTAAGTAATCATACAGACTGTAATTTAGAGATAAACTCAGGCATAGAGAAGTTCAGCAACTATTCTAGGGTAATTTAGGTAGCACATAATAGAACAAGAATTGAATTCCAAGACTGAATCTTAAAGTCCTTGTTCTTAATCACTGAGCTGAATTGCTTGCCTGCTTGTGTTATCTCAGATGATGTCAATAGTCTACTGGGCTACACATTTTGTTCAGCTGACGCTACTAGATTGAGTCAGCTTGCCTGGCTAAAACAGATCCCCAGTGAAATCTATATTTAATTTTGAATTATCCCAATAGTCATGTTCTGTACCCCAAATAACCCAGTAAGTAATTGCCTGTTCTTTCCCTCTTGTGCTGCATAGATATCTCGTAGTAAAACACGGTGTTACTATGGTGATCACTGATGTCTAAAGGAAAAAGATAAATCTGGAATTATGTTATGGTGGACTTTTAAATCAAACCTAGAAATATTCTCCCATTCTTGGAACCTGGTAATAAGCCCGCCTTAGGCATCTGATTTTCAAATTAATATATCAAGACAGGTGTGATGGCTCATGCCTGTAGTCTTAGCCCCTAGGAAGGAGGAGTGCCTTGACTTCAGAGTCAGTCTCAAAAAGAGACTTAAAAATTATGCATATTAACTACGATTCCTGACTGAGTTTGCTGTTTTAAAACGCTTTTAAAACAAAGATCTCTTTGCAAATTATTTTAGGAATTTTTTTTTTTTTGAGACATGATTTCTCTCTGTAGCCTGGCTGTTCTGGAACTCACACTATAGACCAGGCCGGCCTTGAACTCAGAGATCCACCTGCCTTTATCTCCTGAGTGCTGGGATTAAAGGTGTTTGTCACCAAAACAAGGCCTTATTTTAGGTTTTTAAGGGTAAAAGAATTTACTAATACTTTTAAATAAAGTTAGGGATTCCTGGGGCTTGGGAGATGATGGCTCAGCGTATAAAGTGTTTGGCAGGTATAAGAATCTGAGCTCGAATATTCAGCACTGAAGTTACAAAAATTGTATGTGGTTATGTGCACATGTGCACCTGTAATCTCAGCACTGGGAGGCAGAAGCCGGAGGGTCTCTTGGGCTTGTCAAGCTTTGCCTCTTGCCTGCACAGGCATGAACACACACAAACACATACTCACACACATAGGAGTCTCTGAGATAAAGGATTTTCTTACCATGAGTGGTAGAACAATGCCTGCAATCCCAGGTGAGGACTGAGTAGTTGAAGTAAGAGGACTACCAAGAGTTCAAGGATAGCCTGGGCTACAGAGTGAGCCTCTGTCTTAAAAAAAAAAAAAAAAGAAAGAAAGAAAGAAAGGTAAAAACCTTTCTACTTGATCCTTTGTGGGTTTCCTTCTGGCCTTTGACGGTAGAAGGTGCTGATTTCGTCCCTACAGGCTGTGTAGAATTGAAAGAGGTGCTAGGTCTAAAATATAAAGTGGAAAGAGTTGCAAACTTTTTCTTCCAAAACATCCCATTTTGGACCTTTGCGATCCTAAGTGTCATTATCTGGGTAGTTCATCGTAGAGCACTTTGAACAGTAGTTGTGTCCTCTGGGATATACACACTTCTCTGGGACAGCTAACCTGAAATGTGGACTAGTGAGTGGCAAGCTCTCAGGACACATGTGGGAGTGTGCCATGGGAAGACTCAAGACTCTTAGCAGATTCTACTGGAGCCAGTTTTGGGGCCCGTGCCTATTTTATTTGTTTATCTGGTTAGTTTGCTTTTGAGACAGGATTTCATGTAGCCTAGGTTGACTTTAAGCTTGCCATGTGGTTGGCACGGGCCTTGAACTGATCCTCTTTGTTTCCCTCTCCCAATCCTGGGATTACAGGCATCCACCTGAATGCCCAGTTCTGAGTCTATTTTGTCTGCATATGTTAAAACCGCACATATGCAGTAAGAACTTGGCAGCCATCAAAACTGTGCTTGGAGTTATGTACGCTAGCTAGGCCCATTGTGAACCAGAGCTCAGTGGTATCTATACGTTCTTCCCTGCTCCTCCTCGTAGTTTCCTTTGTACCTGAGATGAAGGCCTCGTGGTATTTTGTGGAGAGGTAAACCAGGACAACCCCAGCAGTCTTTCCCTTTCCTCAGATGTTTGTCTAACACTTCCTGCTGTTAAACTGTTCACGTCAGGTTGAGTTGAGCATCTCCAGTGCTCTGCTCCATGCATTCTTTTATCTAGTCTGTCTGGACCCACTTCCCAGAACACTGTCCACAGAATCACAGGACTGAGTAGACCTTTCCCTAGGGACCTTTGAGATCCTAAGTGTCAACTCAAGCTTGAGCCCAAAATGTGGCAGTTAGAACCCACATGAAAAACTGTCTCAAGCGTCTTCCCTCTGCAACATGTGGTCAAACCAGGCCTCACGTGTGCTGGTGAGCTGCGTTCCCAGCCCTGCCAAGGCACTTTTGAAAGCTTGCTTAGCATTTGAATTCAAGTTTGCAAGCTAACTGTGATTAAACTAGTCACCCTTAGGATCAGATACATAATATAACCTTTATTATTTTTATAATTATATCATTAAAGACAGGAAGACAAAGCTTAAGAGTAAAGTGACCACAGAGCCTCCTTCCCTCCAGTGTCACCTGGTAGGCTTGGCACACAGCACAGACAGTAGCCTGTTGGAAGGGTGGTTGTGCAGCTTGTGACTGCACATAGACAGGGCAGCAGGGTTGTGGGACCCAGCGGGGCTTTCTACCTGCCCTCTTGACTCTGAGAGGAGTAACCCACTGAACTCGATGAAGGTAGAAGAGAAAGTAGAGAGGAGAGCCCCTGACAGGGTGGTTTGATTTGGAGGGTCTGTGAGGAGGTGGACAGCAAACCTGGGTGCAGAATCTGAGAAGGTGATAGCTAGGTCTCATCTGTAAGGTGTGGCTGCATCTCTCCCTGGGCGTTTCTATCAGAGGGGCAGGGAATAGAGCCGCGGGCCAGAGTGTAGGTGGTGTGTCCTTCATGAGCTACGGCAAAAGGTGGGATGAAATGGAGGTGTGTTCTCTAAGGGGATAGGTTAAGAGCAGAAGGAAATTTGCTGTCATGATTTTATTTCCTGTTTGTAGTCACTTTCCCTTGACAGAAACTTTAAAGAGGCATCTCCTGGAACCTTCATGCAAAAGACTCCCCCAGACACCTGACAGCTGTCATAGCAACTCTGTGATATACATTATCAGCCCTGTTTTCCAATGAGGAAACTACAGCTCAGAGACATTAACTAATTTGTCTAAAATCACCACTAGTAGCCAGCATTAAACTAGTTCCCTTGGATCCTAGTATATTGCCAGTAACGTTCTTTCTTCCTGGCTTTAAAAAGAATGTATTTGCATATCAGATTAATAAAAACATGGTTCTCAAAAATCGGAGCACTAGGGTCTGGAGAGATGGCTTGGTGGTTGACAGCACTACCTGCTCTTCCACAGGACCCAGGTTCAATTCCCAGCACTCATGGTGCTCCCAACCATCTGTAACTCCAGTTTCATGAGATATGATGCCTTTTCTGCACTCTCAGAGACCAGGCATGAAAGTAATGCACAGGCAGACATGCTGGCAACATTCCATACTTTTTTAAAAAAGTAAATTGGGAATAAGTAGAGTATTAAGCAAGAAAATCTGTTAAATCCTGATGTATTTCTTACTCTTTTTCAATGTGTATCACTAAAAGTAGATATTTGTTGAGATCTTGCTTTGTTCTAGATAATGTTTTTGGCTCCTTTCTTTGTTGTTATTCTTTTAAATGTGGTGTGTGTGTGTGTGTGTGTGTGTGTGTGTGTGTGTGTGTGTGTGTAACCTGGAGCTAGAAATGAACTCCGTACCCTTCTGTCTCTCCCTCCAAGTGCTGGAATTATGGGCCTGCAGCACACACCTAGCTTAGCCCCTTTCTCATATACTTCATTCTGACTACAAATCAGGTAGTTGCTGTCATTTTAGTGATGAGAACAATAAGCACAGAGATAATTAACTTGCCAGAGGCCACACAGATTGTGAGTTGAAACCCAGAAAGGCTACCTCTGGAGCAGTTTCTCACCACAGTTAGTTAGCATTTGGGGCAGATCATTCTTTGATTATTCTGTTTACCAGATACCGGTAACATTTGAACCCAGTGTCTATAGACACTGCCATATGTCTCCTGGGAGGTAAAGTTTCCACCTAAGAACTTTGGGTCTTGAGCCCCAGCACGCGTGCCCTGGCCTCTATAATCTCTTCATATGTAAAGTGCACACAGCCTGTAAGGTGGCTCACTGGGCCCCAGACAGTGGAAGGAACAAAGAAACTGTTTTTTTTTTTTTTTAAAGATTTATTTATTTCATGTATGTGAGTACACTGTCACTGTCTTCAGACACACCAGAAGAGGGCATCGGATCCAATTACAGATGGTTGTGAGCCACCATGTGGTTGCTGGGAATTGAACTCAGGACCTGTGGAAGAGCAGTCAGTGCTCTTAACCGCTGAGCCACCTCTCCAGCCCCAACAAACAAACTCTGGTAAAAGCTAGGCTTGGATGCACACTTGTAATCTCAGGATTTGAGAGGTAGAGGCAGAAGGATTAGGAGCTTAGGGCCATCCATGGCTACATTTCAAACTTGAGTCCAGCATGGGCTATGAACCCTTGTCTCGATAAACAAGATACAAAAACGTAAAAAATAACAAACTAGAGAAGCTTGGGGGTCTCAGTCAAATCAAGCACTTGCTTTGTGAGCAGGAGGGCCCCAGTCCCTCCCTAGCGCCTGTGTAATGCTGGCCATGGTAAGAATGCTGGGATCATGGATGGAATGTCGGCGCTAGAGAGGTAGAGACACGAGGGCCTTGCTGGCCAGCCATTTTGGCCTCATCAATGAGCTTCGGATCAATGATGGCACTGTCACAAAGGAGTTAGACAGCATTCCTGCCTCCATACAGACATGCAAACATGTACACATATGTGTCCACATAAGAAATGAAGTACGTACAGCAAAGAAGAGAGAACAGGAAATAGGAGGGGAAAGACGATTTTGGAGCCCCTTCTTTCTGGGTGTGTCAGATGGATGAAGGCAGGGGCAGGGAAGTGTGCTAGTGTTGCCTGTAGTGGACAAGGGTCAGATGTCCTCCAGAGCTGTCTTCACTTGAGTACTTTGCTTTGGTGCACTGCTGGGGTCTCTATTGCCATAGTTAGCTTTGTATGGGCAGGTGTTCCACTTTCCCAAGAGTCTCCTGTGGTGGCTTTTGTTCTAGCTGTCAGGTGTAGGGGAGGCATACACAGCACTGAGAGCTGTACAGGTAGACCTGTCTTCATACTCAAGACATCCAGCCTTCATCACCCTCCTATAGGGGTGTAGCTGTGCACATGATAAACCAGAGCTGCAGGGATCCCAGACTCGATAGTCAGTCCATAAGCTGACCTACAAACTGAGCTTGGACTCAGGTCTATCAAATACAAAGTGATTCTTGACTGATGTGGTCAGCACCTATTCAGGGGAGCTACCTCCTCTCCTCTTGTAGGGCCCAAGCACGTCCTTGCGTGCCCCAGCTGCCTTGTTCTTCACATCCGCATCCCTGGGATGTCTCATATCTGGGGTAAGTGGCACGTTGATTCATGTCTCTTACCTTGACTGTCAGTCCTCAGGTCCTTGGGCAGCTCTGTTCTTTTTGTTGAGTTGTTCTTCTTCTTCTCCGAACTGTCCGGCCGCCCTTCACACCCTTGGTGAACTCCCATGCATTTCCTCTTTGCAGTCGGTTTTTATCCCGACTCTTCTGCACACACCACAATGCAGCTTCTAGTCCTCTACCTTCCCTACAAGTCTAGCAGAGCCTTGTAATTTGAAGGGCTCTCTTTTTTTTCTTCTTTTATTTTTTTAAAGATTATTTTATTTTTATTTCCGTCTATATGTGTACATGTATGTGTTTGCACAAGCAGGTGGCCAGAAGATGGCATCTAATTTCCTGTAGCTAGAGTTACAGGTAATTGTGAACTGTCAGACATGCAAGAACAGCAGGCGTGTAGCAAGCGTTCTTTAACACTGAACCATCATCATCTCTCCAGCCTCCATCCATGCGTCTGACTTTGCCTCTTTCTGTATTATCAGCATCCCGTCTTAACTGGTTAACTTTCTGTTGTTGTGATGAAACCTTCTGATCAAAAGTAGTTTAGGGGAGGAAAGGGTTTAATTCAACTTCCAGGTTAGAGTCCGTCACAGAGGGAAGTCAGGGCAGGAGCTCAAGCAAGAACCTGAGTGAGAAAGACTGCTTCCTGCTAGCTTGCTGACCCATTCTTATTACCCAGCTGTCTCATACAGCCCAGGAAGTCCTGACCAAGGAATTCAGCCTCCCACAGAGGACTGGGCCCCCTCCATGAATAATCAAGACAGTCCCACAGTCATGCCCACAGGCCAATCTGATCTGGGCATTCTCCTCATTTGAAACTGCTTTCTGAGGCTGTCTCAACTTTACAGAGTTAACTAGGATGCCATCCAGAGTTCTTGTCAGTTCCAGTATCCTCAGGCTTTCCCTGGTTCCTTCAAGGAGTTTCAGTTTCAGGTCTAGCATTCAAACTTTCATCCATTTTGAGTTGTTTTTTATACTTGACAAGAAATGGGAATTTAATTTCATCCTTTTTCTTACAGATAATTCTGTTTTTCCAGCACTGTTTATTGAAAAGACAGTCCCTTCTGATATGTGTCCTGAGCACCTTTGTAAACAATGAGTTGGGTTTAGTTGTATAGTTTCCTTGTAGGCATGTGTGTGTTTAATGCTTCATTTCAATTTTTATTACACTTATTTTGGGGTGTTGCTGTGCGTGCCATGGCAGGAATGTGGAAGGATTCTGTCAGTTCTCTCCTTCTACTCTGTGGGTTCTATGGATGGAACTCTGGTTATCAGGTGTGGCAGCAAATGCCTTTACCTGTGGAACATCCAACCTGGTCCTTCTGCCCCTACACCTCCCCTCCGTGTGTGTGTGTGTGTGTGTGTGTGTGTGTGTGTGTGTGATAATGCCAATGCCATGCTGACACTTGATTAATACAACTTGGCTTTGACTACTTGGGGACTTTTGTGATTTGATATAAATTTTGTTTTCCTAACTTTATAAAGAATATCATTGGTATTTTGGTAGAGGTTGTGTTGAATCTGTAGGTCATTTTGAGCATCATGGACATCTAGCAGTACTGATTCTTTCTGTCTGTGAACACAAAGGATATTTCCTTTCCTTTTCCCCTTTCTCTTCCTCCTCCCATCATCCCTCCTTCTGTCCTTCCCTTTGTACTTCCTAATCGTAGAAGTTCTAATCCTGATGCTGTCCTCTGGACTTATACTACTCAGACCCTTGATGGGCCATTGACAAGGACATCAAACAGCTAGAGATTGACATCACTAATCTGAAGAAATCCCTCGTTTCGCTGTCTGAGATGATCTCCAAAAATTGCAAAGGGCTTTATTGGACTTGATTTACTCTTTTACAATAGAAAAGACTGTGTACAGCTCTTGACTGTGTACAGCCCTTAAAGAAGAATGTTGCTTTTACATAGACAAGACAGGGATGGTTAAAGAGAGCATGAAAAAAGTCAGAGAAGGCCCTGAGAAAAGATAGAGAGATAAAGATGAGAGCTGGTATAAGAATTGATTTTCAACCTCTCCATGGTTGTCAACCCTACTTCCTCCCATCTTGGGACCATTAATTGGGTTATTTTTGCTTATTTCTTTTGGTTCCTGGGCCTTAAATAGGCTGATTAACTTTGTGTGCTTCCTAATCGCTTTCTATTTCTTTGACCAGTACTTTACAGTTTTCAGTGTAGCAGTCTTTCACATCGTTGATTACATTTATTCCTGGGTAATGTTTTGCAGCCATTATAACTGAGTTTGCTTTCTTGAATTCTAGATTAGATAATTTGTTAATGGTGTATATATTGTGATTGGGCTTTTCTGTGTTGATTTTGAACCCTGTAGTTTTGCTGAATTGGCTCATTGTCTCAAATAGTTTTCAGGGAAATTTAGTTTTTCTTCGCATAAGAGCATATTGTCAGCAAACTGACAGCTTGACTTGCTCTTTGCTGCCTTAGTACATCCTTGGTCTTCCTTCTGCTTGGGACTTTCATATTTCACTAAATAAAAGTGCTGGAAACAGGCACCCTTACCTTGTTATAGATTTTAGAGAAGGGGTTTTAGCCTTTCCCCACTTTGAAATGTTTACTGTTGGCTCATTGTGCTTGGCTGTTATTGTGTTGTGATGTGTTTTTTCAGTTCCTAATTTGTTGAGAGTTTTTAAGTAATTAAGCAAGATTCAACTTTGTTACTATAGTCAATTATTCAGGTATTCTTATTATAGTCTCTCAATTTTGTTTATTCTATTTAGTGTCTTCTTACACTGTAGCCTAGGCTATCCTATAACTCAATATGTAGCCTAGGCTGGCCTGCAACTCACAATGTAGTTCAGACTGGCTTGTAACTCACTATGTAGTCTAGGCTGGCCTGCAACTCACTATGTTACTCAGAACTCACTATGTAGCTCAGGCTAATCAATGTAGTTTAAACTGGCCTGTAACTCACTGTGTTGCCTAGGCTGGCCTGCAACTTACTGTGTTGTCTGGACTGGCCTGTAAGTCACTATATGGCTGTCGTTGATCTCAGATCTACAGTCCTCCTAACTCATTTTTTTTTCTCTAGTACTAAGAGGCAAAAACTAACATCCTAGCACTTGGGAGAGGGAGGCAGGAGGATTAGAAGCTCAGGGATATGTGAGATCCTGTCTAAACCAACCTACCAACCAACCAACCAACAAAAAAAACAGAAAATGAAGAAATTTAAACAAATTTCTTCTGTGATCCATTAGTAGTTCAAGAATAAGTTAATATCTATATATTTATATAGTTTACAAAGTTTTTTGTTATTGATTTCTAGTTTTATTACAGTATATTTTAAAATATACTCAATATGATTTCAGGTTTGTTGTCACTTGTTGAGACTGTTTTCCCATTTCTGTCATATTGCATGTCTGTCCTGGAGAGTGTTGCATGCGCTGGTTGGAAGAAGTTTTATGCGGTTGAATGGGATGCTCCATAGATGCCTGAGGCCCCTTGGGTTGTGAGCCAAGTTCTGTTCTTTTCTTACTGATTTTATATCTGGAGGACCTGCCCATACCAAGTCATCAGTGTTTACTGTGTCGGAGTCAGCCTCCCCCGCCCCCCCCCTCTCTCACTGACTCTCACTCTCATTCCCCTTGTTCTGTCTTACTCTCTCCATGTTTATTTATTTATTTATTTATTTATTTATTTAGTTAGTTAGTTAGTTAGTTAGTTAGTTAGGCAGAGTCTCGCTATACAGCTCGGCCTGGCCTGGAACTCACTATGTAGATCTGGGTGGCCTCTAATTTACAGAGATCCATCTGCTTCTGACCCCCAAGTGCTGGGATTAAAGGCATGTACCACCATGCCCATTTTAAATGTTAAAGTGGAAAAAGATTTACATAAGATCTTAGATTCAATCCCTAGAAAATTAGTCGATGAACTCTTCATCTGAGAATGCCCACAAATTATTCTTTGGTTAGTTCCTGGGCCCTCATGGGTGAATCATGATTCCCTGAGTATTTTCTCCCCTCCTCTAGACTCTTGAGTATGCTAAGAAAACCCTGCATAGCTGCTATATCATCAGCCAAGTTCTTTGTTGTTGTTGTTTCCTATAAGTTCTGCTTAGCAGTTTTTACTTGTTATTGTTTTGGAGGAGGTGGTATTCATGCGTCATGGCCCACATGTGAAGGCAGAGGACTTCTTGGAGTTGGTTCTCTCCCTTTTACTTCAGTCCTGGCAATGGAACTCAAGTATCAGACTTTCAAGTAAAACACTAACCTGCTAAGCCACATTGCTGCACCCCTCCCCCAGTTCCCAAAAGTTCTTTCTGCTTGTTCCTGTGAGTGGGCTGCACATGGGAAGGTTAGCTCTCCGTCCTTGTCTTCATGCTCTGGCATGGTCTTTACTTTGTCATTATGGTTCAGACAGGCCTGTGTGACTATGGATGCTGCTGTCTCAGCACTAAGTCTGGGTTTACTCAAGTCCATGGTCTTTACCTTGCCACGGTTTTAGCACTAGAGGGCGATCCAAGGCCAGGGCTGCCTGAAATACACAGTTGGTGTATTGTTCATCATGAGACACCTAAGTAAGGATGGTCCTTCCCTCCGTGTTTGGGGTTGAGGAGATGTCTACATGCCTCTACCTGAGTCCCTGGCCTGGGGTCCAACACTGTGGAGCTTGGCCGAGTTCTGGGCAAAATCACTGTCAAGGTGCTATTCTCAGACTCCTGTAATCAGTAACGCTGCAACACTGCCCAGCCTGCCAAAACCAGTGTATCACAGTATACACCACATTCGTTTTCACTAAAACCATGGACTTCGGTGCTTGAATAGGCCCTAGAGGTCAGGACTGTTAAAAAAAAAAAAGTGCTCTTTAAAAAGGAGTTAGATTACAGCCAGGTAGTGGAAGGCAGAGGCCAGCCTGGTCTACAGAGCGAGTTCCAGGACAGCCAGGGCTGCACAGAGAAACTCTATCTCAGAAAACCTAAACATGTTTATTATTGTGTGATTCCATAGTGTACTGTGGAAGTCAGAGGACAACTCCTAGGAGCTGTTTCTCTCCTTACATGGGCTCTGAGAATCTAACTCGGCTTCCCAGGCTTGCATGGCAAGTGCCCACTGACAGTCACTGGCCCTTTCTATGTCCTCTGAGACAGAGTCTAAAACTTATTTATTGGCCTGAGACTTGCTATGTAGACCAGGCTGGCCTTCAGCCCTCAGTGGTCCTCCTAAGTGCTGGGATTACAGGCTTGTGATACCACACCTATGGCAGATCATGACTATAAAAGAATGATGTTAGCCGGGCGGTGGTGGCGCACGCCTTTAATCCCAGCACTTGGGAGGCAGAGGCAGGCGGATTTCTGAGTTCGAGGCCAGCCTGGTCTACAGAGTGAGTTCCAGGACAGCCAGGGCTACACAGAGAAACCCTGCCTCGAAAAACTAAAAGAAAAAAAAAAAAGAATGATGTTGTAGTTCTGGGAGAGCCTGCCTGGAGGGATACAAGCTTTCCTGGCCTCCTAAAATCATGTCACACACGCAGACCTTGTCTGATATTTTAGAGTATACGGGGTGGTTAGTTTTGATTATCACAAGTGATTAAAAAACAAATATTGTCCATTCCTAAGTCTTTAAAACCATATTACGTATCATGTACTACAGTGATCACATTAACATTAGTCCCATAGTTCTGAACTTGTTTAGGGTAAATGGCTTTTGTGAGTGGTCTTGGGTACCACCTTTTTTTTTTTTGTTAATTAGATAACTCACTGAGTCCAACTTGTGTTGTCTGTATATGCATAGTTGTGGGGCCATCCAGTCATGGTCATCCTACCAGGGATCTCACCCCCAAAGAAAACTGACTGTCTCCCTTAGTCACCATCAACTGTCAGTAGCTCCTCACCTAGGGATGGATATATCACAAATTTCAATTGAACGTACGCCTCTGTGGATAGACAAGAGGCTATGGGGAATAACTTTATATTCCTATTTTTGGATGAGGCCCTTATGACCCTCTGGATTCAGACCAAGCCCCTCGTGGTTTCCCTGGGCACAAAGCTTACCTAGTTTGGAATGAAACTGTGAAGTGATCACCATTTCCACTGCATGACCTAGGGTAAAAAGTGAGGCTCTTTTCACTTGTGAGACAGGCTAGTGATAGCATCTGGCTGAGGGGATTCCACCTAGGCCATCCTTGACCATAAGAAGCATTAACTGTGGGTGATGTATGCTGTCAGAGTCCCACTGAAATTGAATTACTTACTATTTTCTCAAATAGCTGTAGGTGCCATAGTCTATATTACTAGTCTGTAGAAAACATTTAAAACTAAAGTATATAAAAACTAGCATTTTGAAAACTCTTAAGATTGGAATTTCTTTTTAAAAAGAACTACTAGATTAAATTTTTAAATAAACTTCAGATATAAGAATGGGTTTCCTATCAAGTAAGAATGTTTATGAATATTTGTAATAAAATTTATATATATTTCAGGAAGAAAAAAGTCAATTGTTAAGTTTTTTTATGTATGTGTGTATGTATGGCATGTGTATGTGTGTGTGGTGTATGTGCACGTGTATCCTGTGTGTGTGTGTGTGTGTGTGTGTGTGTGTGTGTGTGTGTGTGTCTTCCTCTGGTCACTCTTTGAGACAGGATTTCTCACTGAAGCAGGTTTGCTTAGTCCAGCCGACCAGTTTGTCCCGGGAATCCCCAGTCTCTGCCTCCTAAGTGCTGGAATTACAGCCTGTGCCCACTGAGCTTTATATGGGTTCTGGAGATCCAGAACTCCTGCTTGACACTAATATGGCTAGCACTTTATCCACTGAGCATTGTCTGAAGCCCCCTTACTGGAGTTTTAAAGCCTCTAGGTGTGATGTTGCATGCATATAGAAACTAACTAGCCACTGATCAGCCTAGCCAGGATCATCCTCCATAGGACACAACGTTTATCAAATGTGCTCCTCTATTTTGTTTCTCTTTTTCTTTTCTTTTTTTTTTTTTGGTTTTTCGAGACAGGGTTTCTCTGTGTAGCCCTGGCTATCCTGGAACTCACTCTGTAGACCAGGCTGGCCTCGAACTCAGAAATTCGCCTGCCTCTGCCTCCCAAGTACACCACCACTGTCTGGCTGTATTTTCTTTTTCTTTTCTTTTTTTTTTTTTTGGTTTTTCGAGACAGGGTTTCTCTGTATAGCCCTGGCTGTCCTGGAACTCACTCTGTAGACTGGCTTGTTTTTCTTTTGACAAGGTCTTACTATGCAGCTCTGGCTGGCCTTGATCTCATAGAGATTCACTTGTCTCAAAGCAAAGACATGTACTGTCATGACCAACAACCCCTCTATTCTTTATGGTCTTTTTCTTTATCTCATTAGCTTCCAGTCTTTTCTCTCTACCACATATGAGTTTCAAAAAGTTAAATGTGAGCCGGGCGGTGGTGGCGCACGCCTTTAATCCCAGCACTTGGGAGGCAGAGGCAGGCAGATTTCTGAGTTCGAGGCCAGCCTGGTCTACAGAGTGAGTTCCAGGACAGCCCGGACTACACAGAGAAACCCTGTCTCGAAAAACAAAAAAAAAAAAAAAAAAGAAAGAAAAACAAAAAGTTAAATGTGTAACTTACACAAACACGATGAACATGAAAGAAAGATTTATTCACTTAACATTGAAGGAGACACCAAGATAAGGGTGCTTCCAAGAGCATTTGAAGGAACACAGATTTAGAGGCATTAAAAAAATGTAAGGGGGCTGGAGGGATGGCTCAGAGGTTAAGAGCACTGGCTGCACTTCCAGAGGTCCTGAGTTCAATTCCTAGCAATTCCATATGGTGGCTTATAACCATCTGTAATGAGATCGGTGCCCTCTTCTGGTCCACAGGCATACATGTAGGCAGAATGCTGTATACATAATAAATAAATAAATCTTAAAAAAAAAAAAAGTTAGCATTTAAACAGTGTCGACTAGTTAGACACAAAACTGGTTAATTTCCTACAAGGCAGCAAGTGCCCACCTAACCTTTGGGATTATTTGTTGAGCTAGACAGGAATATTCAAGTTAACGTATAACTTCACAGTAGTCTGGCACTATTGAGATGATAAACAGCAAAATCAAGCATGGCTTTGTTTTGTTTTACAGAGACGTTGTCTTTTGGGAGGCCCATTTAAGGATGTCCCAGGGTAGGTAGATCATCTGTCACTTCTAAAATTACTATGTATAGGTGACTCTAGATGTAGTTATTAATTAAATAGCCATTTTTATTTCAGAAGTGTTCTCTGAAGGACATTCATTTCCAGGCTAACAGAAGCTGCTGAGAACGTTTACTCTGGCACTCCAGATGGGAAAGTAGCAGGCTTCCCCCTGGCTCGGGGTAGACCTGTGTGAGGTCTCTCAGGTTCCTTTCCTCTGCCTTAGTGTAGCAGTGGAACTGAGTGACTTCAGTGTCGCCTGCCCTCTCTTCTCAGCACTTGTCTTTTCCTCTATTCCTATGTCTCCAGTGACCCAGCCCCTGAGGACACTCGATCTTCTGCCTACCCCCACTGAAGTCTAGCAGGGCCACGGGTGGGAGGAGTTTAAGTTCTCTGTCTTTATAGCCCAATTTAGTTAATATTTAGTAAGCAATTATTAATGCAGAGTACTACAGTTAGACTCCATGAAGCATGGAGAAAAGGCTAGCATTTCCTCCAGGACCCATAATTCAATGGGGAAGACAGAAACATGAAAAGCCATCTGAAGTTCTATTTCTTAATCACAGCTGAACATTAGGGTCACCTGGGGAACTCTTGAAACACCCTGATGCCCTCTGTGTTCCAGACTCATTAAATTAGAATCCCAGGACTTGGAGGATGGCACCCAGGCATCTGTGTATTTAGAGGTCTCTGGGAAATTCTAGTGTATTGCTAAACTAGAGCAAAACAAACTCGGAAAACATACAGAACGATTACGTGCTGAATCAACAGGGCAGCACAGCCATTCTGGACAGGCTAATCCACTACCCGATCACATTTCAGCCCACGAATGCAGAAAATATGACCTCTCATTGCAAGTATGGGAAAGTCTTAGGTCAGTTTGATTGCAGAACATTTAGAAAACATATACTTTGGGGGCTGGAGAGATGGCTCAGTCAGTAAAGTACTAACCATGCAAGCATGAGAACCTAACTTGGTCTCCAGTTAAAAAGCTGGACACTGCTGATGGTATCTCCATGGTGCAGAGCAGGGCCAGGAGGACCCTTAGGAGGTGCTAGCTAGCAAGTCTAAGACCCTGTGTCAGAAATACAGTGGAGGGGCTGAAGACGTGGTTCAGTGGTTAGAAGCATTTGTTAATGAAGATGCCCCAGCTTTGGTTCCCAGTATCCATGTCATGGTTTATAAACTGCCTGTAACTCCAGTTCTAGGGGTCTGACACCCTCTGACTGCTGAAGACAGCAGGCATGCATACAGTGCATATACGTACAGGTAGAGAAAATAGTCATGCATGTAAAATATATGTAAAATAAAACGGTAAAGTCGTACGTGGATATTACAGCTTATGTAGCTTCCTTCAAACCATACCTCCTGAAGTATTCCATGTGTCTGTGTGTGTGATGTGCATTTGTCTGTGTGCGGACATCAGAGCTCTCTCCCTCACTCTCCTCTGTTTACTTCTTAAATAAATGTGGGCATGGTAACACCCATAGCTACTGAGGTGTAGAGAATCAAGTTCCAGGCCAGCCAGGGTGACATAATCAAAAACGTTATGTTTTCTTACCAGTGCACAAGTCCTAATATTGACAAGGACCACCAAGCTCAGTGTCAAATAAGGTGGGTAGTGGTTTTACCACTCGTAGTGATAACCCAAAGGACTCTAAGTCTGTCACAGAGATGCCTGCACACTCACGTTTTACTGCAGTACAACTCACCACAGCCAAGATACGAAATCAGCCTAGATGTCTGTCAGCGGATAAATAAGGACAATGTCACACACACACACACACATGCACGCACGTATGCACACGCATATCCACAGTAGAGTCTTGCACAGCATAAGGAATGAAATGATACCACTTACAGGAAAGTGGATGGAAGCAGAGCCTAGTAACAAAACAACTCAGGCAGACAATTATCAGTTGGTTTCTCTCATCTCTGGATCTTAGATTTTGAATAGCTACATAAAATCATTGATATATGCATATGTGTGTAGGTGTGAGAGAGAGACATGAAGTAGAAGCAGGATTTTCTGGGAGCAGAAAGGCTAGCAGGAGAGGGGAGAGGGATGCTTTGGGGGCAAGTGTGGTAAAGCACATGGATCAGTGAATGAGACTGGCTCAGTGAAACCCAGCAGTAGACATAGTGCTCTATGTCCTAGTGACTATTGTGACAAGAGTGTCCTGTTAGGAAGCAGCTTACATTGACACCGCCTTAACAGGAGGCCTCGTTCTTCTTGTCCTATCTAGAACTAAGAGGGAAAGAGTGACTATGGTCTTTGCTCACAGAATGGAGAACGACCAGCCACCTGTGGTGACTGCTACCCTGCTGGTGCCCCTTGAGAACCGCAGCTGCGTGGACGCGGGCCGAGGCCCTGCTGCCCCACGGCCTGATGGAACTGCATGAGGAGCACAGCTGGATGAGCAACAGGACAGACCTTCAGTACGAGCTGAACCCTGGAGAGGTGGCCACAGCCAGCATCTTCTTTGGTGCTTTGTGGTTGTTCTCTATCTTTGGCAACTCCCTGGTGTGTCTGGTCATCCACCGGAGCCGGAGGACTCAGTCCACCACCAACTACTTTGTGGTCTCCATGGCGTGCGCTGACCTTCTCATCAGTGTGGCCAGCACGCCGTTTGTCGTGCTGCAGTTCACCACCGGGAGGTGGACCCTCGGTAGCGCCATGTGCAAGGTGGTCCGCTACTTCCAGTATCTCACCCCGGGTGTGCAGATCTACGTGCTGCTCTCCATCTGCATAGACCGCTTCTACACCATCGTCTACCCGCTGAGCTTCAAGGTGTCCCGAGAAAAGGCCAAGAAGATGATTGCTGCCTCCTGGATCTTGGATGCGGCCTTTGTGACGCCTGTCTTCTTTTTCTACGGCTCAAACTGGGACAGCCACTGTAACTACTTCTTCCCTCCCTCCTGGGAGGGAACTGCCTATACTGTTATCCACTTCCTGGTGGGCTTTGTGATTCCCTCCATCCTCATAATCCTGTTTTACCAGAAGGTCATAAAGTATATCTGGAGAATAGGCACCGACGGACGGACCCTGAGGAGGACGATGAACATCGTCCCCAGGACAAAGGTGAAAACCGTCAAGATGTTTCTCCTCTTGAACCTGGTGTTCCTGTTCTCCTGGCTGCCTTTCCATGTGGCCCAGCTCTGGCACCCCCACGAGCAAGACTATAAGAAGAGCTCCCTTGTCTTCACGGCAGTCACGTGGGTATCTTTCAGCTCTTCGGCCTCGAAGCCCACTCTGTACTCCATTTATAATGCCAATTTTCGGAGAGGGATGAAAGAGACTTTCTGCATGTCCTCGATGAAGTGTTATCGCAGCAATGCCTACACCATCACAACCAGCTCAAGGATGGCCAAAAGGAACTATGTGGGCATCTCGGAAATCCCTCCGGTGAGCAGGACGATAACCAAAGACTCCGTCTATGACTCATTTGACCGTGAGGCCCGGGAGAAGAAGCTCGCCTGGCCCATCAACTCAAACCCACCCAACACTTTTGTCTAATTTCTAAGAATTCTTTCACTGTTCTGTGCCAGACATTAAAAAGCTTTAACTATAAAGAGAGAATCCATTTACTTAACTTTCACTAAACTTCCGTTCTGTAAAACTATTATAATATTATAATAATTTATTATTATTTAATATTATATAATAATTATTATATTGTTTTATATTATTTAATATTATAATATTATAATAATATATAATATATAATCACTATTGATTATGGTTCCTGCTGATTTTGTTCTGGTTGCTTTTTGCCGGTCAGTAGGACTCCCGCTATCAGAGCCATAAAACTTCCTTCCTGGGCTAGAGAGGTGGCTCTGGTTGAGAGCACTGCTTGGTCTGCCAAGGACCCCAGCACCCCAGGGCAGCTTACAGCCATCTGTGTTTCCAGTGTTAGGGGATCCGATGACCTCTTCGGGCCTCTTAGAACACTACACACTAGTGCACAGACATTCACACAAGCAAAACATTCATGCACATAAAAGTTTTTAAAAATTTAAATATTTTTTGCTTGTTTCAAAGTTTTTTCTAAGCAGGTAAGTTGGCCTCAACTTGAGTTCAGTCCCTGTAATCCGCATGGTGGAAGGAGGGAACCACCTCTTGCAGGTTGTCTCTGATCTCCACACAAATGTTGTGGCATCCATGCACATGAGTGAGTACAAACACACAAACACACACACACACAAAATGTAAAAGAAAAATTGAAAACACTTAGCTATTTTTGTTCTATCACCAGGTTAGTACAGTTTAATATTTTTGGTTCTGTCTTGCTATATTTTGTTTTTAGTTTCTTTTCACTACTGAATTTTTCTTTCTTTTTTTTTAATTTTTTTATTTTTTTCTGGTTTTTGAGACAGGGTTTCTCTTTGTATCCCTGGCTGTTCTGGAACTCATTCTGTAGATCAGGCTGGCCTCAAACTCACAGAAATCTGCTTGCCCCTACCTCCCAAGTGCAGAGATTAAAGGCGTGTGCAAACACTGCCTGGCAGCCTGCTGAACTTTTCTACCTGTGGCCTACTAATCCACTGAAATCCCATAAGCATTACATTTCAAGAACTTACTTAGCCAGGCAGTGATGGCCGCATGCCTTTAATCCCAGCACTTGGGAGGCAGAGGCAGGAGGATTTCTGAGTTCGAGGCCAGCCTGGTCTACAGAGTGAGTTCCAGGACAGTCAGGGCTATACAGAGAAACCTTGTCTCGAAAAACAAACAAACAAACAAAAAACAAAAAGAACTTACATTTTCCAGCTGAGCAGCACAGTATGCATTTGCATATTACCTTCAGGAAAGGGGTGGAGGGCGGCACTGGCTAGACCATACACCAGAGCCCAGTAGTACTGGCTGGGAAGCTGAAGTTTAATCGTTCTTTGGGAGAAAGTGCTTAGTCATCTACATTCCTTGCCTATTCTTGTTTTCATCCTAATCCATGCTGCTGGTGAAGTCTTAAACATTCTTTTATTTAAATTCATTTTATTTATTGGTGGCGATGGTAGGGTGCACTGGTAGAGATCAGAGGATAACTTTCAGGAATCAGTTCTCACCTTCCATCATGATAGGTTCCGGGGCTTGAACTTAGGGCTTTAGACTTGACTACAGGCACGTTCTCCCACTGAGCCTTCTTACCAGACTAAGCCTTGAAAGCACTCTAGGCTATCCCCTCATACCTGTGACCCATCCACACTGTTCCTCGGACACATATCAACCTTCTTTGAGGCATATACAGACAAAGGAGCAAGTGGCCTTGGTTGGCTTGCCAAAGAGGAATGACATTTTCCTGTGCTCTGCAATCACAGAGACCTTCAACTGTGGCCCTACTGTGGCCCTACTGTGACCCATGAGAACACCAAGGGCAAGGTTTGATTTCATTTTCTCCTATAAATTCAGACATGAGGGCTTTTATTGTAATTACATTTTTTTTCTTACACACATTCGTGTGTTGGGGTGCCCACAGAGGCCAGAAAAGGGCATTGGATCCTGAGGCTGGAATTAAGGCTGTTGTAAGCTACCGAACACAGGTGCTGGGAATCAAACTTGGGTCTCCCTACAAGCGCAGCAAGTGATCCTGACCGGTGAGCTATCCCTTCAGCCCCAGGAAGTTCATCTCTATCAGACAACCCCTTCTCTCTCTAGATTGAGCCACAACTTGTCCGCCAAACTCAAACTGTCCATTGTCTGTGTGACTCAGGACTTGTTTGTTGGCTCCCAGGGGTTGTTTGCAATCTACATTCCATTTAGAAATGAACCAGTACATTTAGATGATCTTTTTCATTACTGGATATGATAACACATACTCTTAATCCCAGCCCTCTGGAGATGGAGGCAGAAGAAGGCGGAGTCCAAGGTCATTGTTGGCTACACACCAAGATGGAGACCAGCTTGGGCTGAGACTTTATCTCAAAAGCAAAACAACACAAGACAAAAGGAATTTATTTTAATGGAGTAAGGACTTACAGACAAGCCTCGCTTGCATGTTCATAGGCTAGTTAACACGAGCTGCATATAATAACTCACTGTGTAGCAGTCTACCTGGATTAGCTTGTCCTTTCCACAATTCCAGGATGTATTTATGGGTTTTCTTTTTTTGTTTTTGATTGGGTTTATAGCCCAGGCTGGCTACATACTCAAGGTGATCTTGCTTCAGCCTCACCTGTGATGAGTTATGATCATCTCTATTTACCAGATGATGAGACTGGACTTCTCTGTGAGGCAGCTTGTCAGGTTGGAGTATGACAGCTGGTATTCTGACTCAGGCCCTCCTACAACCCTGTGGCTTGTTCCTCACCATTTCAGCTGTCTTCTTAGAGAACACGAGCAGCTCCACCTAGACAGACATGCCCTGTAGGCCTGATCACAACCGCAATAGAACTGTACAGTATGACATAAGCTGGCTGTTCTGATGATGTCAAGATGGAGTTTAATGAGCTGGTTCACACCTTTCTCTTAGCCATGGACTGACCTCTGGTGCCGAATGATTTGAGATCCAGAGGTGGTCTCTCCCTCCTGTCTCACAAACACCAGCAAATAGTACAAGATTGTGACAAAGAACATCAGTGCAGTATAGGGGCACACACTTCAAATCCCAGCACTCAGAAGGCAGATCTGTGTTTAAGCCATTCTGGTCTACGTAGCCAGCCAGGGCTACATAGTTAGAGCCAGTTTCAAAGGCCAAGGGAAACCCCAAACAGAACAATTAGATTTTGCTTTACAAACATCTACAGAAACTGACATGCTGGCACACCGTTATTGTCAGCACTCAGGAGGCAGAGGCAAGAGGATCTGGAATTTCAAGGTTAGCTCCAGTCCAGCAGGGTCACATAGTGAGACCATTGTCAACAATAAAGGACAACAACAAAGTATCTTCAGGCATGCTTTTAGGTTGAGGTACCTCCTTCAAGGGACCAATACAAAAGGCTAATAAAATAAAAACTAGTGTTTTCCTTTCTCCCGTTTCGTTTCTTCTCTTCACATGCTTGGCAAATGTCTCTCAAATGAACTGAGCCAGATACTTGTCTCACTCGGCCCTTGCACTTTATGGTTCAGACTTTAAAGTAGAAAAGACCCTTCTAGTTGTTTTGTTGAGTGGTTGATTGATTTGTTTTGTTTCATTTTGGTTTTGTTCTGCTTTTCAAGACAAGGTTTCTTTGTAGTCCTGGCTGTCCTCCAGGACCAGGCTGGCCTTGAACTCAAAGATCCACCTGCCTCTGCCCACCACCAGGCATTTATTTATTTTGAATATTTATTGTATTTTTATTTGTGCACGAGTGTTTGTTGTGTGTGTGTGTGTGTGTTTGTGTGTGTGTTTGTGTACAGTCTGTGTACTGTAATTGTATACAGGTGACTGTGGAGGCCAGAAGAGAACATCAGATCCTCTGGGACTGTGCCCATGCCCTGAATAAATTCTATTCTATACTATACAGGTATGTGACTGGTCCCTCAGGGGGAAGAGATGCCTCAGCATGGGCCCGCTGAGACATCCCCTTCCCCCATACCTCAACACACACCCACAGAACATATTCTATATCTCTTTATCTTTTTGTAAACACATCAGGCTGGAGTTGCAGGTGGTTGTGAGCAGCCGGGTGGGTGCAGGGAATTGAACCTGGGTCTTCTGGGAGAACAGCCAATGCTCTTAATTGTTGAGCTATCTCTTCAGACCCTGTTTCCTTTAATGTTACCGTGTGTATGTATGATGCATTTGTATGTATGGTATGTGTGTATGTCTGGGGTGTGTGTGTGTGTGTGTACACATACTCATACCAAGCTCACTCAGCAAGCACAGTGACTTAGCTTGCTTCTGTTCCTGTGATAAACAACGTGACCAAAAGCTCCTTGGGGAGGAAAGGTTCCCCTCCCCCCCCACACACCCCACCCCCATCCCCAGACCCCCACCCCCCACCCCCGCTTACATGTCCCTATCACAGTCTATCATGAAGGGAAGTCAAGGTAGGAGTCTGGAGTCAGAAACTGAAGCAGAGACCAGGGAATAATGCTACTTCTTGGCTTGCTCCCACGGTCGCTGAGCTTGCTTATTTACACAGTACAGAACTACCAACCCAGTGGGCTAGGCTTTACCATATCAATCACCTGCCAAGAAAATACTCCAACAGATTTGCTTCCAGGCTAGTCTGATGGAGACATTTTCTTAATTCAGGTTCCTCTTTCCAGATGACTCTAGCCTCTGTCAAGTTGACAAAAATAACCGTCACAGTTGCCCAGCTTTATTTACTTACAGATTTTTGTTTCTGATACAGTCTCAAGTAGCCTAAGCTGGTTTAGAACTTTATATAAAGACAAGGTTAGCCTTGAATTCCTGACTCTCCTGTTTTTACCTTCCAAATATCGGGGTTACACCAGTTTGCAGCACCACACCCAGCTTTGTTTTATGTTTTTAAAAATTTAATATTTTTTGAGGGGGTTTTGTGTCACTATGTAGACCAGGCAAGATTCAGACTCATACAGATCTGCCTGCCTCTGCTTCCAGAGTGTGGGATTAAAGTCATATGCCTGCACGCTCTTCGTCTTAAAATTAAAAGGAGGAGGAGGAGGAGGAGGAGAGGAGGAGGAGGAGGAGGAAGGAGGAGGAGGAGGGTAGCCCAATGGCAAAGTGATGGTCTAACATGTAAGAATTAGGATTAGTCCCCAACGTTCCCCCACCTTGCCCCCGCCCTTCTCTCTCACACAGATTTAAAATTCAGAAAGATTTAGGCAGGTTTGGTGATTCATGGATCTTAGGAGGTTGAAGACTGTCGTAAGTTTGAGGTCAGCCTGGACTCTAATAGTTGAGTTCCAGGCCAGCCTGGGTTATAAAGTGAGATTATGTCTCATAAAAAGTAAACAAATTGGCCGGGCGGTGGTGGCGCACGCCTTTAATCCAGCACTTGGGAGGCAGAGGCAGGCAGATTTCTGAGTTCGAGGCCAGCCTGGTCTACTGAGCGAGTTCCAGGACAGCCCGGACTACACAGAGAAACCCTGTCTCGAAAAAACCAAAAAAAAAAAAAGTAAACAAATAAATACAATATTAATTTTATGGTAAAGAACACTGGGTGTTCTTCCAAAGGACTGGGTTCAATTCTCAGCACCCACATGGCAGCTCACAACGGTCTAGTTCCTGTTCCAGGGGATCTGACACCCTCACCTAGACATACATACATACACACAGAACACCAACGTACATAAAATAAAAATAAATTTAAAAAATACTAATTTAAATTACATACATTCCCCCACCCCAGAGTAGAAGGAAGCCTCTTACCCTTTAGAAGATTGAAATCAAGCTAATAAGTAAAGTTAAGCCGGGCGGTGGTGGCGCACGCCTTTAATCCCAGCACTTGGGAGGCAGAGGCAGGCGGATTTCTGAGTTCGAGGCCAGCCTGGTCTACCGAGCGAGTTCCAGGACTACACAGAGAAACCCTGTCTCGAAAAAACCAAAAAAAAAAAAAAAAAAAAAAAAAAAAAAAAAAAAAAGTAAAGGGTGATTCCTGGCAAACTGGGTGGGTGAGATGGCTCAGCAGGTAAACGTGTTTACCACCAATTTGACTGAGTTCTGTTGCTGAACAGAAAGAGCCAGCTCCAGAAAGTTGTCCTCACCACACACCTGCTATATGGTTCTTGAAACCCTTCCCCCCCCAATAAATTTTATTTAATATTTATGCTTAATTTGGTAACCAGTTCTCTGTCTCTTCTGCTTCCTGCAACACAATTCATGTGTTGGAGAAAAATCGTCCTCGTTGCGCTGCGCGCAGACCTTGAAAGGATGCACAGCCCGCCTTTGTTCAAATGCATCAGGAAGGGTAGGCGGAGGAACCCGGACACAGTTCTGCGAGACGCCGCTTGACGGCGCTGTGGCTAACAGGCAGAGCCCTCTCGTCACCAAGCTACTCATCGGAATTCAGAGAAATCTTGGTCTCTTAGCAACCACACAGCCAAGCTTGCAGAGCACCGAGACTCAGCTGTGGGTTAAGCAATCTGTGTGCTCAAAACGCAAAGCTTCTAAACATCAGAGGAAATTCCCAGCAA
Source organism: Mastomys natalensis (assembly GCA_021653895.1). Classification (NCBI taxonomy): domain Eukaryota; kingdom Metazoa; phylum Chordata; class Mammalia; order Rodentia; family Muridae; genus Mastomys; species Mastomys natalensis. Next base: position 701,979 of record JAJTUV010001637.1, on the reverse strand, counting down.
ATAATACCTGTTACAGGCGCGAAATCGCTACTCAAAATATTGTTTTAAACCATTTTAGAAATGTGATCATGCTCAAAAAAAAAAAACTCAACAGACCACCAAACCCACAACACTCACCGTGACCTCTCCGTTTTCTGTTCCTTTTCTTTCTTTTTAAGTCAGCGTCTCATGGATCTCGGGCTGGCTTTGAACTCCCTGATCCTCCTGCCTCTGCATCCTCAGTCCTGGGATTACAGGCACGCGTCACCACACCTGACTTTTTTCATTGCTGGCAGCAAACCCAGGACTTTGTGCATGCTCAGTAAGCACTATACAGACTGAGCCCCAGCCTCCCCCTCTGCGGCTTTCATAATTTGTTTCAGAGAATGTGCAGATGTCCTCATGGCAATACCCGCTAGTTTCCCCTGAGTGAGTGCACATGTGCAGGGTTAAATAGACAGTTAAACTTGGTGTGGCATGAATTCAGCTCAGGCCTGTCTCATTGACCTCAGGCCTCTCAGACCCTCTTTAATTTTTTGAGCTGCTACAATCTGGGCAGTTCTGGACTTTTTCCCAATGTGAACACGTCAAGAAGTGCTATCTGTTCTTTCTCAGAAGTCTCTTTTAAAAGGGTTTTTGGAGTCCAGTGAGATGATTCAATGTTTAAAGGTGCTTGAAACCAAGCCTGGGACCTGAGTTTGATCTCCTAAACCCACAAGGTAGAAGGAGAAAACAGATTCCTATAGTTTGAACTCTGATCTCTATGCATGGCGCACGCGCGTGCGTGTGTGCGTGTGCGTGTGTGTGTGTGTGTGTGTGTGTGTGTGTGTGAGAGAGAGAGAGAGAGAGAAAGAAAGAGAGGAGAAAGAGGAGGAGGAAGGGAGAGGGGAAATAGGGAGGGAGGGAAGGAGAGAGAGGGAGACTGAGAAGGAGAGGGAGAGGGAGGGAGAATGATGTTGGGGACTAACCCTAATTCTTACATGTTAGACCATCACTTTGCCATTGGACTATACCCTTCTTTTTTTCTTTTAATTTTAAGAGGCAGAGCATGCTGGCATATGACTTTAATCCCAGCACTCTGGAGGCAGAGGCAGGCAGATCTGTATGAGTCTAAGTTTTGCCTGGGGTACACAGTGAGTCCCAGGGACAGCCAGGGCTTGTGCCCTTCCCCCGGCCTTGAGCAGGCGAGAGAGACCTAGTTTAACACGACAGAGCAGGTGATAAGGATCTAGGTGGAGTTACCCACCTTGGCTGCCCGGAACTAAAAAGAACTGCCCAGGGCTTGCTTTGAGACTAAGAACGGATTATCCCACTCATCTCTCCGGCTGAAACGAGAAAGGGTTTTGGTGGGTCTTTCCCTTTAAATTGAGAGCTGAACATTAAACTTCAAGCCTTGATCAGAGAACTTTGTCTTGGCTTCATCTCTTCTCGCCCTCCGTCCCCCTTTCGTTCCCAGTGAGAGACCCCCTCGAGGGGAGACCCTCGCTCAAGACGCGGGAATTCATGGCCACCAAGAAACTCGAGAGACAGAACTTGCTGCAAACCGCATAAGGCTTTATTTTCGGGAAATCAGACGGCTGAGGCCGAGACTCACAAGGAGTGTCGGACCCCAGGTCCGATTGAGAAGGGTTAATATAGGGAAAAAACACAGAAGGAGGGGTGAGGGAGAATCATAAAACAAGTAAAAATACAGTGAAAGGATCATGTGGGAAACACCCTGTGTACTTATTTTTCAAGAATTTAATCTTATCTAATCATCTATCTTGTGGCTAGCCTGTCCTTGGAACCCAGAGCCTTAGAACCAGGTTATCTGCATCCTTGGTTCTGCCCTTAATCTTCTAATTTGTGGCTAGCCTGTCCTTGGAACCCAGAGCCTAAGAACCAGATTACCTGCATTCTAGGTTCCTCCCTTTTGTGGAGTTCCTGGAACGCAGATGGCCTGGCTTCAGCCTCTACATGCTAGGGGGTCTCAAAAAAAGTTTATTCTCTTCATTAGCTCCCTTTTAAGACTCGTGGCCGCAGGTGGCTACAAGGGCTATATAATGAGACATAACCCTTAAAAAAAAAAAAAAAAAAGATTAAAACCGGGCAGTGGTGGTGCGTGCCTTTAATCCCAGCACTTGGGAGGCAGAGGCAGGTAGATTTCTGAGTTCGAGGCCAGCCTGGTCTACAGAGTGAGTTCCAGGACAGTCAGGGCTATACAGAGAAACCCTGTCTTGAAAAACCAAAAAAAAAAAAAAAAAAAAAAAGATTAAATTTGTAAAAAGACAAAAGTAAAACAAAGCTGGGTGTGGTGCTGCAAACTGGTGTAACCCTAGTATCTGGAAGGTAAACGCACACACACCCCTGCAAATAAATTCCAAAAAATAAAACACTGCCTTAAGCCAAGGTTACCATATACTTTTAATTCCAGCGCTTGGGAGGCCAAGGCAAGAAGGTCTCAAATGTGGGCTGCAGAGAAAGACCCTGTTTCATAAAAGTATCTAAGTATGGTGTCTTTCTTAGTTTATTTTCTTGTTCATGTGATTAAATACTCTGACCAAAAAAAAAAAAAAACTTAAGGGAGAAAAGGTTTATTTTAGTTCACAGTTCAAGGTACAGTTCATTGTGGAAGTTAACTTAAGGCAGCAAGAACTTGAAAGAGTTGGTTACATCATCTTAGCAGTGGAGAACCAGTGTGAAGAGGAGGGAAAGACAGGGGGAGAAAGGAAAGGGGGACGGAGGGGAGGGAGGGAGGGAGGGAGAGGGGGAGAGAGAGAGAGAGAGAGAGAGAGAGAGAGAGCAAGCCTTGCTTAGATCACTTTGTCTTTTTATTCAGTCCAGGATCTTCAGTAGGAGGGATTGTACCACCTGTAGTGGGCAGGTTTTCCCACTTAAAGCAATCCAGATCATGATAATCCCCTACGTAGATCCACTTGGAGGCCCATCTCCCGAGCAATTTTAGATTCTGTCAAATTGACCACACCAACCATCACAGTGTCCTATGCCTGTAACCCCAGCATGTGGGAGGTAGAGACAAGAGAGTTAGGGATTCAAGGCCAGGATTGGCTACAAGGGTGTGTGGGAAAACAAAAACCAAACCAGACCAAGTCAGAACAAAAGTATTGCATTAGCGACTCTCCATCAGCTCTGAGTTAGACAGCAGAGTTTACACAGTTTGGATTGACTTCAGACTTGAAGGACATGGGATCTTAGTTCTGTTGGGTGACCAAATGCATGTCTTGTGTCAGGCTGAGGAGGCAGATCTGGAGGTCATCTGGTTTGGAGCATGCAACAGGTAATACGGCCTTTCAAGCCGTTTACTCACCAGAGCTTAGATACAGAAGACTAATGCTCCTTTAGGGAAAGGTTTCAGTGACATTGCAGTAAGGTGGATATTGTTCTTTGGTGTAGTCATGGCAACCTGGCTATGGTTCCCATCTCTAAACCCAGCACTGGGGAGGTGGCCACAGGAGGATCCCTGGAACCTGATGGCCGGAAACCAAAGAAGGTGCAGAGGACTGACAAAGACTTGATGACAACCTTCCTTACTCCCAGTCTCAAGTCTGCCTGGCTACCCAGCCCCTATTTAATGAATTCCTGTCTGGTGACTCATTTGTTGGGTTCACCCTCTCTTCCTCGCACTTCCCTCCTTCTCACCTGTCTCCCTCCTTTTGAGAGTCTATCACAGTCCCTGGAACCCTGCTCAGGGTAACTTTGAACCTACTGAGTGCTGGGATTGCAGGTGTTCACACCCTGTTTGTGTAGCGTTGGGGATCATCTGAGCGTTGTCTGCCAGACAAGCACTCTAGCCATCGAGCTGAATGCTTAGCCTTTTGAATTGTCTTTCTCAAATTAGCCGTTTCTCATTTGTCCTCAAGACCCTTTCACGATGTCCCAGTCCAGGAGGAGGCTTCAGAGTTCTCAAAGACTTTTTATTTTTCCCATGCTAGGCAGAGTTCCTGATCTCTCTGGCCAAAAAAGTTCATGGTCTCATGGGTTTTGCTAATCCAGTAACTAGGGTTACTCTAACAAGGTCCGGGCCATTCCCAGCTTGCATCTCCTCTCAGCCCCCACAGAAGAGGCCTGCCTTCTAGTGGAGGAGTGAGGTGAAGGGGTGTTTGGTGTGTCTTTCTGATATTCTTTTATCTTCCCGTGTGGCTGTTGGGCTTGGCTGCTCCAGCTTGAACAGCAGCTTTCTGTCAGTGTTTTGTTTTTGTTTTGTTATTTTAAGACAAGGTCTCTAAATATAGTCCTGTCTGGCCCAAAACTCACTATGTATTTATCTTTTTTGTTTTTTGAGTTGGCATCTCATATAGCCGTTTGGCCCCAAACTTGTGACGTTGCTGAGAAGGAACCTTCTTCCTTCAGCTAAAAGGGGCCAGACGAGTTTAATGAGAGTCATTTCCTGTTTGTTGCCTGAGGGGGCACAAGACTGGACTGGGCTTTCCCTGGTCAGCTCTCTATCCAACAGAATGGTCTGTCAGGCACAGCTCACAGCCTAACTCCCACCCACCCCAGCCCAGCCCTGCAGTGTTTGGGACCTTGTAACAGGCACAACAGTGGGTTAGTTGAGTTCGTGGTGACTCCAGGATTAAGAATTCAACTGAAGGCTGGGTGTAGTAGCCCAGCCCTTTAATCCCAGCACTCGAGACAAGGCATCTCAGAAAGTTCAAGGACAGCCTGGTTTACATATCAAGTTCCAGGCCAGCCAGAGCTGCATAGTGAGACCCTGTTTAAATACAGATAGAAAAGAAAAAGAAACACAAGTGATCTTCTGCCTTATGGTCCCTAGAGTAGAATGGAGATGCAACAGTTTCTGAATCATAGCTACAACCTGTCCGGTGACATAATCTGACTTTCTGGACAACTCCATGCTGTTCACAGGCTCTGAGTTCCTCCAGCCAGATCTCTGCCCTGTATTCTGTGCCTCAGATGTTCTGTTCTGAGCTGTACTGATCCTCATGTTGGCCATTTTCAGTGGTGCATCAGAGACTGACTGTCCACAGTCTGCAGCATTCACTGATAGCCACAGAGTACACATACCTCTACCACTGCTGAAGAACCACCAAACTGATGCCACTGAGCAGGGAGTAGAAGAGACACACTTGGTTGGCTTAAATGCCATTATTTTGCATACTTTTCAAAAGAGCACCCCTAGTGAGTTGAGGAATTGAAAGGTGTGCTGGTTGAGTACATGCTAGGCAGACCTAGGCAACAGGCATGGTTCCTGAGCAGATGACAGGTGCTTTTCTTCCATAAGGGGTTAAGGGGGAACTCTATCTGGAGAACAGACCCATCAACCACTTCACTTGTGTGTCTCTGTGCAGAGCACAATCAGTGTAACTTTACATGACAATCCAGACTCAGACTAATGACCACTTGTAATTAAGTAGAATGGATAGTAAATTAAGTGGTTCTTAAAATGAACCTAATTAATTGAAGGCTATTATTGCCACATAGCCTCCAATCATACCAAGTCAAAGGATAAGTATAGCAATGTATGGAGTAACCTGGGAGCATTCTAACAGTGTCTTTTGATATGAGCTCATTAAACACGTCTATTTTTGATAACTTAAAGCCTTACTGTGAATATTTTTATTTTTTTCAGATTTACTTAGTCTATGGGCGTGTGGTCAAAGGACAGCTTGGGGGACAGGGCTCTCCCTTCCATTGTATGTGTGGGTTCTAGGGATCAACTCAGGTTGTCAAGTATGGTGGCCAGTGCCTTCACCTGCGGAGCTATCTTGCCAGGCCGATCCTGTGCTATTTAACAAACAGGTTTTCATACTCCTCTGACTCAGAAAATGAACCAAGGACTTGCCTAATACATTTAAATAAGAATTGTGCGTGTGTGTGTGTGTGTGTGTGTGTGTGTGTGCTTGCCTTAGTGGATGTATGTGCACACCTATGTGCAGGCGCTCACGGGATCTTCAGGAGCTGGAGTTACTTGGGGGCTGGGAACTGAACCTGAGCAGTAAGCAGTCTTCAGCACACTTGAGCACGGCAGCAGAGGACAGCCACCAAAGCCAGTCCGCCCCCTCCTACCATGTAGGGACTCAGCTCAGCCTTAGCAGCTGTAGGTGTATACAGGGTTATTTCAGTATTGTGAAACAGGCAATTTGACAAGATTTTGGTGAAGATGCTTTATTTTTCATAAAAATATAATTGTACAATGCTCTTCTGAGGAAAAAAAAGTCCTTCATTTGCCCCCAAATACCATGTGGTTTAATCATTTCTCATCTTTTAAAAAACAAAATATGTATTTTAATATTTGTAACAACATGTAGCTGATTTCTGTGAAATACAGTATTTATTTTTGTTGATTTTACTTGCCTTTAACTAAAAGTGAAGCCCAGCTTAAATCCGTTTTCTATCACCAGCCAAAGCAGACCCACTGCAGGTCAGAGATGACAAAGTTACTGATGTGATGCCCGGCGCTGTCCACAGACAGGCAGTGGCAGGGACTGCTGCACTAACGTTCTGATTTGGCCATCACAGGAGTATTTTAGAGAAGGACAGAAAACAAGTTAAGAACTTCACCTACAGACTAAAAGCTGACCTGACCAGATCAACTCCATATTGCACCAGCTGCTCCAGTATGTGGGCAGTGGTGCTCAAGGCAGAGCTGGATTGGTGTGAATGTGCAAATATGTTTTCTCCTTAATCTCTGAAATAAAAGGAAGAAGGAGCCAGGCTCTGTCGAGGAGGCACTTGGCCTCTTCCTGCCCTAGGTGCTGGCCTTGGGCTCTGTCCTCTCAGCTTGCTCTCCCCTGGGAAGGAACTGTAGTTAGCCTGCAGCGCCTCAGTGGAAGGGAGTGGAAAAGGAGATGCTGCAGCCGTTGGAATCAGAACAGTGATTAGATCACAGATTAGGGAGAAGGGCCAGCACAGTACCCAGAGCAATTGGCATGTCCCCTTCAAATGCTGAGGGCCATTATCTTGGTTTGATACCTCCAAAACACTAAAGAGTCACAGACCTTGAGAGTAAACCCAAAGTGTAATCAACATTCACTCCAAAGTCCATCTCTTCTGCTTGGGGAGGACCCTGCAGTTACACGTACAACCTGGGGAGGACCCTGCAACTACAAGTACAACCTGCAGAATCTTCAAGCACAACACAGACATTCCACTGAGGAACTACATTCATCCTGGAATGTTTGCTTTGAAAACAATTTTTTTTTTCCTGGAGAATTCAGAAGGTAACAAATAAAGCAACATAAAGTCATGGGCTGTTCTGCAAAGTAAAAGTTTATGACTGAGTAGACAAGCTGAAAGAAGCACACCATTACAGTCGGAACACTACATTTAAACCGCTTGAGTTCTGAAGGGCCTGAATACCAACAATCCTTTGTCTCCATTTATGGTCCTAAGAAGACATTAAATACCCTTAATGCCCATTTTTCTAAAACACAGAGAATCCTAGCAAGCTGGGCAAGTGCTCTGTTGGTGGTCACACACACCTAGCATGGAGATCTGAGTTTGAAGCCTGTGCTCAAGGGATCTTCAGCTAACGGGAGGCATCTGTTCAAATGCCTGTCAAGAGATCACAAGCTACATAGTCCATCTCATGTTCCACCTCACAGATAACCTTCCAGGCATGTCTAAACCACAGCTTGCAGGCTGCACATGCCACAGAAGAGCTAGGAATGTGGCCTAGCACAAAACTGTAAACTCACTTAAAACATTCAATTCTCAGGCTTCAAGTCACAACGTCAAAAGGTTGGACATGCCTGATGACTATGATACCTCCTCTTCAACTGCCAGTCTGTAGCAAATACTTCTTTTTCTGGAAGTCAAATTCCTGCTTCATCAGAGAGAGGAACAATTGTAATTAGCAGCAACAGAGAACACATCTGACTGAACTAGGGAGAGAAGCGAGTGAAGTAGACATTCCTTGTCTCTGCAGCGCTCCTACTATGAGCTCTGGCCCTCAAGCACGGCTCCACGCCATGTGCGCGCAGCTGTGAAGGGAGCCATACAGAGCTACATTCATTCCACACCCGCCAGGACCAGGCTGTAGTGCTGGGCACAGCTCTGGCTCAGAACACATTCAGAACACATTCATAAGGACACTCGTGTCAGGGAAGAACTGAGTACTCTGCCAACAGCAACGGCCATAGTGTCCCAGCAGGGTGGCCTGTGCTTACTTACACAGGAAGGCAGATACTCAGTCTCAGCAGCTACGTTCATTCTGTACTCTTCAGAAAAGTGCCATGCCTCAGCTGAGTGCACAAGCAAATGTGTGGACATGGAGACATTCAGCAGGAACCATGTCACACACACACTGCAGGTTACGGTCATGGATGCCACCGAAAGGTTACTCTTCACTTAAAAATAAACTGTGGCTAATTATTCTCAAAGCAAGGATTTGGCCCTAGCCAGCTTTCATAAATACAGTCAGAGGGAACAGCGAAAAGAGGCTGTCAGGGGCTTTGTGTTGGGTTTTGTTATATACATTCTTTAAAACAGGCTTATCACTATGGGTTATAAAAATAGAAGTGTATATATCTGTTAATATATACTCACAGCTTATGCTGGAATGGCTCACAGACAATCAAACATTACTCAAGTAAATATAAAGGAGTAATATTAGGTCCACAAAGGCTGAGAACCACAGGAGACAAACAGCCTATTTGGTGTCTTTTTTGTAGGGTGATTAAAAACATGAAAAGAAGTGACAACTAAACACACATACACACAAATCCATCAATTACATAGGACAAAGAGAAATTAACCATGAAAGCCATAGGGCTAAGGTGCAAACGTGCGCTTCCATCCACTTCCTCCACTCCCACCGTCGCGGGCATCACAACTTGTTAACCGACGTGGAGAGCGACACAGAGCAGGTCTGAAGGTTGGCAAACCTAAGTGTTGCACAAGGACCTTCGTGACGTATCATCATACATTTTGGTAGAAACTTTGGGTTTACAGAGATGCTTACTGAGCAGTAAGCGGAAAATCGAGCCAAGAAGCAAAGTCCTGCTCGTTCATCCTCCATAGACACGAGACCGCTGGCTTTGATCACTGACTGCATTTTATATGATCTTCACCCTGGACAGAAAGCAAATGCAACAACATAAGAATGTTCTCGGTCAATGAAGTTTGCTTAATCAACTCTAAAATTCATGAATTTGTGTATTTGCTTGTTCATTCATATCTATAATTCATATCTATCTATCATATATTTGTGTGTGTACGTGTGCTTGTGTGTGTGCGTGTGTGTGTGTCATGGCACACATGTGGAGGTCAGAAGACTACCTTGAATCCAGAGTTTACCGTTCACCATGTTTGAGATAAGGTCTCTTGGTTGCTTTTCAATCATGTACAGCACAGGTGGCAGCCTATGAGCTCCCAGAGACTCTCCTGTCTCCATTTCCCATCTTCTATACACATGCTGGGATCACAGAACATACCCCTGTGCCTGGCTTTCTGATTCTGCTCCTCATGCTGTTGTAGAAAGCATTTTCCTCACTGAACTATCTCGTCAGCCCATCGTAAATGGTTTCTAGTTTTCTGAGACAGGGTTGCCATACAGTTTCTCAAACACTCCTTGTAGCAGAGGAGGGCCTTGTGAGGTACTGCAATTACAGCGTGCACCACCATACCTAGCTAAAACTCCTGATTTTTTTCCTTCGGGTTAATATACACAGGAAAGCTGTGTGTCGTTGTTACTGTTTGATCTGACTGTCAGAGGGCGGCCTGGAACTGGGCAGCTCCGATGGTTCTACTGACAGAATCAAAAATCACCCGGGAAGGGCTTGTGGGGGATGCTTTGTTCCACTAACTGATGTGTGAAGACCCATCTGGGTGGCACCATTTCTGAGGCAGGGGACTGCGCAAAGGGAGCTGTGCAGCAATTCTGTCCGGTCCTCACCCTGCTTCTTCCTGGGGATGTGACGTGATCAGCTGCCTCGGGCTCCTGACCCTGTGACTTTCTCATTATAACTTCTTCAAACTGCAAGCTAAAATAAACTCTTTTCCAGTTGCTTCTGTCAGGGTATTTTATCACAGCAACAGGAAAAGAAACTAAGATGGTAGCCCAGGCTGACCTTGAAATCTTGGCAAACTTCTGTTCCAGCCTCCTTAGTACTCAGAGGGGAGCTGTGAGTCACCATTCTCAGCTAGTGAGACTTTTAAAAGCAATAAATTATAGAAAATTAGTGAATTTGGTAATTTTCACAAGTTTAATTTAGGTGAAGGTCCAATGTTATCTACTAAAAGTTATCAAAAACCCAGTTCCCTTAACTTCATAACTTTTTAAGAGATAGGGTCTCATGTAGCCCAGGCTGGCCTCAAACAGTAATTAGTTAAGGATGATCTTGAACTTCTGACCCTCTTGCCTCCCCTCAGTGGGGACCCAGTGTGGCAACATTTACAACTTACAACTACTTCCAGCCTTCCTAGATGAGAAGAATGAAGAAGAAAGTGCCTGACATTTTCATCCTCAAGCACCTGGGTGACAGATTACACTCCTGACGCTGAGCATTCTAAACTCTTCGGTATCTTCAGGCAGCCAATGTGTGTAAGACATTAGCCTCATATGTCGCATAGGCATCATATCGTAGAGGAAGCCGAGCTCACTGTGGGCCACCCACCCCCAAAAGGCTCCACAGTAAGGATTCTTAAGTGAAACAGGTAAACTTTCACAAGCCTAGGGCTGACAACGTAATCTTTTAATATGATGCCAAAAGATGAGCGACAGGAGATAAAAGAAGCTAACTAGATTTCAAAAAAGTTAAATCTTTGTGTCTCCAAGGACACTATCAACAAAGTTCGAAAACTGTGGATAGAGGAGAGAGGCCCGCAGTGACAGAGCAAGGGGAGCCCGTGAACACACGAGTATCCTAGCTCATGGGAGGCAGAGAAAAAGGATGGCTGAATTTCAGCCAGCTTGGGCTAGATAGTAAGACTCTGCCACAAAAAAAAAAAAAAAAAAAACCCACAAGATAACACAAAGAAGGGCCGGGCAGTGGTGGCGCACGCCTTTAGTCCCAGCACTTGGGAGGCAGAGGCAGGCGGATTTCTGAGTTCGAGGTCAACCTGGTCTACAGAGTGAGTTCCAGGACAGCCCAGGCTACACAGAGAAACCCTGTCTCGAAAAACCAAAAAAAAAAAAAAAAAAAAAAAAAAAAGATAACACAAAGAAGCCTCAGCAACAGCATAAAATCCTAAGTGAAACACTGGCAAACTCAAACATGTCTCAAAAAAGAAAAAAAAAAGTATACAAATGGCCAATCTGCACAAGGAACAAAACCATTCAGAACCCAATGCTCTACGGAAATGCACAATGTGGAGGCTGTGAGATAGCTCAGTGGTTCAAGTGCTTCCCATACAGTCCTGGTGACCTGAGGTTCATCCCTAGAACTGACAGACTCCACAAAGTTGCCCTTTGACCTCCACACACCTCTGTGCATGTGTACACTCTATCATGCGCAAACACAGTAATAATAAAAACACGATGAAATATTACTTCCTACTCACTAGGAGGGCCTGGATACCGGGCAGGTGGCACAGACCTGTAACTTTGTTACTTGGGAGGGGAGGCAGAGGTAGAAGGAGTGCAGGAAGTTCAAGGTCAGCATGGGAAACGTGAATTCTAGACCACTGGGGCTATATAGTGAGACTCTTATCTTTAAAACAAACGAACAAGTAATTCCAGCACTCAGGAGGCAGAGGTAGAAGGATTTGAGTTGAAGGCCAGCCTGGTCTACTGAGCAAGTTCCAGGACAGCCAGGGCTACATAGGGAAACCCTGTTTCAAAAACCAATAAATAAGTTAAAGTTTAAAAAATAAAACAAAACCCAAAATAGGGCTACCACAGTAGCATATGCCTGTAATCCTTGTTACCAGAGAGGCTGAGGCAGGGAAGTATCACTTGAGCTCTGGAATTCAGTCAGTCCCAGACAACAGAGTGAGACCTCATCTCTCACAAAATAAAATATAGAAAATAACCAGTATGACGAGATGTAAATAAAACCACTGTCAGTGAAAATGTAACACATTTTGACCACCATAGAAAACAATTTAACAGTTCTTTAAATGTTAAACAGAATCCAAGTGGTCCAGCAGTTTGTCTCCAGGTACATACACAAAAGAGCAGAGAACTGTGCTGGCACACACCTGTAGTGGCAGTCCCAGCACCTGGGAGCTGAAGGCAGGAGGATCAGGATTCAGGCTGTCATCAGCTATATAGTGAACTCAAGCACATCCTGACCCCCAAAATGTCAAGCCCACACACCAACACTTGTATACACATGTTCATGGCACCAATGTTGACAAATGCCCAAATGCCAACAGGTGGGAACAGACGGCTCTCAATGGATGGGTTATAAACAACTGTGATATGTGCATCTATAAAATAATGGACCATAAGAAGGAATGACATTGTGACACATGAAAAGGTTAGGCTAGGTAAAGGAGTCAGATGCAGCAGATAATAAACCTACAATGGATCAGTTCATTGGGGTCTCAGGTCAATCAATGGTTGCAAAGGGCTGGTGGGAAGGTCAAAGGACCGAATGTCGAATGGTCCAGGGGTCTCTTCTAGGGTGATCATATATTTGTAGTTAGAGATGACAGTTGTGTAACACTGTGAGTATACCAAATGGCTCTGCATTGTCATTTTAAAATGGTTGATTTTTTGAACTTTTTTATTTCGAGTTACATTAGTTTTACCTCAACAAAAATAAAAACAACTCTGGACTGAGGATATAGAGAACTTACCCATCGTATCTGAAGCCACAGGTTCAATTTCCCACCACTGCAAAAGAAGAAAAACTTCTTCAGTTACGACTTACTGTCGTAAAAGCCTAGACTTGTGAGACTAGCTTCTGGAATTACATTCTGAGCCAGCAGGAAATCACCCAGCCCTTGCTCTCTCTCCTCTCTTTTCCCTATTCTGGTTTTTATCTTGGGAGTGAATGCAAGGCCTAGAGCAGTGGTTCTCAACATATGGGTCTTGACCCTTTGACAACACTCAATCTCCAAAGATATTTACATTATGATTGATCTTTTGGGTTGGTTTGGTTTCGTTTCTGTTTTTGTTTTGTTTTGTTGACAGGGTTTCTCTGTGTAGTTCTGGCTGTCCTGGTCTTATGCTATAGACCAGGCTGGCCTAGAACTCAGAGATCCACCTGGCTCTGCCTCCCAAATGCTGGATCGGAGGTGTGTATCACCACCACCCAGTTTATGATTCCTAACAGTAGCAAAAGTACAGTTATAAAGTAGCAACAGAAACAACTGTATGGCTGGAGTCAGCACACCACGAGGAGCTGTATGATAGAGCCACGGGGTAGGAAGGTTGTGAACCACTGACCTTTCACACATAGCCTACTGCTAAGCTATAGCCACTAAAAACATGGCTCTTTAGCATTAATATTGGAGTAAGTGTATAAGTTAAATGTTAAATTACCTTGTGAACTGTAAGTAGAAACAAGTAAAAGGGAGTAGCTTTAACAATACCCTGAGGATGACTTCAAATTACTGACTGACGACCATACCATTCATCAGCTGCCTAGATTATTCTGTCTTTTGACACGGTATCTTTCTATGAAGCCTAGGCTGGTCTCCAACTTGGTATTTCCCTAGTGATGGCAAAGCAGGTGTACACCACCACACCCAGCCTTCAGCTGGCTTTCATTTCATGATTTAGGATCCTCTGACAAAACATTTGCTGATAAGCATTTTACAAATGACATTAGTACTTTACTTATTTCAAGCCACACTGCTTAGTGGTCAACAAACATTCTACCTTGGGATGCTTGCTTAGCAGGAATGCTACCATAGACAGTACTCACACGAAGTGGTGTTAGCGTCTGTCTTCCCAGCTTTGGGATGCCTGCTTGAGTTCTGCTGAGACTTGTTCTGCTCCTCGCCAGTGAGTAGGGCCCTTATTTCAGAAGGGATTTTCCCTTGGTCCATTGCCATGCACCATTGCTTGTACTGAAATATTTAATACACTTAAGTAAAATGCTATGTCAGAATTCAGGCAGCACATGTGGAAATCCTAGACACAGAGCTCTCCTGTGGGCTTGTCTGTAGCTCACTGCTGTAGTACTTGCTCAGATGCTGCATACGCCAGGCCAGCCAGCCCATGAGCTGTCACTGCCCTCTGTCTCGCCAAGGAACACTGGGATTACAGATGTGTACTACCGTACATCTAGCTATGTGGGTCCTGAGGTCTGAACTGACCTCAAGGTACTCTGCTCAGTTAGTCAAGTCCTCAGCCCTGCAGGTTTTTTGTTTTACTTTTAGACACAGTCTCAGAGTCCAGAGGATGGTCCTGAACTCCTGATCCTCTTGCCTCCATCCTCCAAGTGCAGGGATTCCAGGCATGCACCACCATGGCCAGCGTTATTACTTTCTAAAGAGCCAGCTTTGCAACAGTCATGGTACCACCTCTTTCCCTACCTATCACCTCATCCCTGAGTGCAGTGGAAAGGCTTATTTCTACAATCCCTATGAACTCTGAAAGAAACATGCAGAGTAAACTCATGGAAAAGCAAATGGCAGCCTCCCATTCAGAATTGTGACTTATGCAGCTTTCTCCACATAGCAATACATCCTTCTGGATCAGTAAATATGGATGTGCATTGTGATTTTGGGGGGACAGGCCCTAGGTAACCTAGGTACTAGTGATCTTGCTAAGCCTTCTAAGTGCTTCCCCAAACTTGGCTGCACTGATTCCCCTGCCCTGGTCACACGTAGTCTCATATGAATACAGCGTGACTCATATCTAAATCTGCTACTGTACCTTTTCATTTATTTGGGGGGTGGGATAAGACAGGGTCTTGTATATCCTAGATTGGCCTCCAACTTACAGTGCAGCTGAAATGTCCCTGAACAACTTCTCCTCTTCCTGCTTCCATCTCCTGAGTGCTGGCCACAGGATGTGTCATCACCTGTTCATGCAGTGCTGACATCAAACTCAGGACTCGAGCACGCTAGAGAAGCTATCTCCCCATCCTTTGTAATTTCTCATTACACTTCCTACAGTGTCATGGGCATTCGTGTGGGGGTCAGAGGAAAACCTGCAAGCACTGGTTCTCTCCAGCCATGGGTGGGCTTGGGGATGGAAAGAAGGCCATCAGCCTTGCTGACCAGCACCTTGATCTGCGGGGCCGTCCTGTTGGCCCTCTGTACATCTTTTTCCTTTTCTTTTTAAAAATGCGATCCTTGGGGTTTTTTGTTTTGTTTATTTCAATTTTGGGAGAACTACAGCTTTTTAAAGGTTTATTTGTTTCTGAGTACTTTGTTTGCATGTACACCTGCACACCAGAAGAAGGCATGGGATCCCATCATGGACAGTCACGAGCCAACATATGGGTGCTGGGAACTGTACTCAGAACCTCTGAAAGAGCAGCCAACGCTCTTAATCGCTGACTCATCTCTCCAGTTACCATTTTTTTCTATCATAAAAATTCTGTAATGTTGCCACCAGCACTGAATTAAAGTGTGTATTTAGACCCATCTGGTGGTGGTGTTGCACACCTTTAATCCTAGCACTCAGAAGGCAGAGGCAGAAGGACCTCTGTGAGTTTGAGGCCAGCCTGGTCTACAGAGTGAATTCTAGGACAGCCAGGGCCACAGAGAGAAGCCCTGACTCAAAAAACAAAAACAAACAAAAAGCCTACAATGTGGTAAAAAAAGATTCACATTCTTTCCAATGTGTGCCACTTAGGTGGCTAAGGACTGGGTAGCTCCTGTTTTGCACCCTCATGGTCCGCCATGTTAGGCTGGACGTTTTCCCTGTTGCTGAAAGACTTTACCATTTCCAGTTCCTCTCGGAGTGCACAGATAGCTCTTTCCCGGCTGGACACCAACTCCTCCAAGTACTGGTATCTCAGCTTTTTCCTGGCCCGGCACTCCCTCGCACTCTGCCGGCTCCGCTCGAGTTTTGCTTTCAAGTCAATTTTGGCTGGCTTCCGCCCTCGTTTTCCAGGCTTCTTCACTTTGCCTCCCACCACCTTCGGCAAGAGAGAGGAAACAACGTTTTCCTTTTAGTTTTCTTTATGGAAAAACAACTATGGTTGCCTATTGGCAAAGAGGATATTTATAAACAAGGAAGAAAGCATAAACCTGTCTCATCATCCTTCTGAGTCCTCATTTTTTCCACAATTTTAATACCATGAATGTGAGATTAGGTAGACAAGATTTAATTAATTCTTCAATAATAATAAAGTTTAAATAGTTTAACAGTAAATTCTATAATCCATATGAATATGGATATTTTTAAAAAATAATGTTTTAAATTGTGTGTATATAGGTTTGTGGGTGTTGAGAGCAATTACCTATGGAGACCAGAGGAGGGCGCTGGATCCCCTACAGGGTGAGTCATGTGCTGCTGGGAACTTTCTGAAGCAAATGCCGGGATCTGAACTCATTTCCTGTGCAAGAACATGACCTGCTCTTAACCATTGAGCCATCTTGGTAGCCCCTATAAATAATGTTTATGCTTTGAGAAAACTATATTAAAATTAAGTAAAATCATTCAAAATCCTGGGCTGGAGAGATGGTTCAGAGGTTAAGAGTGTTTGTTGCTCTTGTGGGGATCTAGATTTAACCCTCAGCATCCAGATGGTTGCTTACAAACATCTGTAATGGCAACTCCAGGGGATCTGATGCCCTCTGCTGGCCTCCTCTGTCATTAAGTATGCATGTGATGCACCTATACACAGAAAACAACAAAACAAAAAATTTAATTATAAAAAGTAAAGTTTATCATGATTTTTAAAAAAGATCTTATTTTCTGTGTATGGGTGTTTTGCCTACAGAGTTTGTGTAGGACATGTGTGTGTCTGTTGTCTGCTGAGGTCAGAAGAGAGTATTGGAGCCCTTGGGGCTGGAGTTACAGACAGTTGTGAGCTGCCATGTGGCACTAGAATCAAACCTGGGTCATCTATAAGAACAAGAATGCTTAACCACTGAGATATCTCCCCAGCCCCAGTTCATCATGATTTCCATGTAAGAAAGTTAACAAATGAAGACTTCCTTGCTTGGCATGGCAATGAACAGGTTTGATCTCGTGTATATTTTCTTTCTTTTTTTTTTTTTTTTTTTTTTGAGACAGGGTTTCTCTGTGTAGTCCTGGCTGTCCTGGAACTCACTCTGTAGACCAGGCTGGCCTCGAACTCAGAAATCTGCCTGCCTCTGCCTCCCAAGTGCTGGGATTAAAGGCGTGCGCCACCACCGCCTGGCCTTTTTGTTGTTGTTGTTGTTGTTGTTGTTTTTGTATATTTTCAAGGTTGTTTTGTTTTGTAAAGATGCTTGGTGCAAGGCAGGTGCAAGGGGTCAGGAAAGGTCAGTGGAGAGAGAGAAGAGGGAGCACAGTCCAGCCCCTGCTGGTGCCTGTTGCTTGCCTCAGCTTGCCAGTGGTTTACTAGTGTGGGTGGGTGGAGCTCTGGCCTAGCATCACGGAAGTCTTGGGCTAGCAGGTGGTGTTGCCAGCTCAGGATAGCATCCTGGTGTTGGCCTGGCCAGAATGGATGACTGGCAGCTGCTTCCCAGTTCAGGAGGGAGGCCATGGGCGAGCAGGCTTCTGGAGGCCTGGGGCACTCTGCTGAGGAAACTCCAACACTGTGGCCTTAGATGAGAAAAAGAAGCTGGCACACCTGTGGCCGGGGTCGGCCTGAGGGAGACCCCAGTGCAAGGGCATGGTTTCCCTTGCGTACTTCCGCAGGAGTTGTGGCTGGATAAGGAGCCCAGGTGACAGGTCCCGGTCATGGGATTCTAGGAGGCAGCTGCTAGAAGGGATGGCTGCTCTGCTGTTGACACCTGAGCCTAGGCACAAGGTCAAGGTCATGGGTGGCAAGTCCTGGGGCCCTGGGCTGTGAAACCCATTTACAGGGGTAAGCCACTACCCGTGTGCATGCATACTTACTCCCTTTTTATTTTCAAGATTTAAAAATTTATAGCGGGGCGGTGGTGGCTCACGCCTTTAATCCCAGCACTTGGGAGGCAGAGGCAGGTGGATTTCTGAGTTCGAGGCCAGCCTGGTCTACAGAGTGAGTTCCAGGACAGCCCGAGCTACACAGAGAAACCCTGTCTCGAAAAATACCAAAAAAAAAAAAAAAATTTACAATTATACAAAATATACAATGCCTACATTAAATCATATGTACATATATTATGTTTCTAAGCAACTTAGCTATAAGCTCCCTCTACAAATGTACTGAGCCCATAAGAAGACAGAAGATGTCCCTGAAGTTTTCAGCCATTCTGTCCAGCCGCTAGAAACAGGTAATTACTTCCCCAGACTAGCTCAGGGTTCCACCTGCCCCAACTGGTGTCACAGACAGGCTCTCCAGATCTGCTATTTGCTTACTGCCTAGGCACAATTATTAGGAGACTGGCAAAGGAATGTAAACTTCCTCACGGGTTAGTTCTGAAACCAAGTCACCTTGGAGGGCACACTTACTCCAGCAATGCCTTCAAGCCTTCCTTGGGGAAGGCCTGTTGGATCCAGTTTTTACAAACCCTAACATTGCCTTACTACTTCAGAGCTCTTTAAATGTTTCCACAATTAGACTCTCCATCTCTTTATTTGACAAAACTGAAGGATGCCTCATTTTCTCTGAAAACCGCCCTCAGAGCAAGGCTGTATCTGTAGCTCAGTCACAGAGTCGGGGATCAGTGGTAGAGCCCTACTTTGTATAAAGTCCTGAGTTCAATCTCACTTCCACCCACACAATCAGTCTCAAGAATGCACATGTATGCTCTCAATGTACTGAATGCTTTTCAGGTGATTCTAAAAGAGGTGTAAAATAAGACACCAGAAGTCAATCACAATAAATGTAAATCAATACATTGATACAATAAATGTAGTCAATCTGCAATAAATGTAAAACTGCAGGGCAATAAAGCTAAAGGACAATACTCATTTGTTTATCTACGGCTATTATTAGTATCACATACAAACAATGCTAAGTACACTATAAAAATTGGACCATTAAGTATAATGGTTAGATTTTTTTTTAAAAAACTAAGGCCAGTGTTGTGGCACATGCCTTTAATCCCAGTATACTCCAGGAAGAGGTAGGTCGGTCTCTGTGAATTCTAGGCCATCTAGGGTTACATAGTGAGACCTTGACTCAAAATAAACCTAAACCAAACAGACAACAAAATAAAACAAACAAACAAACAAACACCCTATTTATTCTTTACTTATTGGTTCTGGAGTTCTAATCCAGAGGCCCAGCCCTAAAAACAAACAAAACAAACACCCTCCAAACTTTAAAAACAAATAGGCCACTTTTATATCCTTATCAAATTCCACTTCTATCATGATAACTAACCATGACCTCTAGCATCTTACAGGATAGCTTAGAAAGGAGACAGATTACTCCATAGCCGTAGGGAAAACAGTACCATTTCCACTTGGTACCATATTAGGAGCTAGCTGTGGACTGGCATGATGGCTCAGTGGTTAAGAGCACTGGCTATTCAAGAACCAGGGTTTGATCCCCAGCACATCCATGGTGGCTTATAACCATCTGTAACTCTAGTCCCTCGGAATCCAATGCCCTCTTCTGGCTGCACTTGTAGGCAATGCATACACTTGATGCACATACATGTATATAAAACATAAATATTTAAAAACCCAGCTACTTTAATACTTTCCCTTGTAAGTTTCAACTTTTCAGAGCTGGTCTGTGAAAGCTTTTAGGTTTGTACCATCGTGTTTATACTCCTGTATAAGCATACATTCCTCAAAATGCTTTCCAGGGCCAAACACTTGTTAGACATTGAAGAATGGTTTCAGTGATCTCAGCATTATGGAATTTTAGATGATGCTTATATTTAATAAACTACCCAAGTTTAAAACAATTGTTTTAAATCATCCTGCATTAACTTTGTGATTGCTACAGTTTTTAGAGAGCAATATATAGGCCAGGGACAAAGCACAGAGGTAGAGCACTTGCCTTGTATACACATGCAATATATAGTGCCAGGAACATGCTGTATTCAATTCAGGAGGCTGAGGCAAGAGGACTGCTTTGAGTTCAAGATCAACTACAGCTACACAGAATGTGACCCTGTCTCAAAAGACACACACACACAGAAAGACAGGGGAGGGAGGGAGGGGGAGGGAGGGAGGGAGGGAGGGAGGGAGGGAGGGAGGGAGGGAGGGAGGAGAAGAGAGAGGAAAGAGGTATATAGCATGTGTCTGTTAATCTATCTCAGCACTCAGGTAACTAAGCAAGCTCAGGAATTTGAAGGCAGCCTGGGCTTTCTTCGTAGCAAGACCTTATTGCTAAAGGAAGGAAGGAAGGAGGGAAAGAAGGAGGGAAGAAGGAGAGAGTGAGGAGGGAAGGAAGAGAGAAGGAGGGAGGGAAGGAAGGAAGGAGAGAGGGAGGGAGGGAGGGAGGGAGGGAAGGAAGGAGAGAGGGAGGGAGGGAGGGAGGGAGGGAGGGAGGGAAGGAAGGAAGGAAGGAAGGAAGGAAGGAAGGAAGGAAGGAAGGAAGGAGGAAGGAAGGAAGAGCGAGCCTGGTGAGATGACACAGAGTAAAGGTGCTTGTTGCATAAACTTGATGACCTGAATTCAATTCCTGGATCATATGGTGGGATGGAAGGAGAAAATCAACTCCTGAAAAGCTGACTTCTGACCTCCATATGCAGGGCCTGTCACAAGTGTGCTCTCTTCATCTCTCTTTTCTTACGCACACCACAATAACAATTGTTTTTTGTTGTTTTGTTTTGGTTTGGTTTTTCGAGACAGGGTTTCTCTGTGTAGCCCGGCTGTCCTGGAACTCACTCTGTAGACAGGCTGGCCTCGAACTCAGAAATCCGCCTGCCTCTGCCTCCCAAGTGCTGGGATTAAAGGCGTGCACCACCACTGCCCAGCTTTTTGTTTGTTTGTTTTTACAATAACAATTCTTAAAAAGAAAGAAAAGGCAATCCATGTGACAGGGCATGGAGTCAGCAATCCCACAGTGCTATATCCATTGCCTGACATACTGATGCTCTAGCTAATTCAGGGATAGCCTTTGAGAAGCCAGCAAGACCACAGAGTGTACAGCAGTCTTTGAATTCTGAATTAAATCCAGCACAACCATTACAAAAATCGTAAGTATCTATTTAGAGTTCATAGTAAAATATGTAATTATTGGATTCATTTATTTTGCTTTTTGTGTGTATGGGCATTTTGCTGGCATGTATGTCTTCACAGCACTTGTGTGCCCATGCTTGTGAAGACTAGGAAAGGGTGTTGGGTCCCTTTGGAACTGGAGTTAAAGGCAGTTAAAGTTCTCAGCTGTGAGTGCTGAGAATCAAACCTGAGTCCTCTGGAAGAGCAGCCAGTGCTCTTACCTGCTGAGTTGCCTTTTCTTAAAGTTGAAGGACATAGTAAATTAATGAGGAGGTTCTGTCTTTATGTTACCAATACAATCAGGTTAATGCCACACGGCCACTACTGCTCCAGTTTAACTGCTTCTGCAAAGGCCGAAGTGTCTGCTTTTCATACCAGCCACAGGCGTGGAACTAAGTACGTCAGTGTTGTACGGAGTTGTTAGTATCAGAGGATTGTTGTACATGACCTCAAGCTTTGAAATACATTACAGAAGTTTGCAAAACCAAAGTATTATACAAATATACATTAGTATATCAGTCGCTTTAACACCTGAACTCCATGCATTTCAATGGCCATTCATGCATTTGGGCAGGAGCAGGAGAGATGTTAAAAGCATGTACTGGTCTTGCACAGGATGAGTTTGGTTTCCAGTACCCACTTCAGGCAGCTCACAATCACCTGTAACTCCAGGTCTAGGAAGTTATGGCTTCTTCGGTGGGAATGTGTACACACATGTGTACCCCCACAATATGCACACTCCCCATATCCACCCCCAACACGCACACCCTTCCATATATGTGTACCTCCCCATACATAATTTTAAAAATAATCTTTAAAAAACATATTAACATTGACTAAGTTTCTTTCTCTTTCTGGCTAGTTAGGACAGTCCTGCTGGGATTTACAGATCCATGCCTGTTAACTAAGGTTATATCATCTTTTCCTTTAGCTGGGTGGTAGTAGCATAGTGGCAGCACTAGGGAGGCAGAGGTAGGTGGGTCTCTGAGTTTAAGGTCAACCTGGTCTATGGATTAAGTTCCAAGACAGGACTACATAGAGAAACCCTGTCTTGAAAAACCAAAACTAAAAGCCCAACCCCCCCCTCCAAAATCATGCTAAATATTTATTACTGTATACTCAGAATTATGATATTGTTCTAGGTATTTACTTTCTAAAAGTCATGACATTTAATTTTAGCTTGACTTAAAAAGAGAAAAAAAAGCCGGGGTGGTGGTGGCGCACGCCTTTAATCCCAGCACTTGGGAGGCAGAGGCAGGCAGATTTCTGTACTTGTCTACAGAGTAAGTTCCAGGACAGCCAGGGCTATACAGAGAAACCCTGTCTCGAAAAAACCAAAGAGAGAGAGAGAGAGAAGAGAGAGAAATTTTTTTTTTTTGACAGAGAGGGTTTCTCCGTGTAACCCTGTCTGGGAACCTGCTCTATAAACCAGGCTGACCTTGAATTCACAGAGATCTACCTGGCTCTGCCTCCTAAGTGCTGGGATTAAAGGAGTGTGCCACCAGCACCTGGAAAAATATTTCTTAACAACCAGAGAAGACTAGGAAATTAGAAAACTACTTTGAGAAACAAATTATACTATGATTATAAAAATTTAAAAAAAAAAAAAACCTTTAAGATAAACAGAATACCAAATCTTATGTGAGATAATTGACTGCTGTTCAGAGGACTTTCCACACAGAAACATTAAAAAGAAGGCTTTAAAATCAATAACCCAACTTTCCATTTTCAGAAGCTAGAAAAAGAGGAGAAAAAGGAGCCAAGGCAAAAAAGAGACTGCAATGAACATGAACAGGGAGCGATTAGCAAGGTAGCAAAGCAGGCTCAAGAACAAAATGTATCTCCTAGACCTGTAACACGTAGTCTAAGTATTATATACATATATCATCAGAGAGAAACCAGCTTCAGGCAACTTCACTAGTAAATTATACCAACATTTAAAGAATGAACTCTTAGGCTGGGCAGAGTGGAGCATGAGTGTAACCCAAGCACTTAGGAGGTATATTCAAAGGCCAGAGTTACTGCCAGTCCATGTTCCATAAGCTCTGCCTCAAAACCAAAACGAAATAATTAACACTAACCCTTCACAAACTCTCTCAAGAAACCTAAGAGGAAAGAACATTTCTCAATTCCAGTGAGGCTAAAAGCAGCCAGGGATGTAATTCTAGAATACAGGAAGTAGAGGCAGGAGGATCACATATTCAAGGCCAGGATGGGTTACATAGTAAGACTCTGTCTCAAAAACAAGACAAATGGGCTGAGAATGTAGCTCAGCTGGTAGAGTGCTTACCTAGCTGAAGTGTGAGTTCAACTCCCAGCATAACATAACTAAACATGCTGGCACATGTCTGCAATCCCAACATTTGGGAAGAAGAGGTGTTGGGCCCCATTTCAGCCCTGGTTTGGGCCTTGTGGACAAACCGGAGCCTGGC
This sequence comes from Mastomys natalensis, assembly GCA_021653895.1. Classification (NCBI taxonomy): domain Eukaryota; kingdom Metazoa; phylum Chordata; class Mammalia; order Rodentia; family Muridae; genus Mastomys; species Mastomys natalensis. Next base: position 678,501 of record JAJTUV010001637.1, on the reverse strand, counting down.
TCGAGTTTTGAGACCTATCTCAGTCACTTCTGTATTGGGATGACTCAGCAAGACCTATTTGGCCCTGCCTCTGACCTGCCACCATTGCTAATGTAGAGCTTTGCCATGAGCCCTGTCAGTCACCCTATACCCTCCGTCACCCTTCCCCGTCTCCTACGTCATCTCACTCCACCAAAAATCCCCCTCCCTATGCTCCGAGTTTATATAAGCGAGAGGCTGAAGCAATAAAGTTGAGTTCCTGCTTCGACAAGACTCCCAGCTCAGTGTGGTTGTTCACCATCCTGCTCACCTGGGACATATGGGCAGAAGGGTTAGAAGTTCAAGGTCATCCTCATCTACATACTGAGCATGAGGTCAGCGTGGGCTCACCTGACAGGAAAATCACTGATTCTTGCTGGCTTTTAGCCTGACTGAGAAAATACGAGCCCCAGGTTCAGAGAGAAATTTCCTGAGTCAGAGAGTGAACCTGCCTCACAGAACTAAATGGAGAGTGACAGAGAGGGTGATTATGTGTGCAGCTGCACACACATACATGTATACTGACATAAACACAAACAGGTCCCCAAAGCAAACAGTAACAAAACACAAAATGAATGAATAAAATCTATTAGACAGATTCAGTAACATATAAAAAGGACTCTACTCCATGACTAATAGGGATTTATCCTTGGAATAAAGACCACTTTAATATCTGGAGATCTTTTATAAAACATCATATCAACAGGAGAGAGAGAGAGAGAAAGGGAGAGAGGGAGAGAGAGAGTGTTCAAGGATATATCCTGGGCTACATGAGACACAATATCAAATAAACAACACCCCCCCGCCCCAAATCCTACATCCATATAATCAAGGTTTTTTTCAAGATTCAGTTTTCAATTTAATTATAGGCTTATCTACTCCCTTTACATAAGTTCAAACACAGCCTTATCCAAAATGCTAAAAAGTTACAATTTTTTGTATGGTGTAGACTATACAATCAAAGCACACACACACAGATTATCTCTGTAAACAGATGTCTCAACTGCTGCCTTAGAAGCCTGCTCTGGGGAAAGATCCTTCCCAACCAAGTGTGTGACTAGAGAGGTGGTGGAAGCCAGGCGGTGGTGGCACACGCCTTTAATCCCAGCACTTGGGAGGCAGAGGCAGGCGGATTTCTGAGTTGGCCTCGAGGCTACACAGAGAAACCCTGTCTCGAAAAAACTAAAAAAAAAAAAAAAAAGAGAGGTGATGGAGTGATAGACAGGAGAAGGAGCTTCAATAACCCTGTTTACCACCAGCTCCTGTGATGATGGTGCCAAGAACACAGGGCATCTGAGCCTAGAACATCCTCTACATCCATGGGGGGTGATCTGTACCACATGGGAGGCAGTGACAGTCTTCTCCTCTAGGGTTGAATTGCCAAGGGAGTGGCCAAGACCAAGGAAATAAACAGCAGTAGCAGTGATCCTCTGGCTATCAGTCTTCCCTCCATCTGTGTTTCAGCATCTCCTCAGCTTCACCTGGATTCTCAAATTCTACATATGTAAAGATGAGGATGCATCCTTTCTATAGGCATGTCAATCATTTGATTTTCCCAGAGGTAGAATATATTTCCTTGGTGTGAGCCTTGGTCACATTCATGTTGAGCTTCCCAGTGTGTACTTCTGTGGGTTTAGCCTTGTCCTCTTTCAGGTGGCTTGGATATAGAGCAGGAGTGTTTGACATGTGCAGGCCCTGAGGAGGTCTGAGGAGCCAGAGCAGCTGTGGGTGCTACTGGGGCTTCCTGAGCTGCAGCTGATGCTGAACTGGATAAAGACCTGGTGCTGCTGCTTGTACCGAAGCACTGCGCCTCTTTAGTCTTATCCCTGCTAGTCCTCCTTGCTCTATGCCTGATGCCTCTCCAGTTTTGGCGCCACCACTGGAGCAGTCCTTGGGTTTGGTAGGAGCCCTAGTATTGGGCTTTTCATTTCCTTTGACTCCTCAAAAGCTCTTGGTTTTTTTTATCTTGATAAATTCATTCTCTCCTTCTGAAGTGTTGAGCACAGCCATGGCAGCCTCACTTATCTGAACTCCCACTTCTAACTCAAGTCTCAGAAGAGATCCCTAATCGGTTGCAATTAGGCCAGAGAAGCATCATCCAACAGCTGCCCTCCTCACCCTCCTCTCAGACACTGTGCACAACTGTTTTTTTTTTTTTTTAAACTCTAAGGCCTTTACATGATAAAACCATACAACAAAAAATACAGGGGGAACTTTCTCAATCTGATAAAGATAATCTATAAAACACCCACAGCTAACATCATAGTTGGTGAGAAAAGACTGAATGCTTTCTGCCAAAGATTAGAAGTGAGACAAGGATCATGTGTTCTCTTACCAGTCTTAGTCAACAGGAAGAAAAAGAAATCGAAGGCAGTTCAGATAGAGAATGAAAACACCAAATTGTCTGTCTGTAGACAACACGATCTTATATGTTGAAAATCCAAAGAATCCACACAAAAACTATTAGAGCAAATGAATAAGTACAGCGAGGCTGTAGAACACAAGATCTACATATAAAGAGCTACTGTGTTTCTATTTTGTTCACTACGGAGGAAAATCAGAAGTGAAAATAAGAAAACAATTCTAGGGTTGAAGATACAGCACAGTGGCCATGAGCACTGTGGCTCTTCCAGAGGACCCAGGTTCCATTTCTATAATCCACATGGCGGCTCATAACAGGTCAATCACTCTACTTCCAGGAACCCAACATCCCCTTCTGGTCTCACAGGCAGCCAAAAGATACTCACTGAACTTCATCAAAAACTTTGTGCTTTAAAGACATCATCAAGGTGAGAAGACAATGCACATTAGAGTTGAAAATATTCATGTCACGTTTAAGGTAAAGAACTTGTACCCAGCAAACTGAAGAACTCTCCAAAGTCAAGAATGAAAAAGACAACCCAGTTACAAGGGTGGCAAAGGCATTCACAGCATCACGCAATAGGATGGGCCACTGGTTAACACTGGTGAGTCAGTGCTCAACTGAATTCACACTAGTGTCCACGTCTGTTCTGACAAAAGCACACCACCACTGCCTGGTAATGCAGTGTCACACAGAGTAGGTTCCTCCCTCAAGACCCTCTGTGCTCATCTTTTCTCCTCTGAAGCCCTGGTACCACTGACGGCTTCTCTGGTTCAATTTTTTCTTTTTCCAGATTGTTGAACACTTAATAGTATACATATGCATCCCTTTCAAACTGACTTCTTTTGCTCAGTAATTCACATTTAAGGCTCCAGGGACTTTAAATAACTCCATGGAGCCTTTCGTAGCTTGGTATGCTTTTCTTTATACTGAATAACACTGCATTGTATGGATGCTTTAGCTGGTCCATAAGAAAAATATGAGATTAGTGCTAACTGTCATATAACCCTATGAACACACCAAAAGGCAAATCACTTAATTTATATGTGAAATGAATGTATGGTGCATGAATTATCTTTCAATAAAGGTTTTATTAAAAACAACAACATGGGAGCAGACTACAGGGCTCACCAGTCAGGGGGCCTGAGTTCAATCCTTGGAACCCATGTGGAGGAAGGAGAGAACTTCCCACAATTTGTTGTTTGACCTTTCCTCTACATGTGTGAAGTTGTATGTGTGCATCTCCTTCTACACAAGTATAATGCCTTTTGAAAGTAAGAGGAGCAGTAGAAAGGGAAGAATCAATATGGTATAGGAAAGTTTATGTAGTATACAGGCCTCAGGAGTTCAAGGTCATCCTTAGCTATACAGCAGGGAGAAAAACCACATAGGCTGAGGACACCGCTAGGCACAGCATCTGGTTAGCATTCAAAAGCCCTCATCCCTAAGACAGGATGTGCCACAGAGCACCGGAAACATATGAGAAAGGGTGTTATGGCCAGAAGAATCCTACAGTGTTCTAATTAGGAGATTTTAAAAGTCCAGAATTAAGATTCCTCCAAGGGAGATGGAAAGAAACCAGTCTGCGAGCCACACCTGATGATGAGATCTTGGATAGCACAGGCTTCAGTGAACACCTGTAACTTCTGCAGCAAGCAGGCACTGACTATAAGTGTGTTCTTTAGGAACTTACCGGGTTTCTCAAAATCAGGGACCCTCATCCTCTTCCAAAGACTCTTAGAGAATTTACCTTCAGTCTTTTGGGAAACAACAATAAACTTTCATTTTTTAATTTGTTAAAGGAGGATGTGCAGGAGAAAGCACTGTTTGCAAACTGAGCCTTGAGTGAGAACCCTCTGTGCTATCTCATGACACCACATCCCTTCATATGAACACCCCTATCCTCAACGTTTTCAAGACGGAAATCCATTCCTTAAAAAACAAAAACAACTTGTATTTCCATATTTTTATGTTGGCTGTGTTCCCATGCTGGAAGTTTTTGTTGCTTTGGTTGCTTCTGGAATATCTTTTCTTCTGCTTAGCCTCCTCTTCTGGCTTTGGAACAACTTTTTCATTTTCAGTGAGGATCATCCCTGTGTGGCAGGACAGGTTTAAAGATGCATCCCAGATGCTTTGTTCAGTTGGAAGTGTTCAGTGATGAGAGAATCTACACCTAAGCCCTCAAGTTCAGCATTGCTCTCTGTACTTTTAACCATGTGCAGTAAAAAATCAGCACTCTTCTTGGCCACTGACCCTGTGTTCAGTCTTAGTGTTTGGCCTGGGCACAACTACCAGCTGTACTATTATACACCAAAATGACACACATTGCTTCTTTAAAGTGCCACCTTTCAGATACTTGTAGCTTTTCAGATATGCAAATCTCTGATGGGTTGGGCAGTTACATAGGTGATCTTAAAGTGAACATGAAGACTTAAAACTTTAAAAAATTTAAAATTCTCCTCAATTTAAAAAATTTGTTTTATTTATTTATTTTATTCTTATGGATGTTTTGCCTGCGTCTGTCTGTGTCCCACACACCAGTGGCTGATGTCCTTGGAGGCCAGAAGAGGCATTGGAGTTCCTGGAACTGGAGTTACAGATGGTTATAAGTCACCCTGTAGATGTTGGAAATTGAACTCAGGTGCTCTTAACAAGGTGAGCCATCTCTCCAGCCCCCAGATTTGAGCCTCCAGGTTTCCATGGTTTTGTAAGGTTTCTGGGTCAAGAGAACAGTGAACCATTTTCACAGGTCACCTCAGGCAGCTTGCAGGAAGAGACAGAAATATATTTTTCTTTTCTTTTTTTTTTTTTTTTTTTTCGAGACAGGGTTTCTCTGTATAGCCCTAGCTGTCCTAGAACTCACTCTGTAGACCAGGCTGGCCTTGAACTCAGAAATCCGCCTGTCTCTGCCTCCCAGGTGCTGGAATTAAAGGCGTGTGCCCACACTGCCTGGCCCAGAAATATATTTCTATATTCAATAACCACTTTGAACAAATCCACTATAAAACATTGTTTTGCCATCTTTTATACATTTATTTACATTTAAATGCTCCAGTGGTTTTGGGGTTTTTGTTTGAGATTGCCCAAGCTGACCTAAATTCACTGTGTATCCTAGAATAGCCTTGACTTCACAACAGTCCTGGGCCTCAGCTTCTCAAATGCCAGAATTACTTCTCTGCCTTATAGTGCTTATTTTTAAGACAACTCATTAAAAATCCAGTTGTTGTGCACCACTTTTATGAAGTGGGGCTGCAAAGCAAAGCAAAAAGGCACACTGTCTGCTGGGTACAGTACAGCTGTGTCCCCACTTCCCCACCTTAAAGAAAAGAAATGGCAGGAGAGTATCTCTCTGGGGCTCAGGGACTTCCCTACTGTGTGTCTCAGGACTTTTTTTTTTTTTTTTAACCAGAGTTTCAGAAAGCAAGAGAGGGTAACCACGTCTTCCTGCTGCTAACCTTTCTGCTAGTCTCTCCTGTCAGGATAAAGAAGAAAAATACAGGCAGGCATCTGTAAAACCCATCGATAACACCCACATTCCCCTTTCCACCAAGGTCTACCCTGGGGCCACATACAGCTATTCTGTTTGACCCTGAAGCTAAGTAGTACTGTACAGATAACACTGTGGACCTTAGCAATGCCTGACTCAGTTCCATGGTCTGTCTATACTGACAGTGTGTGCTTCTCTGTCATCTATTTCTTCCACGGTTGGACATGGTTTGACTTCTGCCCAATCACTCTGCAGAAACTGCTCTTGGTAGGTGTGGGTGTGGGGTTTTGGTTTTTTGTTTTCTATTTGAGGAGGGTTTCATGTGTTCCCAGGCCAGCCTCAAAACGGCAATAGCCTTGAACTTCTTTATTTTATTTTATTTTTTGTTTTGTTTTGTTTTTGTTTTTTTGAGACAGGGTTTCTCTGTGTAGCTCGGGCTGTCCTGGAACTCACTCTGTAGACCAGGCTGGCCTCGAACTCAGAAATCCACCTGCCTCTGCCTCCCAAGTGCTGGGATTAAAGGCGTGCGCCACCACCGCCCGGCTGAACTTCTTTATTTTATTTGACAGAGGGTCTCAGTATATAGCCATGACTGGCCTGGAACTTGCTACCTAGATCCACCTGCTTTTGCCTGAGAATGAAGGCTTGTGTCACCATGCATGGCCTGCCTGGGCTGTGAGCTCACATGTGTGCGCCATCATGCCTGACTGTCACCCTCATTTCTCATCTCAGCTGTCCTTACATTTCTAGTTGTCTGCCTCACCTACAGCAATCAAAGTTCCTTTAAAAAAGCTATAAGTTTGTACCCATTTTCATCTCTGCCGCTTACCACAGGCACATATTAAGTAAGAAGATCTTGATAAAATTAATGAACAAACAAGGAAGTGTTTCCAAAGCCCTTAAAAAGCAAAAATCTCAAATAAGATTTCACCTAGGTTTTCTTTTGCAGGGCAGTGGAGCGAGGGTAGGGGGGTGAGGACGAATGAAACAGGATCTTACTTATATGGCTAGCCTTGACTTCCAGGTATAGCTGAGAATGACCCTGATCTCCTGGTATTCTTGCCTATACCCCAAGTGCTGGGTTTCAGGCATGTGCCACCATGCCCGACTCTGGTTTCCAAATCAACTGTGGAGTACCCAAGTTCATGGACAAATCTCCTGTACAAGTTTGTGGACAAGAAAGCAGGCACATTAACATCTACTACCAGACACTTGTGCAGATGCACTAGCTCTTCCATCTTGGTGTTGGTGAAAATGATGGAGGAGGAGGAGGAGGAGAAGGTTAGGAACAGGAGCAGATTGCTGGGGAATGTGAGACTCCTGGTGGGGTGGCTCCAATGGCAGAAGGTGGCTAAGGGGCAATGAAGAGAATTTCAGGGTCTGAACGTCAGGGTTTTGTTTTGAAATTAAATCTTTTTACCAGCACCTGATCTGAACTACTATAAGAATGGAGACCCTTGATGGATACAAAAGAGGTGAGCAGAGAGTGAGAAACCTCACATCTACAGAATAGTGTGTACCACAGAGTGGACAGGAAGAAGGAAACAGACCCATATTAGCATTGTGGCCAGTAGCTGACCAACTCCTTCAAGGTGTCCTATACTGACAGACTGGGTAATACTCCATAGAGGTCTTTAGCCAGCTTTCAGACTGGCAAGAACACATCTGATTAGAACATTTCAATTTATTTGTTCAATAAACATAAAAGTCAAAAATGAAAACAATAGCCTTCTGTGATTGAAAATAATATATCTCTATTTCTTTTCAAGACTGCAGGTCAAAAGAAAGGCTTTCAAAACACCACTTCTTCCTGATGGAAGATTCGAAGGCGGCCTTGGAAAAGGACCTTTGTTAATGTAACAGGTAAGGACAAAGCTGAAGTTCATTCTATATCCAATTATGCCCCTCTTGTCCCATCTGATGTATAGCTGGGGAACTAACTAGTGTAAGTATAACCGTGGCTACAAATGGCACTTAGCAATGACTAAAACAAGGATATCAGAACCCACAGACGTCTTTGCTCGGTAAGGCAACGAGGCTGTGTTTGCTGAGTACCGACTATGTGTGAGACGCAGTGCTAAACACTCTTAGGTGTATCATCTCAAAGTCTGCCTAAGCAAGCCTCCAAGGAAGGGACTGGCCTCACTTAAAAGACTAGGTAGAAGTTCAGAGAGCTTCGGCAATGTGGGAGTTTTTCCTTCTTTACTAATCTCAAGATCTAGGAAAAATCTAGGAAATTCTGCTGCTTAGTCACTTTCCAAAGCCCTCCTTTCTAGGAGTTCAATCTAGCACCCAAATTCTATCGTATGCTCTATCTTTTCCCAGCTGTAACAGTTTGTCTGGGCTGGCTGGTGAGCACACCTGGAGCATATTAATTAACTTAGCCTCGGTACCTCCAGGCAATCTCAATGTCATTGTTTCAATCAATCACTATTACCTAGCATTTTAAGGTACACTACTGTGATAGTTTGTATATGCTTGGCCCAGGGAGTGGCACGGTAGAGATGTGTGGCCTTGTCAGAATAGGTGTGGCCTTGTGGATTTGGCCTTTAGTACTCTTGTCCTAGCTGCTTGGGAGCCAGCATTTGGCTAGCAGCCTTCGGATGAAGATGTACAATTCTCAGCTCCTCCTGCACCATGCCTACCTGGATGCTGCCGTGTTCCTGCCTTGATGATAATGGACTGAGCCTCTGAACCTGTAAGCCAGCTCCAATTAAATGTTGTCCTTATAAGACTTGCCTTGGTTATGGTGTCTGTTCACATCAGTAAAACCCTAAGACAACTACTAAATAAAATTCTATAATGCCCCTAACCCAACTATCACATGCTAGTTTCAGAAATAACCTCTATGGAGTTGGGGCTATAACTGTTGGTAGAGTGCTTGTCTGGCATTCACAAAGCCCTATCCAGGTTCAATCCCTGCGACCGCACATAACCAAGTGTGACAGCACACGCCTGCAATCCCAGCCCTGGAGAAGTGGAGGGAGGAGGATCAGAAATTTAAGGTCATTCTTGCCTTCACTGAAAATCTGGAAGTCTACCTAAGCTACAAGAGACTTTCTGAAAACAAACACCCCTCAAATACAAACAAACCAAAAAGCTGCATGTGATCTTTTGGTAAGTAAAGTATTTCAGAATTCTATGCACGTTTGTTTGGAGCTACTAGAGACGTTAAGATAGCTGTTAAATACACCAACGGCCTGGAAAAGAATATAACTGAAAAAGTATGTGGAAGTCTCCAGGTCTGAAAGAAGACTGCTACGTTCTTTCAGCATCCTTGAGATGCTGGGAAGATAATGGATATAGGTTGCAGACTTCATTTCAGAATCAACACTGAAAGATCAAGGTAGTAAAGACTGGAAAAATATTTCCTGGAAAACTTTCAGAACTTTCCCTTTCTATTTTGAAAATACCACTTCCTGTCAGGAGGAGTTGGTTATTTCATAAGCAGTTGGTTCTCCTAGGTGTGTCCAGGGGGCAGATTACAATGCTGGGTTCTCTCTTTCTATCACTTCTCAGAGCCTCCCACATAAAATGAGAAGCATTAATAAAGAATAAAATAACCAGCGAAGATAAACTGGGTTTTCCCCCTACCTGCCTGAGGATATGTGAAACAAAAAAATAAAACAAAAAAAGAATTTAAGAGCAACAAAATTCTGTTAGGAGGAGAAAAAAAGGGGAGGGTACCTAAAGGAAAAAGCTCTTCCAAGGAATATAGCAGATTATGAAAAATTAGACTTTGAAAAGCCTAGGGAAGGAATTGCTTAATTTAAATATTGGCAAAATGTATGCTAAGCATGAGGTTCCCACTGGACATCCTAGCCCTTGGCAGGTGGAAGAGGCAGGAAGGCAGGTGAAGATCATTTTCTGGTACGGAGAGAGTGTGAGGCTAGCCTGGGCTACACACAATACCTGGCTCCACAAATAGAGGCAAATTTAAAAGTCTGATTCCTTAAAATTAAAGGCCCAATTTCCAGTCATCATAAGACATTAATAAACTCTCTGACCACTCCTATCTTCATGAAATGTGAAGCACGAGGAACATGAGAAGATGGAGCCACAAATCTATGAGTTATCCCATAGTGAGGGCTATTTTATAGTCATAAAAGTAAGTGTGCCGGGTTGGGGATTTAGCTCAGTGGTAGAGCCCTTGCCTAGCAAGCGTTAAGGCCCTGGGTTTGGTCCTCAACTCTGAAAAAAAAAAAAACAATAACAACAACAAAAAAGACAAAATAACCAAAAGTAAGTGCGCTGGAGATTAAAGGGGGAAAAAAGACTGAATATAGGACACTGAGTTGGATTAAAAACGGAGAAAACTACTGTTTTTTCTAAAAGATTTCTAGAGGTTAGATTACAGGCTCTGGCCTGATAGCAACAGGAGCTAAGCACTATTCTAACCAACCCCAGGAAAATAGCTCAGGGTTGGGAGAGTGAACTGATGAGATGAATGGGGTATTGAGTGAGCGAGGCTGAGGGAGGAAGGGAAAACCATCAAGGGTGATTGTGCCTAGTTGAGGACGCATGAATTAATTTCTCTCAAATGGAAAACGCTGGGAGGGGCAAGACAGGGTAAAAAAAGGGAGAGGGGGAAAATAAGCAGCGTAGTTTCTTCACTTATTTCGGCCGGCAAATCAGAGACGAGGGCTTGCGCTCCTTGGAATCCCCAGCAAACACGGTTACGCGGGTGTGAAAATGTTGCAAGGGCGAGGGCCCTTGCTAGAAAACTGCAGCCCGATGCTTCCCCAATGTCCTGGCGGGGTGCCAGGGGACCTGAGGCACACTGGTATCTATGGCAGGTGTTTCGTGAGTGCTCGCGTGGACTTCTGAACTGAGACTGGGCGGCGAGACTACGTGCGGCGACAAGCAGGCGGCTGCGGCGGCCAGCCCAGGACTTACCTTGCTGTCATCCATCTCCGTGGACAGGCCGGCCCGGCCCGACGCCCTCCCGGCCCTCCCCCTCCTCAGCGGGCCAGGCCCGGCCCCCGCCCCGGGGAAGAAGGGGATATGGCTCTGACTGCCTCCTCCTTCGCCTAACAGTTCGCTTCCCTGAAGCCACGGTCACGGGGACCCGGACCAGTTCAGGAATGGCAGAGCGGACCCTGGAGGCTGCCCCAGGCACCTCCCCGCTCGGCCACCGCCTCCTCCTCCCGCCCCATGACAGGCTCCGGGCGTGTTTACAGACGCACTGGCAAGCGGCCCAACCCGAGGGGGGGCGGGGCTCTGCAGACCGATTGGCCCCTTCGGCCGCCATAGAACAGTGGCATTTTTGGGAATTGTAGTTTTTCCTTACATAGTCTCTGTGCGACCGACTGGAAAGGGAACTACGACGTCCAGGTAGCCTCCGCTGCCTAGACTGTTTTCCTGTGGCCTAAGCAGCGCCCAGGAGGCAGGCCTTAATCAAGTCGGAACTATTTTCTACAACATTTTGTGTAATAATGTTACGGTTGCGAAGGGCTGGGCCTTGCAGAGAAGGGAGAATGTTCGAAGCTCTGCGGAGGGCAAATTGTTGCCTTCTCCCCTGACGCCCAGGGTAAAGTGGGGCAGCTGCTTGGGAAAAAATTTTTTGGGTAGTTCTTCAAAATTATTAAACACAAGATTAGTTACCATTTTAACCAACTTCTAATTACAGGCCAAAAGAAAGAGCCCACAGTCACACAAAAGTTGTACACAAAGTTATCTCGTATCTGCAAATTCAGTACTTTTCACCCAGACTCAGAGGCAGAGGCAATTTGGTCCTACAGAGGATCTTTCCCAGGACAGTTGGGGGTTTACAAAAACGACAAAAATAAAAAAAAAAAGGACAGAAATGGGTACAGTCTATCATAGGGAAATAAGCGTTTAATAAAATGTTAGACGCCAGACACAAAGCCACAGTACGATCCATTAATAAGAAATGCCCAGAATTGGCAAAAAAAAGACTATCTGTTAGTTGTTGCCAAATGCTAGGACTGAAAAATGTCGGGAAGGAGAGGAATTCTGGTTTCTTTTTGCAAAAATGTTTTTGGAGTTGATTTTGGGACGGTGCACCATCCCGGTTTGGCAAAAGAAAAAACCTATTGGGTCAAGTTATGAAGAGATCTCTAAAGGGTCTCTTGTTTCAATAAGCAATTTTTTAGCCTTTTTCTCAGCCACTCTTGGGCGTGAGAACTGTCCAAAAATTGTGTTTTTTTATCTGTTACTTCGAAAACCCTGAGTCATATTTACAAACACAAAAAATTCAGCTGAGGTGGCCTTCCTGGAATTGGTAGTAAATTATAAAAAGGATTTATAGTTACATTTGTATTTTAGTTGTGTGTATGTGTGCCTTTTCCATCAAACCCACTTGCCCCAGGGTCACAAGGCTTTTGGCTAGTGAACTTCTGAAGCTTCCCCTATCTGTGCTTTCTTGGCACTCGGAATTACAGATGGGACGGGCACAACTTTTTTAATAGATGCTGGAGATTTGAAAGGGGCTCATATTTGTGCAGCCATCTCTAACCCCTCCCTTTTTTTGAAAATTAGAACTAATATGAAACAAGCTGGTTCATACTTGGGGCATCCCTCAGCCTCTGCCTCCCAAATTGGGGTAATAGGTACTTTCCACCAATTTGGGCAAAAATAAGACATACTTTTTTTTTTTTTTTTTTTTTTTTTTTAAGATTTAAAATTTTTTATTTTATGTCTATGGGGTTTTGCATGCATTTCTGTTGTCCACCATGTGCCTGCAGTCCCAAAAGGAGGTCAGAAGAGGGTGCCAGATTTCCTGGAACAGGAATTACTGTGGTTGTGATCCACTATGAGAGGCTTAGGAATTGCCCCGGGTTTTAAAAACCCCCCGGGGGGGGGGGGTTTTAAAAAAATTTAAAAAAGGGGGGGGGTTTTAAAAAATTTTTAAATTTTTCCCCCTTTTTTTTCCCCCCCCCCTTAAAAAAAAGGTTGGAAACCCCCCCCCGGGGGCCCCCCTTTTTTGGGAAAAAAAGGGGGGTTTTTTTTAAAAAAAAAAACCAAAAGAAAGGGGGGGGGGGTTTTTTTTTACCCTTTTTTGGGGGGGGGGTTTGGGGAAAAAAGGGGGGAAAAAAAAACCTTTCCAAAAACCCCCCCCCCCCTTTTTTTTTAAAAAATTTTTTAAAAAATTTTTCCCCCCCCAAAAAAAAAAAAAAAAAATTTTTCCCATAATTTTACCGGGAAAAATTTTAAACCCCCTTTCCCCCCAAAAAATTTTTTTTTGAAAAAAAACCCCTTTTGGGGGAAAAAAAAACCCCCCGGGGGGGAAAAAAAAAAAAAACCGGGAAAAAAGGGGGGCCCCAAAAAACCCAATTTCCCCCCCGGGGGGCCCTTTTTGGAAAAAATTTTTCCCGGGAAAGGGCCCCCCCGGGGGGGGGGAAAAAAAAAAAGGGGAAAAAAAACAAAGGGGGGAAAAAAAAAAATTTTTTTAACCCCCCCCCTTTTTTTTTAAAAACCCCAAAATTTTTTTTCCCCCCCCCAAAGGGAAAAAAGGGGAAAAAAAAGTTTTTAAAAACCCGGTTTTCCCCCCCAAAAAAAAAATTTTTTTTAAACCCCTTTTTTTTTTAAAAAAAAAAGGGAAAAAAACCCAAAAATTTTGGGGGAAAAGGAAAAGCCCCCCCCAAAAAACCCCCCTTTAATTTTCCCCAAAAGGGGGTTTTTTAAAAACCCCCTTTTTTTTTTAAAAAATAAAAAGGGAAAACCCCAATGGGGGCCCCCAAAAAATTTTTCCCCCCCAAAAAAATTTTTTTCCCCTTTTTAAAAAAGGGGGGGGGAAATTTTTAAAATTTCCCCTTTTTTGGGCCCCCCAATTTCCCCCCTTGGGGTTGGGGGGCCGGGTTTTTTTTTCCGGCCTTTCCCCCCCGGGAAAACCCCCTTTAAAAAAACCCCCCAAAAATTTTTTTTAAGGGGGGTTTTTTTTTGGGCCCCCCCCCGCCCCCCAAAAAAAAAGGGGGGAAAATTTTTTTTTCCCCCCCCCCCTTTCCCCCCCCCCCCTTTTTTTGGCCCCCCCTTTTTGGGTTTTTTTTAAAAGGGGGGGGGGAAAAAAAAATTTTTGGGGGGGTTTAAAACTTTTTCCCCTTTTCCCCATTCCCCTTTTTTCCCCCCGAATAACTGAGCACCCTAACTTAGCCTTTATAATGACTGCTCCAGACCCCAAAAGGGACCTCCACTTGTCCTAAACTTGCAGTCATTTTAGATTACAGGAACAGCAGGGGCCGCAAAGGACAGATAAACCCCAATTGCAGGCTTTTAAATCCTGCACCCTGAAGGAGGGGAATCATCTTATGGGAAACCTGTTTGCTCTCTCAAGCAATCTAAACTTCTTAGGGCAGCTTAAAAAACCCAGAACTAAACCATTAGCTCCCAGGATGGCTTAACAGTACAGACCCTGCCCTGCCCCTGTCAGTACTTCAAAGTGAACTTGGGGTCCCCCTTTATCTGTTAATCTTCCCACAGGGTACATGGAAAAAATCCCTATGCTCTTTACCAGTGCTAGTCTCTTTAATTGGCATATATAATGGCTGAGTCCAGCACTGGGGCTGCCAGGGCCTATGCAAACTCGGGTTTATTTCTGACGGGTCCAATATGACTTTGACCCCCAATCCCGCTACACCCTTGTTGCTGCTGAACCCTGTTTTTCAGAGTGGGACTTTCTGAGTCCTCTGCCCCTCCACTTATCCATCCACCCTACTTCAAATGGACTCTGGGCTGGCCGAGCATGGCTGTGTGAACTGTACTCAGGCCAATCCCCTTTGGGAGCAAGGACTGGGACCTTTTGAATCACAAGATGGACTCTCAAAATATATTAGGGACATGTGCACTCCAGCTCAGGAGAGTGGTGATCTCTGGGAATGCACAGACATAAATAGGATGCAAAGGCCTACAGTTAGCTATATATTTCTCTCTCCCTCTCTTCCTCCTCCTACCCCCTCCCCTCCTCCCCTCCCTTTCCTCTCTCTCTCCTCTCTCCCTCTAGTTGTCTCTTTTGAGATGGTCTCATGTAGCCTGTCTGTCCTTGATTTCACTATGTAGTTGAGGATGACTGTGAATTTCTGATTATCCTATCTCTGCTGGGATTCCAGGCCTAGTTTATGTAGCGCTGGGGATCCAATCCAGGGGTCTGTGTTCCAGGACAGCAGACTAAGCGACACCTCTAGCTCTTTCTATGACTATTTCTTCCTTTATTCCCTACTCCCACCACTTTTAGACTCGGTCTCACTATTTTATCACCTAAGCTGGCTTAGATCCCTGAGGCCTTCCTCTGCCAAGTGCTGAGATTATGCACGTTTTAAAGGAATAAAGCAAAATGCTCTAAATCTGGTAGGTATGAAGCATATGGTGTGTTTATATTTCTTCACAATTTGGAATTTTGTAAAGAATAGGAATTTTCAAATTCGTTTTGTTTTGTTTTGAGACAGGATCTCTCCACATAGCCTGGCTATCCTGGAACTCACTATATATATACCAGGCTGGCCTTGAACTCACGGAGATCCACCTACCTCTGCTTCCTGAATACTAGAATTAAAGACTTAAAAAAAAAAAACTATAAACTTTTCACTTGTGTTAGACAGGGTTGGTACTGTGTAGTTTAGGCTGGCCTGGAGTTTGTGGCAATAACCTGTCTCAGTCCAAACATGCCTTTTTTTAAAGGTATAAGACTGGAGGCAGAGCTCTTTGCTTAGTCTGGGCAGGTCCTGGGTTCAATCCTCAGTACTGAGGAAAAAAGTAGTGTGGAAATACTTAAGCTTATAAACAATTAAATGTATAAAGTAAATCTGAGGCTGTGCATGTAGTTCAGGGCCTGCTCGCCATTTGAGAGGCCTTCTGCCTCCAGCAGCACTAGAAAGAGAAAGAAAGAATAGCAGTGAGGTCATGAAAGCCCTGCAAAGGGAAGGAAGTCTTATGAAGAAGCATTCTGAAATCTTGTGAAGCAGCTGTAGACAAACACTTGCTGAACTGTACCCAAAAGGGTCACAGAGACATGAAACACCAAACGATGGACTGGGCAGTTTGTGTCAAGGGAGAGGAGCCTCAGCTGAGGAACTGCCTGCGTCAGACCCTCCTGCTTCCCGCTCCCGAATTCTGGGATAACAAGCAAATGCCAACAAATCCAGGTTAATCTGCTTCTGTAGTGTCTTCTCAAACAAAACACATATGCAGTTCCTTTGGAGAGAGAAGCATTTCTCTCCTTCCTCTGTTCCTTTTCCTGTACACACACAACACAACACACACACACACACACACACACACACACACCATCTCTCCTGGGCGCACTGAGAGAGGCAGTGTTGGCGTGTGGTGCCTAGGCCTGGCTGCAGCTGCACTGTTTGTAGTGAGGCCTTGCACAGAGGTGCTCACCCTCCTTCAGTTTGCCCCCTCTCCATGCCCTTGTCTCTCTCTTTCTTCGATTCATCTCTTGCCTTTGGTGGTCCTCAGACAGCTGAGCTAAAGAGCATAGGCATTCAAAGAGCCGAGATGATAATCTCTGAAGCTCATGAATCGACCTGCTGGAGCACATAGGACCAAGAAAAATCTGAGAAAGAGGGCTCGTTACAGTGGTTTGTGAGGGTGGGGGTGCATGCCTTTAATCCTAGCACTTGGGAAGTACATGCTGTTGTGTTTTTATAAAAAGAAAACGAAGGCAAGGATATGTTTGGTAGAGGTGGGGGAAAGGATGCCTTTGCGGGCCCATGCTGAGGCATCCCTTCCCCCTGAGGGACCAGACACAGGACAGTATAGTATAGAATAGAATTTATTTAGGGCATGGGGAGGGAAGTTGAGGGGTAGTAGAGACAAAGAAAGGCGGGGGGGGGGGATAGAGACTGGTTACGAACAGGTGGGGGGGAGGAAGGGAATGGGGGAGAGAAGGGAGACAGAGGGGAAGAGTGCAAGAGAACAAGAGAGAGAGGAGGGGGCAAGCAGCCCTTTTATAGTGAGTCAGGCATACTTGGCTGTTGCCAGGTAACTGTGGGGCCGAGCCTAGAAGAAATGCCAACACATGCTGGAGAATCAGGAGTTCAAACTCATCCTCAGTAAAACAGGCAACCTGAGGCTAGCCTGGGCTACATGAGACCTTGCCTCAAAAGAGTCTTCCCATTAAGTATGTGAATGAAAAACTGCTCTGCCCTTTCCTAACTCTCATTGAAGGTGAATTTTTAATGCAAATTTGATGTGAAACAATATAATGTAGAAATAACAAACTTTTTAAAAGGCCTACCAAAAGAAGTGTGAAGTGTGTGTGTGTGTGTGTGTGTGTGTGTTGGGTTGTGGATAGTGTTTGCTTTCCATGTACAAAGCCTTGAGTTCAGTCATCACAGCCCCAGCACTGCAGCAAGTGAGTGTGGTGGTACAGGCCTGTAACCCCAGTATTCAGGAGGCAGACCTATGGAGTCTGAGGTCATCCTGAGGCTATTGAAGGCCATACAAACCCCATCACAAACAAAAACAAAAGAGAGAAAGCTGGCCATGGAACCCACTGTGTTGATGTCTGCAGTATGTGAGTTTCTGTCTGTAGGTTTTTATTTGTTTATTGAGGATGAACTGAACTTCTTCCCTCCGTCTCCTGAGCTGTGGGATCCCAGGCTGTGCCCCCATGCCTGGTTCCACGACGTGCTTTTCTTGTGTTTTATTTTGTGTTGCAGGGCAGCAAACCCGTGTCCGGGGGGGAAGACAAGTGCTCTACACTGAGCCCTTCACTGCTTACCTTCTGGACCATGATACAGAGCATCACGAATGCGGACTCCCAGGGTCCATCCAGAAATGGCTGTTCGTGAATTATCTCCCTCTGGCCTACCTTTAGAGAATGGACAGTCTGTTCTGAGTGTCAAGATGTTAAAATGTAGCATGGTTTACGCAATGAATTTGTACATTGTTCAAACCATGACAGAGAGGAGAAAGGAAGGAGAAAAAAACTATTCAACAATTAAAAAAAAAAAAAACCCAACTGATTGAGGAGAGGAAGGGGGTGGAATGAGATTAGGAGAGGAGGCGCCGGAACGAAACTTAACCTTATCAGAGAAGCCCTGAACAGGGGAACAGTGCAGCATTCTGCATTGGGGAATGCTGTGCCTATTGAGATACAAATCTGGCACTGGAACAACAGGGTACTATTGCTGCTGCCGCGCTGATCTTCAGAGGTGCGGGAGGAAAAGTGGGTGGGTCGTGTGACATTCGTGAGATGCTTGAGGTGAACTCACTGCTCGGGCATTAGTCACGGGTACTTTTGCGTGTGGTTCCCCCTCCCAAGTTACTTGACAGTGGAGTATTCCTCTCACTTGTTATTTCCTAAATTTTAGCATTTTTTTTTCCAACGATGCTTTAAAATATTCCATCTCAAAAGTCCGTTGGTGTTGTAAAGGCGTTTGGCAACATGCCTTGCCCCCTTTTGGCCTACTCAAAAAAATATGCCTACATTTACATAGCAAAGCACCTACTTAACTCTGCATTGGTTAGAAGTTCAGAGACAAGTGTCTGAAGGGCTATGTTCAGAATGAGCAACTAATTTGGCCTATAGCTTTCAGAAGGAACAAAAGAGAGGAGGAAAGAAAGAAGGAAGGGGGGAAGGAGGCAGGGAGGGAGGGAGGGTGTCAAGAACCTGGAATGGTATCACCCCATGCTGTGATCCCAGCACTCAGGAGGCTGAGGCAGAAAGAAGGTTTGCCACAAATTTGAGGTCAGCCTGGGCTACATAGTGAGTTTAAGGCCCAATTGAGATTTAATAATACTGAACTCCTATGTCAAAAGTGGGCATAGTAGTGTGTACTTGGAAGGCAGGAGGATTGCTACAAAGATCAGGACAGTCTTTCTACATAGCTAGTTCCAAGTCAGCTAAGGTACGAGCAAGGACCCACTCAGAAAACCAAACAAGAACCGGAGAGACGGCCCAGTGACAAGGGACCCACTCAGAAAACCAATAGGAACCTGAGAGACGGCCCAGTGAGTTTAGGAGCTCACTGAGCAAATGAGGACCTGAGCTCGGATCCCAGCACCTACAGAAAACCCAGGTAAAAGACCAGGTAAAAAAAAAAAAAAAAAAAAAAAAGCCGGCGGTGGTGGCGCACGCCTTTAATCCAGCACTGGAGGCAGAGGCAGGCGGATTTCTGAGTTCGAGGCCAGCTGGTCTACAGAGTGAGTTCCAGGACAGCCGGCTACACAGAGAAACCCTGTCTCGAAAAACAAAACAAAACAAAAACAAACAAAAAAAAAAAAAGACCCAGGTAGAAAAAGATGGTGGGTCTGCAACCCCAGTGCAGTGTCTTAGTGTCTCCATTGCTGTGATGAAACACCATGACCTACTCAGGGAGGGGAGGGTTTGTGCTCACAGTTCCATACAACTGTTCATCATCACAACCAGTGAGGGCAAGAACTCAAGCGGGGCAGGAACCTGGAGGCAGGAGCTGGTGGAGGGGGCTGCTCACTGGCTTGCCCTCCGTGGCTGGCTCAGCTGCTCTCTTATAGAACCCAGGACCACCAGCCTGGGGATGGCACCTCCCCACTGATCACTAATTAAGAAAATGCTTTAGTCAGATCTTACAGAGGTATTTTTCTCAGTTGAGACTCCTTCCTCTCTGACTCTAGCTTGTATCAAGTTGACATAAAACTAGCCAATACAGCCATGCAGGCAGGAAATGGCAGAACCAGAGACTCACTGGGCCACTAACCTAACCAAATTGGCATGTCCTGGTCCAGCAAGAGACCTCATATCAAAAAATAAGGTAGAGATCAATTGAAAAGATACAGGTGGCCCTTATTTGAAGAGACAATAGGACACTCGTTTAGGTAATAAGCAACTATTCAAAACTGTTGCTTCAAAACTCTGTAAGAGAAGGCTGCCCAGCAGTGGTGGCACACGCCTTTAATCCCAGAACTTGGGAGGCAGAGGCAGGTGGATTTCTGAGTTCGAGGCCAGCCTGGTCTACAGAGTGAGTTCCAGGACAGCCAGGGTTACACAAAGAAACCCTGTTTCAAAAAAACAAACAAGCCGGGCGGTGGTGGCGCACGCCTTTAATCCCAGCACTTGGGAGGCAGAGGCAGGCGGATTTCTGAGTTCGAGGCCAACCTGGTCTACAGAGTGAGTTCCAGGACAGCCAGGGCTATACAGAGAAACCCTGTCTCGAAAAACCAAAAAAAAAAAAAAACAAAAAAAAAAAAAAAAATTCCTTCTTTGACAGTGGGTGGGGGTGGGTGGGGGCGTGTTCTGTCTCATTGACTCAGACCTGAAGCTGTCTAAGCTTAGTTTATAGTTCACAGCTTTGTTTTAGGTTGCAGTTTCTCTGTCAAAGGCCTGCTGCTCAGAAGAACCTAGTGAAAGGATTGGTAAACTTGGAATACTTTGCTGAATGGAAATCTGACAAGGGACACCCAGATTTTAGAGCTTTAAATAATATTGACTTTATGTGTAGGGGCATTTATTCTGCCTGTTTGTATGTGTACCATGTGCATGCTAGTACCTATGGAAGGCAGAAGAGGGCACTAGATCCCTGGAACTGGAGTTACAGATGGTTGTGAGTTACCAGGTTGATGCTGGGTACTGAACCTGGGTCCTCTGCATGAGCAGCAAGTACTCTTGGCCTCTGAGTCGTCTCTCTAATCCTCATCTCAGATTTTCAAAGAGAGGAAAGGAGTAGATGCAGTCCTGGCAATTCAGAACAAAGTGCGCTTTCTGATAGGTTATCTCCGCTGACAAAATGAGACAATTTAAGTCAAATTAGTGTATATAAAGGCAGATTTATTGGATGCAGCTGGGGGGGGGGGAGCTGTCACTGATCTCATAGAACTAGAACGAGGGGCCAGGGGAGTTACCCTGCAGAGGGAGCTGTGGCAAAGTGAAAGCACTGAGGGGGGGGTAGCGAGAAGGGAAAGGGGAGGTGAGGGGAGAAGGGACATGGGGGGGGGGAGAGGAGAGAGAGGAAAGGGTGCTGATAGAAGAACACTTATTTACTGTGGTGGGAATTTAAACTTATGCAAACACTGTGGGAATCAGTATGGAAGTTCCTCAAAAAACTGAAAAAGGAACTCCCGTATGACCCATCTGGGCTACTTTGGTTATATACTTGAGGCCCTATGCCACCATACCACAGAGACACTTGCAGTTCCATTCCTATAGATGCTGTTTACAACAGCCAAGACATGGACAGCCTAGAGTTCTGTCAGCAGGCAAATGGTAAAGACAACATGTGTATATGCACAATGGGATTTTACGTAGCCACAAGTTTAAATGAAACCATGGCATCTGCAGGAAAGTGGCTGCAAGTGGAAATGATGTTAAACCAAACGAGCCAAACAAATAGAACTTTTTTTTCCTCATACATAGAAAGCAAGTGTGTGCGTGTGTGTGTGTGTGTGTGTGTTGTTGTGTGCGTGCGCGTATGTGTGTGTAAGTCACAAAACTGGAAAGCGCTGGAGACAGCTCAGGGGGTTACTATCACCAGCTGCTCTCCCATCAGACCCATGTTCAATCCTCACGTCCACATGGTGGCTCACAACTCTCTGTAACTTCAGTCCCAGAGGATGCCTATACCTTTCTCTTTGCTTCTGTAGGCACTGTGCAGATGTGCGTGGACAGATATATAGCAGATGAACACCCATACACATGAAAATCAAAAAGAAAATATTTAAAAAGATTTATTTAAGACAAAACTAGAAAGAGGATCATGGAAGGCGAGGAGGAAGATCTTTAGGAAGAAGGGAAATGAGGGTAAGATACGTGTGGTAGGAAGCAGAAATAGAAGCTATCGGAAGAAAGTGAGCAGACGGGGAGGAGAGGCTAGGCAGCCTGGGGAGTCAGGGGTAAGGGGGTCAGGGATCAGGGGGCAGCATTTCAGGATGTAGATTTAAATAAAAAAGTAGCCTCAACTCTTCAAAAATTTGCATTTATTAATCTTCCCTTATCTCTTCTTTCTTCCCTTCTTTTTTTCTCTTCCTTCACTTCTTTCCTTTCTGAGACAGGTTTCACGTTACCACTGACTATCCTGGAATCATTCTGTAGCTTCATGAACGCTAAGCAAAGCAGTCTACCAAATTGTGCTGCAGCCCCGGCTAGCCTTTCCCATTCTTGCAGGGAAAAATGTAAGTTAAAATTTATTGCTGGAGTCAGGTGTGGAGGCTCGCACCTGTAACTCCTGCACGTGGGAGTCGGAGGCCTGATGATCAGCAAGAGTTTGAAGTCAGCTGATGCTACGGTGTGAGACGCGGTCTCTCAGACCGACCAAACAATAGAAGCTGGGCGTAGTGGCACACACCCTTAATCCTAACACTGGAGAGACAGAGGGAGTCAGATCTCTGTGTGTTCGAGCCCAGCTTGGTTCAGAGAGTGCATTATAAGGTTTGAGATTAACAGTGAGACTGTTTCATAAACAAAAGCAAATACATTTTTATGGCGGGAGGGATAGTGATTAAGAACACTTCCTACTCTTCCAGATGACTGGAGGTCAGCTCCCAACACCCATGTCAGGGGTTCAAAATCAATCACCTGTGACTCTAGTTCGGTGGTTCTCAACCTTTCTAATGCTGAGACGCTTTAATACAGTTCTTCGTGTTGTGGTGACCTACAGCCATGAAATCATTTCGCTGCTACTTCATAACTGTAATTTTCTACAGCTATGAATTGTAATGTAAATATCTGATATGCAGGATATCAAAGTGGTCTCAGCCTACAGGTTGAGAAGCGCTGCAGTGGATCCGGGGAGAACCTGACGCCCTCTGCTGGCCTCAGAAGGCACTTGCACACATGACATACATTCCTAAAAACACACACCTGAACTTAAATTTAAAAAAAAAAAAATCTTTAAAACTTTACCTCTGGGATCCTATAGCCCCAGTTATGACCATAAGTGCATATTAACAGGGCTATAAACGATGTTTCCAAGAACCTGAGTTCCAACAGTAGATCCTGACTCTGGTTCTAACATTATTTTATAACATTACAAACATTTAGGTTTTTCTGTTTGAGGTAACACATTAATCACATACTCGTGCTTCCATGTGTCGTTTTCCTCTTGGGGAATTAGTCTTGTCAAGCATGTGCTTTGCCTCTGTGGTGTCTCCTCAGCCACAAGAATTTTTTTTAAGGCATATTTTTAGCTTTTTTTTTTTTTTTTAACTTGAAAAGGCTTCTCTGGTATATATAAGATTTCTGTGCTAGGGCTGGATACGGTGGCCCAGGCCTGTAAGCCTAGCACTCAAGAGCCTGGAAGCCTGCTACCATGTCAAGAGCAGCCAGAGCTCTGGTGATAACACAAAACACCAGGCATCTGTGTGTTGTCACCACAACATCTGTGGGAGGTGAAAGCAGAAGGATGAGTTTAAGGCCAGCCTGGGCTACCTAACATTATAATCCAGCCTGGACTTCATGAGACCCTATTTAAAACAAATATTTCTGCTCTGGTATATATCTTCAAATATTCTTCAAATAGTATATATTCTCCAAATTCTGATGATTCATAGAATTACTCCCAAATATCTTTGTCAATTTGAAGGTATTTTACTCTCTGTCTTCTCTGATTAATACAGTGACACCTGAAGAGTATAGGACCCAAGTGTTCCCAAAATTCTGTGTTAGTATTGTCTCTTTGGAATGGAGGTATTGCTACCTGGGGCCTCACCTGTCTAATATATGACCTGTATCTGTTTTTTTTGTTTTTGTTTTTTTTTTTTTGGACCTGTATCTGTTTGTTTGAGCAAGTTCTCACTGTGTAGTCTAGACTGACCTTAAACTCATGGAACATTCTACCTCAGCCATCTCACTGGAGGACGATAAGTGCGAGCCATCACCTCAGACCTAACACACGATTTCTGTCACCATGAGCAGACTTTTGTTAAAGGACATAAGTTGTTTAGCTAACTCCATCTCTAAATGACAGCATAAGTCTGTTTAGCTGCCGGGTTCACTTCTGTCATTAAGAAAGTCATCCAAGGGGTTGGGATTTAGCTCAGTGATAGAATGCTTGCCCAGTAAGTGTAAGGCCCTGGGTTTGGTCCTTAGCATTGGAAAAACAAAACCTCATCCAAATCATCAAAGATTGCATTCGCTTGCTAGAAGAAATAGCCTTGGAAAGTTTCCATTCCAAGACTATCCCCACAGGCTTCGAATGGTACCCTTTCAGGCTTATTTTGTGATCCAACCCATGTGAAGTTCTTTCCACATTGTGGATGGTTTTTATAGACTCAGTCATACCTGTCCAAGGAGAACGGCACTGCTTTGCAAAGGTCTTTCTAATGGCTCAACCTTATCGCTGAAGATAGAACGCACTTTGGTTGCGGACATGAAGAAATCAATGTGGAACTGACCTGAAAACCTTTTCCCTGCTGGTCAGTTCTCACAGCGCTGGAAGATACTATGCAGCCCCATTACAGAAGAGAAGTCATCAGTGGATTTACCCTGCATATTACAGTGCCAACCTGCCAGGCAAGGTGTGCCTACCTGTGCAATATTGGCATAGCTATTATGGGGATAACCAACTGTTTCCTGCTTGGATTCGAGAAGGGAATTCTCTCTACAGGAGAGAATCCATGCCTGGTACTATGGTCTAAGGCTCATGGCTGTAGAGGAACCTCTACTGGGATTTGCTAAATGGACAAGCTGTCAAACTGCCTTCTAAAGTATTTCCATTTATAACCAGATATTAGTGCTGCTCTCAACCTGGATCAGAGAAGCTTCTTTTTGCAGTGAGCAGCGGCCAATGCAGAGATTTATAACTGGTCAAAGTGCTGAGGATAAGGGACTGTTGAGTGCTCACCCCAAATGGGACATTTATGTCAATCCTACCACCCCTCCCCCCACAACTCAAGTCTGTCAGAGAAGATGGGGTAGAAATAACGTGTAAGAGTGGAAGGCCAAGGAGGAGTGTTCTGTTTTCTTGTGGGCGTGGCATGGACAAGGCACCCATGAGTTCACAACAGCTGTGTTTAACAGCACAAGACTTACATGAGATCAAGTCAGTCGGCATTCCAGCCTGGAGGGGAGAGGAGGTCACCGGGCTTTCCCATAGCTGGGGTACTATTGGCGATCCATGAGTGCAACTGCTGAGAGGGAGAGTCATTTTTCTTTATGAGTTTGTCTATTGTTACATTACCCAGGCTCCAAGCGATGGCTCCATAATCAAGTGCATGTAGGCACTGCTAACCAGATTCAATGGGTTCTAAAGACAGGAAGGTAGGAAGAGAAAACATTAAGGACACCCAGGAGAGTAGGGGGGGTGGGTTCTCTGTTGGATACGATCAAGAGACTTTGTATATATGTTTGAAATTGTCAACTTGTCAACGCATGCGCGCATGCATGCATACATAGAGAAAAAGGTCTTAGTGCAATGTGATGAAGTATGCCTGTGATCTCAAAGCGCAGAAGGTGGAAACAGAAAAATCAAGGGCAGCCTTGACTGCATGAGACCCTGTCTCAGAACACTCTTGTTAAATCAACAGGCCTTTGTCACACTGTGGAGTTTTCCTTAGCGCTCGCTTGCTGCGCTGTTACTGCCATGCTGGCACTGCTCTTCCTAAGGCGCTTACCTGAACTGTTTGGGCTGCATCTCTTCATGTGATGGATGAGTCACGCCTTTGCTCGACTGCTCTGTTTGTTTTTATAGTGCTGCTGGTTGAACAAGAGCTTTGTGCATGTGAGGCAAGACGTTCCACCTGAGCTACAGCCTCAGCCCTTTTGGTTGCTTTGAGTCTAAGTGGAATGAATAATCTCGCTCTTTTGCTCTCTTGATCTCTCTTGGTCTCTCTTCTCACTCCTCCTCTTGCTCTCCCTTTCTCTCTCACTCACTTTCTTTTGTTCTTTCTCATTCTGTATACTAGTGTCCTCGAACTCACAGGGACCCTAGGATTAAAGGCATGCTCTACCACTGCAAAGCAAGTTGTCTGTTTTTATACCTGTTTCTAGACTTTGACGACATCATCATCATCATCACCATTATCATCATTTTGGTGTGTGTGTGTGTGTGTGTGTGTGTGTACCCACATTCTCGAGCACAGAAGCCGAAGTGTGCATACGGAGATCAGAGGACAACTTTATGTAGCTGAGTCTCTCCTTCTACCTTTATGTGGGTTTGAGAGTCACACATTGGCTGTCAGGCCTTCATGGCAAGTGCTTTACTGTGTAAGCCATCATTTTGGGCCCAATCTGGTATTTTTCCAGAGCTTTCTGCTAGAACTTTTTGGACAAGTGACTATAGACAAGAGCTCGGCAGGGGCTTTGCATACTCAAGTTCGTTCATCCATCTTTCCTTCCTTTCTTCCTTTTGGTTTTGTTTTTTTTTTTTTAGTCAGGGTTTCTCAGCTCTGGCTGTCCTGGAACTCACTCTATATGCTAGACTGGCCTTGAACTCATGGAGATCCACCTAACTCTGCCTCCCAAGTGCTGGGATTAAGGCATGCATCAAAGTACATACTTTCTATAGCCAGTAAACTTTGTTTCTTTTTGTTCTTTAGTTATTCAGATAATCACCATGTTTCCCTAATAAGAGAGTATAATCAGAACTAATTAGTTCTGCTACAGGACTCATTTTGTAGTGAAGCATAGGGTTGGTTTATTTGTTTGTTTGTTTATTTTAAACAGGGTTTTGTGTAGTCCTGGCCAACCTTGAATCTGCTATTTATCTGAGGATGACATTGAGCTCCGGTTATTTTGTATCTGCCTCCTAAATCCAGGGATTACAAGTATGCTGACATAGCACTTAGTTTAACAGGAATTTAATGTTTGTATGTGTGTGTGTGTGACATGTGCTCATATGTCAGGGCGTTTATGTGGACTTCAGGGGACACTCTCTGGTATAAATGCTTGATTTCAGCTGGCTTGAGCGAGGGCCTCTTGTTTGCTGTTTCATACGCTAGGCTAGCTGCTCCACAGGCTTTCCAGGATCCCTCTGTTGCTGTTCCCCACCTCCCTGTAGGACCTCTGGGATGACCCTAGCTTGTGTCAAGTTGAAGAAAACTTAAGTATACTTAAGTACTTTACCTACCGAGCCATCTCCCCAGCCATCTGTCTCCTTTATAAAACCTGTCTTGGAGCTGGGGAAGGAGCCCAGGCCTAAACGTACAGATAACACTCCCCAATATTGTGACATTCCAGCCCCTGGTCTTGTGCTTGCTTATTCTTTGTTGTTGTTTGTTTTTTCTTGACAGGGTTTCTGTGTGTAGCCCTGGTTGGCCTGGAACTAACTTTGTAAAGAGCAGGAGGCTCTTGAACTCAGACTTCTCTGCCTCCTGAATTCTGAGATTAGAGATGTACACGCCATGCCGGCTCCTTATTAATTTTTAGGAGAATAGCTTGTAGAGAATTATTTTTTCCATAATTCTTAAAGATTATCTCCATCTTGTTTAGCTTTATCGTGAAAAACTCCAGGCTCTGGCATGTCTTCTTACTTGGCATCCTTCCTCAATCAGCATGGGATTTGTTGACCTTCTTTCCTCTTGTTCATGTAGATGAAGACCGACTACCTACTTCTCATCTGCCTGCCCAGCTCCAGCTCCCAGACGACAGATGGACAGATGGTACTGCCTCTTTATCAGTACTCACTCTGCCCTACCCTCGTCCTTCCCACACTGCAGGGTCCTAAGCACGCCGGGAGTGTGGGCTAGCGACCCTTGCTTGGCTTTTCCTGTCATATACTGTTTCTGCCCCGCCAACTTCCCTTGTTTCTAGCCCTCAGTTTGGATGTTTGGCTCTCCTGGCTGCTCAGCTCCTCTGCTCTGCCACGCCCAGGCATGAGACAAGCTTCTGGAAGTTTCTAGCTGCCTGCAGGGTATCTAGGTCCCCAGCCAGTCTGAAGCATTTGTCTTTGTTTCCACAGGTGCTATTGCTAAGCTCAGGGGTCATTTGTGGGGAGCTGGGGGGAAGCTGGTGACAGACTTGGGTACCCTTTCAGGGAACTGCCTCCCTAGCTTCTCCTTCTCAGTGCCTCTAGCAGACAGGTGGTGCTTCCACTGGTAGTAAATTCCTGGGTATTTTTACCCAGTACTCCATAAACAAAAAGACACTGTTATTAGAAATGTCATTGTAACCAGGCATATGAGTAATTTTCCCCATTAATCATTTTGCCAAAAAAACAAGTTGCCATCCAAGCTTGTTTGGAGAGATGCTTGCTGTGTGAAGGAAGGAAAGTTCAAGCATCTGCCTGAAGGCTCCCTGTCAAGACTGGAATGACATATAGCCAGTGCTCTGGTGTGTCTGAAAGTAAAGCCATCCCTGTGCAAGTTGCTGCCAGCTGTGCTGTCCACACTGAACGAGTCCATACAGGAATGTCAGTGCCGAAGCCTTGGGAGTGAGGCCCTTCCACAGAGACTAGGGACTCAAGAGAGGCGCAGGTTATATAGTTTGTCTCTGTTTCAAGAAGTGTCGTCACTACAAAGACATCTTCCAGGGCAGGCAAGACAGCTCAGGGAGAAAAAGTGTCTGCCACCAAGCCTGATGACACAAGTTGGTTCTGTCTGACCTACATGATAGAAGAAGAGAACCGACTCCCACAAGTTGTCTTCGATTTCCATATGTGCACTGGATACACGGGTGTGGTGGTGGTGGGAGGGCAAGAGAGACAGAGAGACAGAGAGAGAGAGAGAGGAGAGAGAGAGAGAGAGAGAGAGAGAGAGAGAGAGAATATACATATGCATGTACACCCATACCAATAACAACACTAAACTGGGTTTCTACCCTCAAGGACCTATAGCGGGGATGTAGAGATTCACTTACGTTCTTATAAATGAGTGTTTCCTGAATAACTGCAGGATAACATGCTAAGATGGATAACACAGTGTAAAGAAAATAGAGAGGAGTCATGGCAAGTCTCAGAATAGGGTTGTGTGTTTGTTTGTGTGTTTGTTTGCTTCAAGAAGGCAGATATAGAATATTTGCAAAGGCACAGTGGAGTGAAGTAGAGTGGGGAACCCCAAACAAGTGGGTATGGGTGTAGCAGGCATCAGGAGGTAAAATGAGTCAGGAGTGAAGGTCAAAGAAGTGGGCAAGCGACAGTGAAGAAGCACTTTAAATGGCAGCTTAGGAGAGCGTAGTTGGTCTGAAGGCGATGGGGAGCCCCAGTGGAGTCACTCCTTTCCTGAGTACTCAGCATTCCTCGTTTCACTCAGGGCATTTTAAAACAATTATGCTTGTCCATGTATCCAATGGTGTGGTACACAGAGACAAAGACTAAAGTGTGAGGACCTGCTGTGTACCAACCTCTTCAATAACCCGTGCCTGTGGGGGAACTCGGATGGAAGTCTCACCCAGGCCAAAGACTTGCTTCCTGCCAGTCACTCTCTGTCACACGGGGGCAATACTGATACTGAGATAGCTCTCCAGATAAACAGTGTGGCTACACGACAGTGCCCAATATGTGTTTCCAGACATTTGCTTAGCTCTCCCTTCACCCAGAATCATAATCTACTCTATTGCAATGTCCCTGAAAAGGGACAGTAACTGTGTGTGTCTGTGTCCCTGTGTGACAGAAGTAGAACCTAGGGCCTGGGCACGCTAGGCAAAAGCACCCAGTCACTGAACTATACCCCAGTCATTTTGGGTGGGTAGGCGGTTGAAGGAAGAGTCTGCAGGGTGGCCTCCGAGTCAGTATGGGGCTGACCTTGGATTGTTGATACCCCATAGTTACCTCCCAAGGGTTGGGATTACAGGCACAAGCCATCACATGCGGCTTCTGACTTTGTTTTTAGTTAATAATATATATTAGATACTATTCTGAATCTGTGGGGTGGAGTACCATATGTTCCCTTTTTTTCCCTTTTAGAATTCCTGCTTTTCTTTGTTTTATTAATACAAACATGTAGAATTTCATGTAGAAGAATTTTTTGATCACACTCACACACACACACAGAGTTCTGAAATATTTGTTTTCCTTTATTTAGGTTCGTTTCATTATCTTATGTGTGTGAGTTTTTTTGCTTGCATGTATGTAAGTACATACTTGTGTACATGTATGATGTAAGTACTCTTCTGTAGGTACCTGGTCAGAAGAGAGTGTCAGGTCCCCTGAGACTGAAGTTAAAGAGGATTGTCAGCACCCATGTAGGTACTGGAATTGAACTCTGGTCCTCTGCAAGAGCATCAGGTGTAAACTAGGTGTTGTGGTGAATGCCTATAATCCTAGTATTTGGTAGACAGAGGCAGCTGGTCTCTGAGTTCAAGGCTGGCCTGGTCTACAAAATGAGTTCCAGGACAGCCAGGGCCACATAGTGAGACCTTGTCTTGGGGATCTGGGGAAGAACATCAAGTGCTTTTAACTATTGGGCAAACTCTCCAGCCTGTTCTTTTCCTTTAAATGCATCAGGAGTATGTGTTCTTTCACCAATATCTGTACACTTTCCACATGCTTATCATTATGCTTGTGGAAGGAGTATTTCATTTTTTGTGACTGGGTCCTGAGTAGCCAGGTTGGCCTTGAACTCACTATGTATCCAAGATTGTCTTATGATATTTCTGCCTCTCCTTCCCAAGTGCTAGGGTCACAGTCGTGCGCCACTATGTCTGCTTTGATGTAGTACTGAGGGGGAAAACCCAGGGCTTTTTGCACACTAGGCAAACACGCCATTTCAACCAACCCAGCTACATCTTCAACCCAGAAATGTATATTTTAAAGTCACACTTATTAACAGTTCCTCTATGGAGAGTGAATCTTACGTTTTACGCAGAGAAAACTTTTTCTATCACAAGATTATAGACAGAGACTATACATAAATTCATTGTTTCATTTCAATAACTTTATACTTTCATTTTTATATTTAAGTGTTTACCTGGCATTTATTTATTTACTTACTTATTTTGAGATATGGTTTTGCTATTTATCTTTGGTTGGCCTTCAAGTCTCTATGTAGACTAGGTTGGGCTTGAATTTGTTACAATCCTCCTGCTTAGTTTTTCAGAGTGCCGAATTACAGGTGTACACCATCATATCCTGTTCTAAAATTTATTTTTTCAAAGATAAAAAGATACTGATGTGCTATCCTTCTGCTTTTAAATTTTTATCATGCTAATACTCGGTGGATATTCTTCCTACGGATCTAGAACTGAGCTCGTTACCCTGTGCATACCAGACAGGTGCTCGGCTGCGGGGTTATCCTCCAGCCCCAGAATGCTCCTGTTATTATAAACCGATGCTGTTGGTCTGTGGGTCCATTTGCAGATTGTCTCTGTCTTCCCATTGATATGCCCTGTCTGCTTTGGTTTGTAACAGCTGTCTTAATTAGTGTAGTTTCAGAAGATATTTTGAAATCTGATGGAACTAATTTCCTTTCATCATTCTTTTCTTGTTTATATTTCCAGATGGTCTATACTCATACTCTAATATAAAATTTAATTGAATGCTTGTTTGATCAGAGTTATAATGGCTACTAAGACAATTTCATGACTCATAATGGCCAGTACCATTTTGGTTGTTGTTTTCATTCCAGTATTACAGTGTAAACATTCTTAATGAGACTTTTAGTCATTCCTGGTTTTCTGATTTGTTCACAATCATTGCAAGTCCTCGTGCTCCCTCAAAGTAAACTGTTGGCTGAAAACCACTGGACAATGTTCTCCTGTTGACTCAGTCACCATACCGAGCCTTCTCAGGTGCTTGAGAGCAGGCAGCATAATGTCCATCGATATGGCTATGAAGACTTATGTTTGTTCTCAGTTTCGTCCCACAATCCCAGGAACTTCAGAGTTCTGCAGGCAGTCTTGGTTGACTACTTTTCCCCTCTGTACTCTCTCCCATCTATGCGTGTGGTTTAAAGATGCAAACTTTCAGCCTTACAAAAAAAGGGGAGGTTTACCAAAAATTACAAAGGAAAACATTTAGAATCTTAGTAACTGCAGGTTTGGCTAAATTCTTTATCCAAAAGAATAAAGAATTTAGCCAAATCTAAATTTGTGGTTTATCACCGACTGTGACTCTGCTGTCTGCTTTGGCCTCCCACTTCCTGAAGTCCACACAAGCCTTTTGGAACATGTGTGAGTCACAAGTAGGGGGTTAAGAAATGAAAAGCCAAAAAAATTCTGCAATTAAAACCAGAAGGAAATGACCAGGAGCTGGTTGCCAAGCTCTGTCCTTGCTCCTCCTCATCCTCCCCACCTCTAGCTCCACCAGACATCAAGCTAAAGGGTCAGAGCTAGCATCTTCACCATGGAACTTACCAAGAGAACAGTTCTGATTCCTAACTCTCTATCCATCTTAGCTTAAGGTAAGTGCTCCTGGACTTTAGTTCTTTTTACTTCAGGTAAGTGGTATTTATTTTAAGTGCTAACCACTGGAAAATTGGGAAAGAGGAACTAGTAGATCTATGATGAAACAGAGCTAGAGGTACAGAGAAGGGCATGGTGGTACAGCCCTTTATAGCACTTGGGAGAAGTAGGAAGGTTACTATGGGTTTGAGTTCATCTACTCACATATCAAGCCAACCCCACCTTTTGAAGACAAGGTTTCCCTTTGTAGCCCTGGCTGTCCTTGATCTCTCTCTGTAGACCAACCTGACCTTGAATTCAGAGAATCTCCTACCTCTGCCTCCCAAGTGCTGGGATAAAAGGTATGCAAGAAGCAATGAAGAAAACACAAACTGAGGGAATCTTGGAGATGGAAAACCTACCTAAGAGAACAGAAACTACAGATGTAAGCATTACCAACAGAATATAGGAGATGGAAGAGAGAATCTCAGGCATAGAAGATAGGACAGAAGAAATTGATACATCAGTCAAAGAAAACATTAAATCTAAAATGTTTCTGACACAAAACATCCAGGAAATTTGGGACATTATGAAAAGACCAAACTTAAGAATAATAAGAATAGAAGAAGGAGAAGATTCACAGCTCAAAAAAAAAAAAAAAAAAAAAAAAAAAGATTGGGCCACAAAAGAAAATTCTTTCACCACATAATAATCAAAACACTAAATATACAAAACAAAATATTCAAAACCATAAAAGAAAAAGACCAAGTAACTTATAAAGGCAGACTTATTAGAATTACACCCAACTTCTCAACAGAGACTCTAAAAACCAGAAAGGCCTGGACAAATGTCTTGGAGTCTCTAAGAGACCACAGATGCCAAACTGTCAATCACCATAGATGGAGAAAACAAGATATTTTATGACAAAACCAAATTTAAACAATATCTATCCACAAATTCATCCCTACAGAAGATACTAGAAGGAAAACTCCAACCCAAGAAAATTAATTACACCCAAGAAAACACAGGAAATAAATAATTCCATACCAGCAAAACCAAAAGAAGGGAAACACACACACACACACACACACACACACACACACACACACACCACCAACATCAAAATAACAGGAATTAAGAATCATTGGTCTTTAATATCTTTCAAAAATCAATGGACTCAATTCCCCAAAGAAAAGACACTATCAGAATGGATGCAAAAACAGAATCGATCCATCATTCTGCTGTATACAAGAAACACACCCCAACATCAAAGATATTACCTCAGAGTAAAAGGCTGGATAAAAGATTTCCTAAGCAAACAAACCCCAGAAGAAAGCTGGAGTACCCATTCTAATATCTAATAAAATAGACTTCCAACCAAAATTAACCAAAAAAGGTAGAGAAGGACACTTCATACTTTTCAAAGGAAAAATCCAAATGAAGTCTCAATTCTGAATATCTATGCCCCAAATACAAGGACATCCACATTTGTAAAAGAAACATTAGTAAAGCTAAAACCACACATTGAACTCCACACATTAATAGTGGGTGACTTCTGTTGCAATTGCCAATTAACCTCTCAAACCCACCTGGTGGCATGCATTCCTTGCTACCTGCTCCAATGTTCTGATTTCCTGAATGAAACACACACACACACACACACACACACACACACACACACACGCAGCCTTATATTTTAGTATGCTTTAAACATCTCAGTGGCCAGGCCACTCCCAAACCTACACTCATTTGGCTAATTCCTCATCCAGATATTCCTGAGTTATTACTTACTAAAATCTGTATTCCATCTTTGCTGCCCTAGACCCAGTTGGGCACAGAGGGACCTTGGGGCCTTTCTTCCTGTGCTCTTATGCTCTTACATGATTGGTGTCTCTCTCTTCTGCACCTCTCAGGCCTGGACCTTATTCCTTTTTTGTCAAGGAAGTTCTAGATCCTTCTTCTCTCAGTCCCTTGCCCAAGAATCCTAAAGTCCTGCTTCTGTCTCTCTGCCCAACCATTGGCTGCCAGCAACTTTATTTACCAATGAGAACCAACTGGGGACAGGGACCCTCAGCGTCTCACATGCGGATTCTCCTGCAATTTTGGGAACCCAACTAACATAATAGAAGCATTAGACCAAATCCACAATAGACTTCAGCACCCCACTCTCACCAGTGTCATCCAGACAGAAACTAAACAGAGACATAATGGAACTAACAGACAGAATGACTCGAATGGACCCAACATATATCTATAGAACATTTCACCCAAACAAAAGAATATACCTTCTTCTCAGCACCTCACTGAACCTTCTCCAAAACTGACCATATACTTGTTCACAAAGCATGTCTCAACAGATACAAGGAAATTGAAATAACCTCCTGTGTCTTAACAGGCTACCATGGATTAAAGCTGGACTTCAACAACAACAGAAAACCTACAAACTCATGGAAACTGAATAAGTCTCTACTTAATGACTACTGGGTCAAGGAAGAAGTAAGGAAAGACATTAAAGACTTTCTAGAAGTCAATGAAAATGAATGCACAACATATCCAAACTTAAGGACACAATGAAAGCAATGCTAAGAGTTCATAATGCCTTCATAAAAGAAATTAGTGAGATCTCATACTGTCAACAGCACACCTGAAAGTTCACGAACAAAAAAAAAGAGCAAAGGCACTCAGGAGAGTAGACAGAAGGAAATAATCAAACTCAGAGATGGAATCAATAAAATAGAAACAGAGAACAATACAAAGAATCAATGAAATAGAGTTGGTTCTTTGAGAAAACAACAAGATAGACAAACCCTAAGCAAAAGTAACTAAAAGGCAGAGAGAGAATATCCAAATCAACAAAATCAGAAATGAAAATGGGGACATAACAACAGACGCTGGTAAAATCCAAAGAATCCTTAGATTTACTTGAAAAACCTGCACTCCACAAAATTGGAAAATATAAATGAAATGGACAACTTTTTGATAGATACCCTTTACCAAAGCTAAATTAAGATCAGGTAAACAATCTAAGTAGGCCTATAATCCCTCAGGAAATACAAGTAGCCATTAAAAGTCTCTCAACCAAAAAAAGCTCAGGGCCAGAAGGTTTTAGTACAGAATTCCACCAGACCTTCTCAGCAGAGCTAATACAACAACACTCCTCAAATTCTGTTTTATTCCACAAAACAGAAACAGAAGAAACATTGCCAAATTCATTTTATGAGTCAAAGTCACTCTCATACCAAAACTACACAAAGACTCAACCAAAAAAGAGAATTTCTGACCAATCTCCCTTATGAAACATTGATGCAAAAATACTCAACAAGCCGGGCGGTGGTGGCGCACGCCTTTAATCCCGGCACTTGGGAGGCAGAGACAGGCAGATGGCAGATTTCTGAGTTCGAGGCCGGCCTGGTCTACAGAGTGAGTTCCTGGACAGCCAGGGCTATACAGAGAAATCCTGTCTCGAAAAAACAAAACAAAACAAAACAAAACAAAACAAAACAAAATTATATATATATATATATATATATATATATATATATATATATACACACACACACACACACACACACACACACACACACACACACATACATATATCATCCACCATGATCAAGTAGGCTTCATCTCAGGGATGCAAGGATGGTTCAACAAAAAAATCCATCAATGTAATCCACCATATAAACAAACTGAAAGAAAAAAAAACACATGACCATCTCATTGGATGTTGAAAAAGCTGTTGACAAAATCTAACACCACTTCATGTTAAAAGTCGTGGAGATATCAGAGATACAAGGCACATTCCTAAACACAGTAAAGGCAACGTATAGTACAAGATCTCTTTAAAATTCAAAATTTCTTTAAAATACTCAATGTCTTTTGACTCTGAGTTCCTTAAACTTAAATAATAAAATAAAAGTGGAAAAAAAATAAGGCACATGCCACACCACCAAGTTCTTGATCGTATAGAGCCACTTAGAGAAAAGCTGTTTCAATACACAAGTGGTTATAGCACCAGGCACACTTTATCAGACACAGGATGCTGGCGAGACACCCATACACAAAACATTTTTAAAAAGATGTCTTTGAGTGGTTATGATAGACTTGTATGAGTGTGAGATATATAGCCAATTGTCTTGTTCAGTCATAATTGATCTTCTTCCTGGCTCTCTGCCAGCATGCCTTAGAGAGAATTCTTGAATTGGGCCAGGGTTTGCACTAAATCATCTTTGTACTGGGGTCTATACGAACTCTGGAAAGATGGTAGCCATGCTGAATTTGAAATAGGATTGACACAGGCACAAAGGCAGAGGAAAAGGAGAAGACATTAAGGCATCCCAAGGAAAGGGAGAGACACGAGCATGGCCTTGCAGAAATGGTGCTGTATTTTTTTTTTTAATTGTTGAATGCCAGGAACTAGGTGTGAGTGGTAACGTTGGAGAAGCAGGAGTGGCTGGGTCGGGGGAGGGAGGGTCCTGGTAGACTGTTACCGAATACTTGGGGTTTAGCCTAAAAACACTTGAAAGGATTGTAAGCAGATGGATGACAGGCAGTACCCAGAAGAGGCCCAGATCTACTTCATAATGACGGCCCTACCAAAAATAGGAAGCACTCTTGAAACTACTCCAGCTAATGAAAGCGGGTGGGATTCTTGTCATCTATCCACTAAAGAATCGTCATCGTAGTTCCTGTAACAGTGACAAGAAGAAGTCTCCACCCATTTCTGAAATTAGGCTCCCATATAGTTGGGTTTTTTGTAATGGAAGGATGGTTCCATTTTAAAGGAACGGAGTCTGGCAGTAAGGAGATATTAAATGAATGTTATTATCCAGGTTAGCGATGACATGACAGCATCGTGAAATGCATTAGCAGGGAGAGCTGTTACTGAAGACAAACCCAGCATATTGACTTGAAGTGACAGAAGGACTTAACAAGCAGCAATGAAAACACGATGTTTAGAGAGGAGCACAAGTGACCAGGAAATCTCCCTTGTGTGTTCTGAAACTTGTCATGGTTTCCTGCCTAGGTCAGGTTTCTTTTTAAAAAGCATTTATGAGGACGATGATGATGGTGGTGGTGGTGGTGGTGGTGATGATGGTGATGATGATGATGTGTACGTGTTTTGTGGACACGTATGTAAGTGTTCCACATTCCTGACTTGGCTCTTTGAGGACAGAAGAGGGCACTAGATACTATGGAGCTGTAGGTATGAAGCCACCATGTGTGTGCTGGGAATTGAACTCTGAGGGCTGGAGAGATGGCTCGGAGGTTAAGAACTCTGTAAGAGCGACAAGTGCTCTTAACTACTGAGCCAACTCTGCAGTTCCTTCTGATTCTTAAGTCTGCTGTATTACTGAGTCAGCAGGGACGATGAGCCAAGTCTGTCTCTGGGAATGGGGAACTACAGTGCTGGGCAGTCACCTCTAAGATGTTCCATTAGTCTTAAAGAGCTCCCTTACTACAGCAGTGTGGTCTAAGACTCTTCCTTATTATCAACCTTTCCCCCTCCCTCCACTCTCCTCTCCTCCAGTCCTTCATTCCACAATTCATAAGGATCAGATCTATGTCATGGTCCGGTGGCTCTCCTAGAGGACCTGGACTAATACATAATAGTGGGTGAGCTTTTGGCCTCTAGAGTCACAATAATTCAGTGAGAATCAAGCTCTATCTACCCTTGGTATGTGAATTAAATCAAGCAAGAAACTTGACCTGTTAGGTATAGTGCTCAGGCTGGTGATGTGGGGTGGCTTGGAGAGTTTATTCAACATGCATGAAGCCTTGGCTTTGAACCCCACACTACAGAAACTAGGTACAGTGGTGCATAGCTATAATTTCAACACGTGGAAAGTAGAAGCAAAAGGATCAGAAGTTCAAGGCTATCCTTGGCTACTGTTATGGTTTCTATATGCTCGGCCCAGGAAGTGGCACTATTAGAAGGTGTGGCCTTGTTGGAGTAGGTGTGTCACTGTGAGTATGGGCTTAAGACCCTCATCCTGGCTGCCTGGAAGCCAG
The DNA here is from genome assembly GCA_021653895.1 of Mastomys natalensis. Taxonomy (NCBI): domain Eukaryota; kingdom Metazoa; phylum Chordata; class Mammalia; order Rodentia; family Muridae; genus Mastomys; species Mastomys natalensis. Next base: position 640,494 of record JAJTUV010001637.1, on the reverse strand, counting down.
TATTCTGCTAGCAGCCTTCAGATGAAGATGTGGAACTCTCAGCTCCTCCTGCACCATGCCTACCTGGATGCTGCCATGTTCCCACCTTGATGATGATGGACTGAACCTCTGAACCTGTAAGCATCCCAATTAAAAGTTGTCCTTATAAGAGTGTCTTGGTCATGGTGTCTGTTCACAACAGTAAAACCCTAGCTAAGACAACTATATTGACTAGCCTGGGAATACATGAGACCTTGTTTTTCAAAAAAAAAAAAAAAAAGTCACTCTTAGGCTGGGGGAATAGTTGAGAGTAGAATATTTGCCTGCTATGAGTGGAACCTTAAGTTTAACTCTTTAAAATCATGACAATTTAGAGGCTTAAGTTAGCAGAGTTCATAAGTGCTCCACACAGTATCCAGAGCATCGTGGGTACTTGATAAATGTCAGCCATTTTTATTAGATAGAAGAATGAAGAGACAGGAGTCAGAGATTAGGTGTCAGGCTGTCTGCAATATATAACATCAGCCAGGTTTTAATTGTCCTTTCGCATGTAGCAGATATCCATGTGGTATGAAGAGATTAGGAAATCCTTTTCTTCTTTCTTCTGAAATTCTTGACATCTCCAGGTTTTATGAAAATAAGCTATTAACTTATACACCAAACAAGAAATACATACATAAATCCTCCAGGGCTGGAGAGATGGCAGATTGGAAAAGTGCTTGGTATGCAAGTGAGAAGACCTGAGTTTGACCCCTAGTACCCATGTAAAAATAGCTTGGATCCAGCGTGCACCTGCCATTCTAGTGCTGGGAGATTGCCACTGGAAGGGCCTTGGGGCTGGCTGGCCATCATTATACACAAACTGGGACTCCATGTTTGGTGAGAGGCAAAAAAAAAAAAAAAAAAAAAAAAGAAAGAAAGAAAAAAGAAAAGAGTGGAAAGTGATTAAGAAAGGTAAGTGTTGACTTCTGACTTGCACACGCACACAATGTGCATACATGCACATGAGCTTACCCCCACCCCATTGCAGTCTGGATTCTAGAAGGTAGCTTTTTATGACATTATTTCAGTCACTCCTACTTCCTGCAGGAATATTCCTCTCTTTGTCATATAAAAAGAAAATCAGCCACCCTTAAAAAACTAGGTGAGTGGAATTCTAAGTTAAATCATTTTCATAAATAGAACCTTATGTAGACTAGTTTATCTGTAAATAAAAACTTAAAAGGTATGTGTGGGAGAGGGAGGGGTTCTGGAGAGATGTCTCAGAGGTTAAGAGCACTGGCTACTTCTCCAGTGGAGCCCAGTTCAATGCCCAGCACTCACATAGTGACTCTGTAAACTCTAACTCCAGTTCTGGGAGATTAGATATCTTTTTCTGGCCTCCATGGGCAATGTTCGTACATGGTGTACAGATACACATGCAGGCAAAACACTGGTACACATAAAATACAAATAAAAACTTTTTTTGGAGAGAATATTTAGCTATTAACATGAGAGTTCAGGGGTTCTGTAAAGTGTACACTACAGATGATTTTCTCTTTTCTCAAAAAATGTTAGTAAAAATGTTCCAAATTCAAACTCTAGACAGAAATACGGGATTAAAATCAACAAATGGAATTGAAAAGCAAAATATAAGCTGAACAAAAATTTAAGAAATTTATTGGGTTGGAAAAATATTTGATCCAAGCAGTGGTTTATATGAAAAATATTACGGGTTTTAGGTTAGCCACCGGTCCCAGCAGAGCCGAGGGTATGATTTTAGCTCATGGGAAAATGAGTACTCTAGTCTAATAATGAGAACCTTATTTTCCTCTCCTGCTAAGTTAGGGCTATGACAGATGACTTGCAAACTTTCTTAGAAGTTTAATTCTATATCTAGAAGTTCTAACCTTGTAGGAGGCAGGAGAATTTCTTGAAGTCTAGCCTCATTTACATAACCTGGGCTACAAGAGTGCCTGCCTATGGAAAAGAAAAAGACCCATAGGAAAAATATGTCGATTTCATGAAAGCAGGTTTGTCTGTTAACTTTACATTGTCGGGGACGGAAGGGTCTGTTTGCCATGCCCTGAACTTAGATGCCTATCCGAAAGAATGTGAAGGAACAGCCTTTCTCGCATCTATTTCAGACCATGGGAAGCTTCTCACAAGACTTCTTTTCTTGAGTGACGAGCTGGAGTGACCAGTTTTTCCTGAAGTTTGTCTGATACATACAGTTTTGATGAGCCAGCCTGTCATTCCGCTGTCTTGCGGTAGCCTTGCAGGACCCATCCCAAACCGACTGGCTGCCTGCTGACATTTGGTAATCAAAGATTTCAGAGGAAGGCATCGAGGTCGATGTGAAGCAATACTGGAATGGCCTAGAAAGGCCTGGTATACAGGGCTCTCAATTATACCTTGCCATAACAAGGCTGAGGGTGGGCATAGATCTGAGCTTTGGCCACAGTGTGATAGGCTGGGTGACATGGTTTGTAGGTAACCAATGAGCCTCCTCACTTTACCCAGGCTGTTCCCAGGCCCTTCTAAACTATAAACTGGCATTTTCAGACATTATAAACATTTTGTATGAAAAAGACTGTAAAAGAGACCAAATCTTAGGGGAAAGTTTCAATTCCAAACTGTTCACCCAGCGTCTTTATCTAGCTGACAAAAATTTGTAGGTTGGGTCAGAAAGTCTGTCTCTCCTTTTTTCCCAGTGAACCAAGTGTAACTCTTGGGCAAGCCAGTTAACAACCCTGGGCCCCATTTCCTTACTTCAGGATAAGGAGGAACTGAACATGCTACTTCAAGACAGGAGGAACACACTTAGGCTGTCATGGTTTGTGGAGGATCCTGACATAGAGGTGAGTTACATGGGCTTTGGGAAGAAGCCTTGAGACGAGTTTGGAGGTGATCTCTGTGATGTCAGTCGGAGGGTAGGGCCTCAAACTTTAAAGGATACTTCCAAAAGGCAACAAGTGGGAGCTGAGATCACAGGACTCCCACTTCTTGTCTCAGGCAAGTCCCTTCTAGGTGTTGGCTGAAGTGCTTAGTCACTTTCATAATTCTGTCAGGCACAAGAGGTCATAGAGGGTGGGGAACTGGCCAATGTGCCATGTTCCTAATGCTCTGAGAAGAAATGGACAGGGAAGAGAAATATCAGAAGAAGAGTTGAATTTATTTATTGGTTTTACGTTTTATTTTATTTTATTTTTGAGACAGGGTGCCACCTTTTTCAGACAATGTTCTTAAACTTGTGAGCCCCCTACCTCAGTCTCATGTTCCAGGATTACAGGTGAATACCACCACATCCAGGTTCACAAGAAGAGGCTTTGTAGCAAGCTATTCCCAACTGATGGCCCTGTTTCCTTTCCAGATTAGAACCTACAGGAGCAGAGGGACATCTGAGCCTCAGCCTCACACGTCCTCATTCCCTCAGCACTGCAGCTGCCAAAGCGAGTAAGGAAAGGAAAACGTTTTTCTCAGGTAGCCTAGAGTGGCCCCAAACTTGACATATAGCAAAGACTGGCCTGGACCTCCTGACCCCCCTCTAAGGCTGCCTCTATCTTCCAAAGGCTGGGAATGTAAATATAAATATAAACATAAACAAATAAATATGAAAACCCACACCTGGCAGAAGGGAAGGTCTTTAATGAAGAGGGTAAATGGATGAGATGCTAAAATTGAAGTTTTCATAGACATTTTCAGGGGATATATAGATACTTATATTGGGGGAGATACTTGTTGTTATGGTGAAATACAGTTGTTATTTTAGGCGTTTGTGAGTGTACAGTTCAGTGGTGAGGTCGTTTCTGATGACTCCAGGTCTGTCCTTGTGTCGATGTCCCATTCTCTTATAGGAGTAAGTTCCAGATTCTTCTGTAGGGCCATCCGAGAAGCTGGGTTCGGCTCCTCTAGGAAATACCCTAGGTTACCAGAAACACAGGAAGTTCTGTGGTCATTGCTCTCCCTGCTGTCATTTAGCACAGCGTCTCTTTCGCTTTTGTCTATTTGGCTCTGACCACTTGTCTTGATTTTTGTGTGCTGACTTTTGGCTCATTCCAACATTTTTTTTTTTTTTACCTTTAGCCAGGATCTCCTTTCACTCACGTTGGCCTCAGACTTGCTATGTAGAAAGTACTGACCTTGAGGGGGTTTTGTAAAGATTTTAAAACCCTTTTTACTTTCTGTTCATGGATGTTTTGCCTTCACGTATGTCTGTGCACTATGTGTGTTCAGTGCCCTAGGATGAAAGAAAAGGACATTAGTTAGGTTCCCTGGAACTGGAGTTATAGATGATTGTCAGGGGCCATGGGGTGCTGGTGGGAATCGAACCCAGGTCCTCAGGAAGAACAGCTAAGCCATCTCTTTAGCCCTGACACTGAGTTCTTGATTATTCAGGTTCCACCTCCCCAGCTCCTGGATTATAGGCATTAGCCAACATGGCCTGTTTATGGCAGAGACTGAACCCTGGGCTTAGTATATGCTATGCAAACACTCTCCAAAATGAGCTGCAGCCTTGGTCTGTCATTGTAACCTTTACTCCTTCACTGCTCCTTCACTGGCTGTTGGATAACCTTTTTTGGTCAACTGTGATCAAACCTCTGCTGTTTAGTGTTTGCTCTTTACCTGAGCTCCAAACCTCAAACCTGCATTCCTGGACTATTTAGTCTTTTAGGTCATTGTTTTTATAAAACAAATATGTTCAAAAACATTTTTTTTTGGTCACAAACCAGATCTTTGAATGATGTCTCGGTCCCTGTCAGTAACCCACTGAATTATTTAGACTCAAATCCTCTTTGATCTCTTGTTGCTCTTAGCCAATCAGCCCCAAAGACAATCAGATTTTCCTTCACATTTTAATCTTGTTTGTCTTTCCCTCTCCCTTACCTATTTCTATGTACTTACCATCTACAATGTCATCTAATGTCTACCCTTTCCCTGAGTCCATTTCCTAGGACCAGCTGAAGCTAGACCTAGACTTATCCTCATTAATCTCATCATTCCTGTTCAAATCTTCATCCCTGTCCCTGTCAAGGCTTTTTGTTTCTTCTTAGGCTGTCAACATTTTCCACAATTTGATCCTATCTGGACAATACCTCTGCCAGGTGGCTATATTGTAATGGAAAGTTTAATGGCTTTGGAATAGAGCTGCTTTCAAATTGTAGCCTTGTATTCAATGGAATGAATTGAATTGATTTTGCAATTGGTTGACTCCTGGTGTCTTGGATCCTCATTTGCAAAATGAGAATAACGATGCCTATGTCATAGAGAACTTAATGAGGATTTAATTAGATAATATGTGTGGAGGTGATTTAGCATTGTGCTCAGAACCCACGTTTGAAATGACTCACTTGGCTTACACCCAGACTTTTCCACTTACTAATTATGTGACCTAGAGCAAATTCCTTGACCTCTCTGGACTTTGTCTTTTTCCTTTGTAAAGTGGGGATTCTAATAGTGCTAGCACTCGAGGTCTGTAGTAAGGATAAGATGATTTATATATGCTATGCGGAGTGCTTAATATAGTACCTGGCACACTGTAAATTTTAGCAGGTTGAGCTATTGTTACTTTGTGGCAAGAAACCCAGTCTAATGTTTGGCATATAATCAGCGCTTAGATATTTACTGAGTTTGTTAATAAATCATTTTTTTCTGATACAAGGTCTCACATATCACATATTGATGTCCTGGTCTCAAACTCCCTGTGTAGCTGACTGAAATTGAACTTTTGGTCCTCTTTCTTCCACCTTCCAGTTGCTAGGGTTACAGGCATGAACACACCATGCTTGGTGCATGTGGAACTTGGGGAGGGAACCTACGGCCTCATGAATGCTAAGCAAACACTACCTCCCTAGCCCCTGAATTAATCTCAGTGATATGGTTTTCTCTCCTACGAATTCTTGCTAAGTACAGACTCATACACCCTCCCCCAAGACAGGCTAACTACCTCCATTTTTCATGCATGTATTTTCATTGTTTCTGCCCTTGGTTGTAGTTTGCCTCATTTTTAGAATACTCTCTCTTTGACTCTCAAAGTTCTGGTTTTGTAATGTCAATCCTAATCCTTGTTTCCAGGAAACATTCCTTCATCATTTCTGGGATCACCAAAGTTTCACTTTCCTGAACCAATTACCAGCCTCTTTTTTTTCTTTTCTTTTCTGTTTTCTTCCCCCTCTTTCTCCTTCTCCTCCTCCTCATTTTGACAGAGTTTTGCTATATAGCTCAGGCCTGCCTCAAACTTTCCATCCTTTGCCTCAGCCTGCTAAATGCTAGGAATGCAACATTAGCCACCATATTGGGCTCCACTTACTCTTGCTTTAGATGGTAATATTCTGATGGAAACACTTAGCTACTGTTTCCTGTGTGTTGGTTTTGTTTTCAAATAGTTAGGAAATATTTTTCAGTCTAGTATTGTTTCAGATCACATACTAAACATATGGCAAACATTTAACTTATGTCGCATCATCTTTTGGGATAAGATTCCCATATTATATTTAGAATATGTATTTATCAGGGTTCTCTAGAGTCACAGAATTTACAGAATATCTCTATATATTAAGAAATTAAAATGATTTATAGTCTGCAGTCCAACTAACCCAACAATGGGCAGCTGTGAATGTTAAGTTCAAGAATCTAGTAGTTGCTCAGTCCCATGAGGGTAGGTGTTTCAGCTGCTCTTCTGTATAAGCTGGAATCCTGAAGAAGTAGGTTCCAACACATGTGCTGGCAAGTTAAGCACAAGCAGGCAAAGAACAAACTCATCCTTTTTCCATTGTCCTTGTGTTGGCCTCCAGCAGAAGGTATGGTCCAGATTAAAGGTGTGTACCACCATATGTGGACCCTAGCTTTTCTTAGCACGTGCTCTGTCTCAGGCTAGCCTTGAACTCCGAGATATGCTTGCCTCTGTCTCCTGAGATTAAAGACATGTACCACCTTGCCTGAGCCTAATATTTTCATGACTACTATGCCTCAAGATCACAGGTGTGTCCTCCATTTCTGGACTGCAGTTCATTCCAAATGTAGTCAAGTTGACCATCAGGAAGAGCCTCCACAGGGTAGGGTTTGATACTTAGCTTTTTTTCAGGGAGGGGTCCAGAATTCTGTTGTAATTTTTCACTTCTAGCGTCTTATCAATGGATTGGTGTGTGAGAGATGAAGAATGGTTTGGCTAAGTAGTTCCTTCTGTATAAGACAAGGGCTGGAGCCTCTGGGTCAAAGGGTGGGAGAAGTGTTTAAGGTTCGGTGCCCTGCAGGTGGAGGGCCAGAGACTGACCCTTGCTGACGCAGACAGGGAAGTGTCCCCATTTAGACTTGGTTCTTGCCACAACAGGTTTTACCTCTCACACTTTCTCAGGCTCCTTACACCTTTACACAACATTTGCCCTATTGAGAAACTGGTTCTGCATGAAACTTCCCATGGCTTGAAGCAAGTAACCATGACGGTGTTTGCATACCAGTGGGGTTTTACCCTCCCATAAGTGCCAATAAGGATGAAGTGGCATTTAGATGACGTGATATGAAGGACAGCACTGCAGCCTGCACAGCCCAGAATGTTTGAACTATGTGAAAGGTTCATACCAGGATTTCACAATACACAGATGGCCAAGAAAGCCTAGCCCACAGTACAAGGTGAACAGCACCCTGCCCCAGTTCTCATGGGGTTCTCAGCTTCCCTTCATCTCCCCCTTGTCTGCACTCATGCTGTACCTGTGGTCTGGACCCCGCAGTTCAGTTTTACATTATACCTTTATTTTTTTCAAGGTAGCTGTGTTTCTCAGCTAGCTGTAATTTCCCTAAGAACACAGACTATATCCTATACTTCTTTACTGCCTGGAAAAGCCTCAACTATAATTTAACTAGAGAACACAATAAAATATCAATAAATGCTGCTGGACTTGAAATGAACATTCATTTTAAAAAAAAAGGTCCACAAAAAAAAAAAAAAGAATCAGAAGATTTTTAAAAAGTAGTATATGTTCCCATATATGTGTGTTAGAGATAGGATCTCATTCTATAGCCCAGGCTGACCTGAAACTCACTATGTAGCCAAGGCTGGTCTTGCTTCAGTCTCCTGGGTAGTAGGATTACAGGCTTGAAGCACCTCTCATTATTTGTAATGGGAATGATAGCAGTAGTGTCCTTAGGCACTGTACTGGTGCTTTCCTAGGTCTGAGGAAAAGAGGTTCCACCCCACACCTGAGGCCCCTTCCATGTTTGCTGTTCCCTTTCCAACCACAAAGGCCATACAGTTAGAGCCTGAGGAACTTCTGAGACTATTTAATTCAAGTCCCCCATTTTGTAGCTGGAAGCAAGTAAGAGCAGGGGTAGAGAAGGTATGTATGGGCTTCACTAGACTTGAGATAGCTCATCTTCAGAGCCTCAACTCTTGCAGTTTAACGTGAGGATAATAAAGCGTGTCCATGTGATCGCTGTGGGGATTGAACAATAGGCTCACAAACAGTGCTGGGCCATAGTAGATGCTCAATCCTGGTTGACCAGCTCTTCTTTCTCTCGACTGTCCTTCCCAGACTGTCCTTCCCAAAGGCAGGAAACAATGTAGCATTGTCCGGCCCTGTTTTTCAAGTCAGTTCCCCCTTTGATCTCATGCTAAGCCAGCCTCCCAGCCACTAGAAAACTGGGTCAAGCATTAACACATTATTTTCACTGGATATTTGTCTAAAATTATCTTGAATGCATCTGTATAACTGAAACAAAGGAATTCAGAAGATAGGAGAACCGAATTCTAGAGAGAAATCAAAAGTCTCAAAGCCTGCCCTTTGCTAACTACAGGGTCTGTCCATGGCTTATACCCCCTCTTTTTTTCCTTTTGGAAAAAAAAAACCCACCTCTGATATATTTATGTGATAGGCCTTGTAATCTGATATTTTTCACCTGTCTGAGGACAGACTCTGTTGTTCATTCGTCAATCAACTGACGCTAAAGTGAAAATACTGCTGTTGAGGTTCTGGTAAAAGAATTGCCATGTAATGGTGATGACCACTGAGCACTTGTAGAGCTGTTGAGTCTCAGAAGCAGCAGCATCATTAATAAAAATGAGTGGCTAATGGTAAGTTTTTCTTCCCCTCATTGAACAAGTTTTAGTGGGATAACTGTTTCTTTAACGTTTGTAGTTAGTTAACATTCACTGTGCTTGGTTGCAAATATTTTAGTATAAAGCAGAATCAGACTATACCAGAAAAAAAATCTTATGAAAGAGTGTAAGATTTTTAAGTTGGAACTGACCGTTCATCATTTAGTGAATGCAAGGCAGAGAGACAAACCAGGGGCCAACTTTCCAGACAGTTTCTTTGTGGAGGATGTAGGAAGTAGAACATTGGCCTTCTAAAGTATTTATGTTCTAATCTTCAGGCACTGGACTATGTTATGTTACAAGGAAAGGAGATTTAACGTTGCAAAGGGAATTACAATTTCTAATTGGTGGGGAAATTGGTAAAAGACCCGAGTTTAGATTCCTAGCAGTGATCCAAGCCAATGAGATGACTCAATGAAAAAAAGCTCTTGATGCAGAGGCTAGACAACCTGAATTCAATCTCTGGAACCTATGGTAATAAGAGAGAACTCACTTCTGGAAGCTAACCTTTGACCTCAACTTAGTAATCATGTCATTGATGCATGAGCACCCACTTGCACATATGTGCACATAAACACAGCACAGCAAACTAACTAAGATTTTTTCTGGTAATAATCTGATTCTGCTTTATACTAAAATATTTGCAACCAAACACAACTTAACTAAGTGCTAGTGAGTGCTGACAGGCAGATTCCCTGGAGCTTCTTGGGCAGTTAGCTTAATTGAAGGGGTAAATTTTAGGTACAGTGAAAGACCCTCTCTCCCCAAACAAAGAGTGTGGAACAATTGAGAAAGACATCCATTGTTGACTTCTTGCCTCCACAAATGTATGAACACACATGCACACAGTCACAGGAATAAGTACATACACACATGCACAGAGGTGAGACACACACACACACAGTGTGTGTGTGTGTGTGTGTGTGTGTGTGTGTGAGAGAGAGAGAGAGAGAGAGAGAGAGAGAGAGAGAGAATATGCTAATTAGCAGAATAATTTTGATTTTCCAGGTAGAACAAAATAAGAGCCCTTAATACAGGTAGAACAAAAGAGCCCTTCTCAACCTTCCTAACACTGCAACCCTTTAATACAGTTGTTCCTCATGTGGTGGTGACCACCAACCATAAAATTATTTTTGTTATCCCAGCACTTGGGAGGCAGAGGCAGGCGGATTTCTGAGTTCGAGGCCAGCCTGGTCTACAGAGTGAGTTCCAGGACAGCCCGGGCTACACAGAGAAACCCTGTCTCGAAAAAAAAAAAGAAAAAAAATTATTTTTGTTGCTACTTCATAACTGTAACTTTGCTACTGGTATGAATCCTAATGTAAATAGTCTGATATGCAGGCTATCTGATATGTGAAAGGATCATTCAACCCCCCAGCCCCATGGGTCTCGATCCACAGGTTGAGCACCACTGCCTTCACAGAAGTAAGGCAAAACAAGAGAGAACCCTGGGACTGGGGTTATAGGCAGTAGTGAGCTGCCATGTGAGCACTGTCTGCTAAAAGAGCAGTAAGTACTCTTAACCACAGAATCCTATCTCCTGCCCTAATTAATTTAGTTTTAGTCTTAATTTGTCATCTAGTCTCAACATCTATAAAAGTGATAGCTAATATCGAATAAGACTCAAGGTTTGCAGTCCTGCTCTTTTGCTCGGCGTGTTCCATGTCATCCGTTTGATCCTCCCACATGGCTGACAACGTTTCTCAATGAGGAATTTGGGGCCTGTGAAAAGTGCTAACGTGGAGGGCTTTCATTACTCATCTTTACCACCTTCCATGGTGGCTGTCACCAGTCCTCCCAGTTCTCCCTCCGCAGTGTGTCTTGGGTTTCTCCCTTTCTTTCCATGGTCACTGACACTGTGTCAGTCTTGTTTCTTTTTGATATATGCCTGAGTTGTTGCCATGCCCCAACATGGTGTCCCTTGCTTCATAACCCTTTTCCTTGGTTTCTCTAATATGCTCTGCTCAGACTGAGGCAGCCCAGATTCTACTTTTATCTCAGGCATCTTCACATTCACACTTTTAAGATGGAGAAAAGATACTCGAAATGTCCCTGAAACCATCTTTGGATAGTGTGGCAATGACACTATTTTCTATAGAAATTAAATAACATATTAAAAGGAAAAGGAGAAAAATGTTACAATGCACATTGAAATGACAGGACAAGGTGTATCATAAGGATAAGCACATTGTAGTCCATGAACCTGTAATTCAAACTTGCTTTGTCTCAGTCTTGGGAAGCTGATATTAGTAATAAGACCATCTCAAATGAGCAATTCCACTTTTGGATACAAAGTTGTGTATGAAAGATAAGTTACCTGAGGTTGAAGAGATGGCTCAGCCATTGAGAGCACTGCTGCTCTTGTAGAGGACGTGGGTTCAATCCCTGTCATCTACAAGGAAGCTCATAGACATCTGTAACTCCAGTTCCAGAGAATCCAATGCCCTCTTCTGACCTCTGATCACACCAGTCAGTCTTGCATATGGTACACACATGCACATGAGACAAACACTCATAAAAGACACATTATATAGTATTTTCCACATATTTGTAAACTTTATTGTGACTATTATAATAAATGACTACATTAAAATAATTTTAAAAGGAAAAGCAAGATACCAGGAAAGGAAATGCTAACAATGTGCTGTGTCAGATGGCTACAGCAGTCATTTCCAGTGCCTACACTTATCAAGTCCTGATACTGGAAACCTTTACTGTTTATAATCTGTTTGTCAATTATGCCTCAGTAAAGTTGAAGATGGGGATAGACAACATACCACTAAAAGATGTAACAATAAAAAAAAGTTTTCTCCTTTTTCCTCAGTAGCCATTGGATGAGGTGGTCCTTTCCCACGTCTTTGAGACAGAGTCTTGATATGTAGCTCAGGCTGGCCTCAGCCTACTGAGGGCTGAGCTTATGGGTAAAGTCTACCAGATCAAGTAAAAAAGATTTTCACTTTCATCTTTATAATGTGTATAACTTAACTTTCTATACTACATATGTACAGTTTTATAATTTAAAATATATAGTTTTATGATAAAAATAAAATTCCTATCATTTCCCATTACTTACCACATGTAAATTCTTTGGCTGGGTCCTAACGTAATCTAGCTCTAAACTGTTTCCCAGACTTTACACTATTGCAGTCAATGCTGTTTCAACACACGTTCCTTCTGTTTCTCCAGCTGTACTTATTGTTTCTTCCTGGAAAGAGCTTCCTCATTCTCTGTACCCTAGTTCAGTCTGTGGGTCGACATCTAGGTCGGGTCCATGTGAGGGTTTCCTAAGGCGGAAGGAGTGGGATGTGGTGGTTACTCTGTTGCCGTTCAGGTACTTGGTGCTTTCCTTGGTAAGGGTTTAAACCTCACAGTAACTCAGAGGGTTTGGTGTCAACTACCTTCTACATGTTCCCCATGTCCCCCTGGACTTGGTAGCTGGCTAGTTCCAGTCTGGCTCCTTTGTAGCTTACATGTGAGTCACAAGCTCCACAGAAGTGTATTCTAAGAGAAGCAGGACTGCTTCAGTGTTATTTGGAACTCATAGTCTGTATTTTATCTTCTAAGCAAATTGGTCTCATGGGGAAACATGAGTTCGGTTTCATCTTCTTCTCACCACTTATGTGTCCATGGAAGGCTTTTTCACTTTCCCCAGTCTCTGTTTCTTTCAACGTAAAATCATACACATAAGCTGTGTATGGTGACACAGATCTGTAATCACAGCACTTGGGGAAGCAGAGGTAGGGTGACTACAAGTTTGAGGCCAGCCTGGGTTACATGAGTCTGAGAATAACCTGGGCTACAAAGTCAGAATCCCCTTTATAAAGGGTGTTATGAGGGCTAAAAAATCCAGTATAAGCCAGATGTGGTGTTACACACATTCCAGTAGTTGGGAAATGAGACTATAAAAATAGGAAAAAAAGTATTTTCAGCACGTTACATATATATATTTATTATATATATTTATATATAAATATAAACACATATTTAATTAATAAATATTTAATAACTATACACACACACAGATATACACATAGATACACATTTTTACTATTTTATTTTACTTTCCAGAAATGCTCTTGGCCAGAACCCCAAATGTGGATTCTACATAATCCTGAAAATAATGCTTTGGAGGCCAGTCATGGTAGTCATGCCTATAATTCCGGCAATTTGGAGACTGAGGTAGCAGGATTAATGAAATTCCAGGCCAGCCTGGGCTACAAAGTAAGATTCTGTGGCAAAACATGAAACAAACAAACACACAAACAAATAAAAGCCAATCATATATGCTTAGACTCAAGTCAGGTAAAGGTGTGTGCTACTAAGTCTGATGACCAGAGTTTGACCAATAGGCCTCACATTGTCAAGGGTAAGTCATCTGGCAAGTTGTTCTCTGACCTTTACAAGTGTACCATGGTTCACCCCATTATGTAAATAAATAAACGTAAAAACAGACAAACATACATACAAAACACACACAGAATACTAACAGGAACAAGATGAACCTGAGATGCTGTCAGACCATTATGACTTTGTAGGGTTTAAATGTTCTACACTTACGCTTTACTGGATATTATCCTGCTTTTTTCTCAAGCTTTTTCAAAGAATGGTATCTCATCCTTTCCATTCTTTCTATTTCTAGCTCATTCAAATCTTGACACCATAAGACTGTTTTCTGTGAAACACCTCTGCCAGTTCCTTGTTAAACCAAAGACAGACTTGATAGTCCTTACAGAGGCTATCTTCATGAAGGGGACAGTTGTATTTGGCTTTGTTTGTTGCTTGAGACCGTCTCCCTTTGTGGCATAAGTTGGCTTCTACCTTTCAATCCTTTTGTCACAGTCTCTTTTAAAGTGTCTTATTGTGTACGTGTGTGTGTGTGTGTGTGTTTGTGTGTGTGTGTGTGTGTGTATGAGTATATGCACAGACATGCCTCACATCAGCTGTGGAGACTAGGAGTCCATTCCCTCCTTGTATGTCCCAGGATGGAACTTAGGTCATAGGCTTTTTATCTGGTGAGCTACCATGCTGGTTCAGCCAGCATCCCAAGTACCAGAATTGTCTAGTTACCTGTGTACCATCATCTGGCTAGACCAGAACACTGAAAAAAAAAAGTAACATTTTTTTTTCCTGAGATGGGGATCTCCTTAAGAAGCTCTCACTGGCTTAAAACTCTCAAAATCTTGTCTTGACTCTGAAAAACAGGTGTATGTTATAGCTTTCCATATTTAATTCTAACTAAATATTTTGGTGCTCCTATTTTATGCTAAGAACAGTAAACTGACATGTACTGAAGTGAAAATGGTTTCTTTTCTGTTATCTGGTTTTTAGATCTTGAAGCTCTTGTTTTTCTGGTACAGTAAGAATAGTTCTTTGTTGGGCTTTAGGGAATCTAGCACTAACTTAGTCCTGTATGTGTGGGTAGTGTTTTAGTTTAAGATTTTTAAGACTTTTTGTTGTTAGTTAGTTAGTTATTTCTGGGATTTTGCCAGGAATTGTTATAATTTTGTAGGATGCTTTGGAGAAGAATTGAAGGGCAGAAGATCTGGAGAATTGCTACACTTCTTAAATATTACTATATTGGTTCTTCCAGTCCCTGAATATGGCAAATCACTCTAATCAGGTGTTCATTAAGTATTTTCATGAGGATCTTATAAGCCTGGGCCTATATCTAGTACGAATTTTTTTTTATGTTCTGTTAACTTAGGCTTTAAAAGTTCCTATTCTGTGTTGTTGCCCACAACTGTAATTCCAGACACCTGGAGCCTAAGGAGTTCAGGTCATCCTTCGGCTTTGGTACTTTTGAGACTCTTATTTCTTTTTTTTTTTTTTTTTTTTGGTTTTTTTTTTTGAGACAGGGTTTCTCTGTGTAGTCCTGGCTATCCTGGAACTCACTCTGTAGACCAGGCTGGCCTCGAACTCAGAAATCCGCCTGCCTCTGCCTCCCAAGTGCTGGGATTAAAGGCGTGCGCCACCACCGCCCGGCTGAGACTCTTATTTCAACACAACCAAGAGGTTAGCATCTTTGGTATCAGTGTGTGTGCGCGCATGCGTCGGGAGGGAGGAGAAATGGAAAAATGTACTCTTCAGTAAAGTAAGTTTGCTAAATGGTTTTTTCTTTACCCCACTGATCTAGTGTTTATCCTGCCACTCAAGTGCCTGTATTATGTGTCTCTGAATATCTTTAATTTGACTTCATATCTAATTGCTAAAACCCAAGCCTCTACTATGGGGAGGGTCTACTCCTTTGTCACCTGAACACACCTTATTCATTTAATTTCCATGTCTCTGCTTATGTCATCTCCCCTGTAAAATAGTCCTTTCATACCTATAATCCCATGTTCAGGAAGCTGAGGCAGGAGGTTTGCTATGAGTCTGAGATGGTAGCAGAGACTGGGCTGTATAGTGAGTTCCAGGCCAGCCTGGGCTACAGAGGAGAATCTGTCTTAAAAATAGTCTTTTTCCTGAGTTGTTTTTTCCTTTTAAATCACAAACTAAACCTTAACTATTCTCTAAGAAGGTTAGAACTGTTCCCGAGAGGCCTTCCCTTAAACAAACAAACAAACCACGGCTGGGCATGGTGGTGTACCCCTTTAACCCTAACACTTGGGAGACAGAGTCAAGAAGATGCCTGGGAGTTCAAGGCCAGCCTGGTCTATGTATTGAATTCCAGGACATCTATAGCTACATAGTGAGACCTTGTTCCAACCTCCTCACCCTCAAACTGCTCTTCTATCTCTCATTTTTTCCCCTGTAGACTCATGATGATGACGATAATTAAAGACTAGATGTCAAAATGTTGGCATGGCTGGCCTGGAACCCCATATGTAGACAAGGCTGGATTTGAACTCACAGCGATCTGCTGGCCTTTTCCACCTGAATGCTGAGAGTAAAGACCTGCACTACTGTGCGAGCTTTATTTTTATTTTTTTTATTCTCATTATGTAGTCTAGGCTGCCTCCACCTTCTGACCTTTAAACTCTTTTAACCCTATTGAATGCCACTCAATCATTAATGCAGCCGTCTTATTTCCCTAGTTA
Source organism: Mastomys natalensis (assembly GCA_021653895.1). Lineage (NCBI taxonomy): Eukaryota > Metazoa > Chordata > Mammalia > Rodentia > Muridae > Mastomys > Mastomys natalensis. The sequence continues at coordinate 624,408 of JAJTUV010001637.1, read as the reverse complement.
GAGCATTTCCAGAGAAGATGATCTCATAGTACCACACACAGGGAAGATACTACAATTTGTCTAAATAAAGGAAGAGGCAATTACAGCAGAGCTGTTGGGGTTCCAAGTCTTTTATCTTGGCGAAAGTCACGCTCTGCACATCTACTGCAAGGACTCTCTATTCCTTCCTTCAATAAATTCCAGCACCTCTCCCCAGGTGGGCTGAAGATGCAGAACCTTTCAACTACTCTCTTCCCAACTTCCAAAAGCAGGCTTCTAGGTGGTTGTCAGCTCAGTGACGCTGCAGTACCACGTCCAGCCACGAGAGGACAGGGAGCCAACGGACACTTCCCCTCCGCTCAAATCTGCAAGGCCAAAGGCACCCCTCCTCTAAGCTGGGTCTGCATCTGCACGTGTAGCTTGACGTCTTCTGCTGTTCCCACCTCCAAATGAGCTCCTTTTTCCACTCTGAAAGATGTACCTGGAGGCATATTCCATAATGGTTACTTTAGGTGATTAATGATTGCCAGTCTTAAAGGATGCACCTTTGTTGCAGGGTTTAAAGGTAGGAGAGTACTAACAGAAATATCATCTTTCTAACCCACTCCAAACGTGCTCCTTAGTTCTTTGACCACCTAGGCGGTGTCCACATCGATTTACCTCAACATACTGCCTTGAAGGGTCAGAACCTTACTTCAGTACCCTGCCGATGATGCGGTTTGAGGGGTCAAGTCTTCCTACACAGGAATCTGGCTCTTGGGCCAGTCCACTCAAAGTGTGCTTTTCTGTCATTCATCTCATCTTTGTTATGTGATATCCACGTGAGTCCTTTTTAGTAGAAGCTGCTTCATGCTCAAATGCTCAAAGGACACCGGAATAAAGCTTCGATTGTCCTAGTCAGTTGTTGAGAGTGGTTGTCACCACCTCAGGTCTCTCGTTTTCCAAAGTATGTAGTGTCTCAAAACAAAGCTACTTTGAAAAGAGGGGAGAGAAAAGAAAAAAAGAAACAAACAAGCAAACAAAAACCCAAACCCAAGACTTGGAGTTAAATCAAGTAGGTCTTGCATCTCTTGAGAGGAAGTGAACTCTGGTTTGACTTAAAGATGATGCTGTAGTACCGATGTAGAAAATACTTATTTTATGTGTAAGGGTGTTGTGCCTTCATGTTTTGTGTGCTCTGTGCCCATGGAGTCAGCAGAGGGCATCAGATGCCCTGGAATTGGAGTTACAAATGGTTGTGAGCTGCCGTGTGGGTGCTGGGAATCGAGCAGTCAGTGCTCTTAACCGCCCCCAAACCCCTTAAAAGTTGTATTACATTTTTATTTATTTGTGTGTGTAGCGGGATGGGGGATGGCATGTGGACTGAGGACAACTTTCAAAAGCGGTTCTCTCCACCGCATGGACCCTTGTTGAGCCACGTCGAGGGCACGCAGAAAAGATTTTTTAAAAAATAATTCTTGGCTGCGTTTGCCATAAAACGGGGCATTCGTGTAGGGTCTTTCGAGGATGAAGACGTAGTAGGTGAATGTCTGACAACACCGGTGCAACTTTCCTTAAAGTACCTGTAACTTCCCACTCAAAGAGAAAAGCCCGGGATTTGGGATTCCGGAACCTTCTTACAAAGTGACTGCAGCAGAGTCAGATCACCTTGTTTTCGTTTCCCGAGCGTGGGGTTTTAGAGGAGCCTCCTCGGTCTGAGCAGAGACCCCAGCGCGGGCCGCCGGGGGCCCGGGCTACAGACCCGGGCTCCAGGGCCGCGAACCCGGAGCGACGGGGCGCGCGGGCGGGCGCAGCAAGTGGCGGACCGGCGGCGGCCTGCGCGCGGCGCCCGGCTCTTCCTCCCCGCAGCGCCGGAGGAGCCGGCCCGCGAGCCGCTCGGTCGGCAGGGAGCGCGACCCGAGCCTGCGGCTCGCGGGGACGAGCGCCGAGGGGCGGGCGACGCGCGGCCCCGCCCGGCGCCCCCGCCCCCCGCCCTGCCCTCTCCTGTCTCCTCCTTTCCCCCCCGGGCTCTGCTGAGTTCATTCACTGGGATTGGTTTCAAGTGACGCCATCTCTTTATTTTTAAACCGATGACCTCATCCTCGCTTGAAGTTTCCTGACCAGCGACTCTTTCTCTCTCCCCAACCCCCACCCTACCCCCCCTGGTCCCCTCCTGCGGGCATCACCGTTTGGGGGGGCTCTCATCCCAATTCCAACCATTTACCCTCCCCCTCTCCGCGTTTCCCGCGCGGACCCCCAACTTTTACCTCAACTTCTTCATCCCTGTCGACATTTTTTTTCCCCCCTTTCGGGGGGCGGTGGAAGAGAAAGTGAAGAAAAGTTGCAAACGCCCGGGCTCTCGCTAAGCTCTCCGCCCACCCCTCAGAGGAGAAGCCCCGGCGGCGAGGAGGACGCGCGAGCGACGGCTGGGCAACGCGGTGACAACGCTCGCTCCCCTCAGAGCGAGCCTGGAGCCGGCGGCCCCTCAAGTAAGTGTTCGCGGCGGGCCGCGGGCCGGCTGGGAGGCGCGTCCGCACCTCGTGCCGGCCGCCGCGCGCTCTCCCCGGGGGCCGGCGGGCCGCGGAGGGCCGGAGCGGCCGCGGCGTCCGCGTCGGCGTCGGCGGCGGGGGGTGTGTAGGCCGCGCTGGGGGTCGGCCCGAGCCGCGGGGGCGCCCCGGCCTCGCCGCGCCGAGCGGAGCGGAGGCGAGCGGGCGAGCGAGCTCCGGGCCGCGGGTCGCGGGCACCTGGGCGGGCGAAGCTGCTCACTTCCAGACTGTTACAAAACGCGCCTGCCAAGTGGGGCCCCGGCCTGACGGTTTCCATTATCCCAAGCTCACCTTGTGTGCAAGCAGCGAGGCCACCTGGGGAGCGACCGTGTCGCTTCCTCAAACTCATCCCCCCGAAAAACCCACCCCCAGATCTCAACTTTCCGGGGCTCCCGTCATGGTGCTGGGGGGAAAACGGTCCGTCGGTGACTTCTTTATTTACAGTAGCCGTAAAATGTGAGAAATTAAAACGGGGAAACAACGGACGGTCTGTGTGTGTTGTGTAGTTTCACGTGAGAGAAAAAAAAAAAACCCTGAGGAGGACATATATGCAAACTCTTTAAGAGCGGGCGATGGGTTGTTTCCTACAGAAGGCTGATAATAAACTTGGGGAAAGTACAAGGAGAGCCTAAAATGAATGGCTATTGCAAAATTCGAAAGAACTTTTCATCTATGTCGGTTGCAAAGATCCTTGGTGTTTTGAAGTCCCGTGTGCCTCAGATTGTTTGGAGAACGCACACCTCTAATCAGCCCATGATTAGAGAGGAAAAACCTGTTGCATAATCTCATTTGCTGTGAGGTTGGCTGTGCCGTCCCCTTGAATCAAGGGGAAGTGAGTTAAGATGAGGGTTTTTAAACCTCTGAAGTTTTTATTTACACAGTGAGCTGGGTGCCACTTTGCTTTTAAAGTTTGTAAGTAAATGCTCTTACAAGTGAATCAAACCTATCGAACCTGCTGGGAAAATGACCAGGTATGTATTCTCTCCTACTCGATCTTTCTTTCTCTCTGAAATAGATTATCAGGGAGAAAAAGCCTCTTTAGCCACTCTGTGGAGCTGATAGTACATACAGTTAGCAACTACTTCCTCAAAAAACCTGCTCTTTTTCTTGTCCTTTAAAGAAAAGACTTTTAAAGGTAAATTTCAAAAGAAGGGGAAAAAAGAGCTTAACAGTTGAGCTAATTTCTTTTTAATTACTCGACAATCACATATATTATTGAGCATACTTTGGGAGGCTGCAATTCAGATTTGTAGAATTCTGTATTTGGTGAAGACCAGCAGCTTGGAGAAGTAAATTGAAAACTGAAGTATTGGTGGCTTTGTGTATTTTAGTCAAAATGTGACTAGGCACTGCAACAGGGTTTTGTCTTTATTTTAAAAATAAAGCTGTGGAATGTACTGTGTTTAAAGACATTGTGGGATGTTGATATTTCCTTAACATTTACAATCTTATGGACAAATTCAAAACTTAAGCTTGAATTGTTAGTTTTTAGGTGCAATACTTTGTGTTTATCAGAGTTCCAAATGGAGAGAAAATTAGAATTAAGTTTATTTTGAATTTTAGTAAGTAGTGAATATGTTGACATTTAAAAAATATAAACTGTTGATAATGATTTTACAGTTTTTTGTTTTATTTTACTCTCTAGTATCTCAGCAACTCAAGTGAAATACCCTAAAATTGTGCTGATTTTTCTTTACTGTTTCAGATGGTAAGTTTTAATGTACAGGGCCAGGAACAGAAATACACAATTACCCACTCCCTCCCCACTCATCACTCTGCTCAGTTTGGAAGTTCTTGTCTCTTAATTCAGCTTGGTGAATGTAATTGAGTACCTAGAAAATTAAAATGTTAATATGAAATTGGGGGTTCCTGGTCTATTTGATCAGAGGTTTAATTATAGTAATTGAGAAAGGGGGCAAAGAGGAAGATCCGGGCAACTCAATTCCCCTCCCTCCTTTTTTCTTACACATTGAAAAGTTATTTGTAGAGTGGAAGAGAGAGGAGGCAGAGGTCAGCTAGTTTAAGAGTAGGTCTGGCCTGGGGTTAGGGAGGTCCTAGGTGTGAACTCAAGTTCCCTCCCACCTAGAAAGAGAGGAGGTCTCAGAAGCTTGAAGGGAAGTTTGGCTGGAGTTAAGAGCAGGAATGGTGTTGGAATTTTTCTTTCTAACTGCCTGAATTAGGAAATTGAATTTCATAGAATTTTCATTATCTGAGCTTAATATATTAAACAAACAAGTTTATATAACTGTTCATTGTTAAGCCTTCTCTATTTTCAACCAGTCATAAAGTCCTGTTAAATATAAGATGTAATTTATTCTAGAGTCTCATATGTTCCTGGTATTTCCAACAAAGACAGTTTTCTTTTGTATCTTATCTGGACTAATAATTTCATTGGACACCACTGTTTTTAAGTAGCTTGAGTTCTCAAACAGAAGATACCATAACTTGAAGAAGTAGATTAATATAGGAAAATCTCACTTGGCTTCAAACTCCCCCAGAAGATAACCAAGCATAACAGAAAACAAGTTTTTCAACATATTTCAACAGATTAAACACATTAAAAAGACTTCATAGGAAACAAAATACACTTGATGCTTGATTGTCTTTAAAGTAATAACTGTATCAGATTTTAAAATTGAGACTGATGGTCACTATCATAAAAGAAAAAAATCTTACTAATGTTGGTTTAAGCAAAATCATAAAGTAAATATTACCCAAAGCTACATATATTTCAAAGGCAGATGTCATTTTTCCCCTGATTTACTTGTTGTGAGTAACTTGTTATTTGTATACATTCATTTAGATAGATAAGGGGTTGGCTTTATGAAGGAGGGTCCTGAGGGCTGGCTGAAGGTAGAGAATCAGGGTTATACTTGAAGAAGAGGTCCTTCTCTTACACTGACTTGAGATAGGAGGTTAGAAATTTAATCAGATACAAGAGTGGTTCAAAAGAATCTAAGGCAGATTACTGAGGACAAGTTGTGTGTGTGTGTGTGGTGTGTGTGTGTGTGTATATGTATGTATGTATGCCAGGGGTATGACCAATATAGGAGGAAATAGGATACATCTTGGGATGAAAGGAAAGAGGTATAAGTGGAAAAATACCCCTTGGTACTTCAACAACAAGAAGAGAATAACAAATTGTCATCTCCTTCCTGATCAATATTAGTTAATTATGTAGGTCTCTTGTTACCAAAAAGTCAGGTTTCTGTTTTTTGGATTTTTTTTTTTTTACATAAAAACACAATCTAGGGGTGAGGTAATAGATTATTGTGATTATATAACTATATGTAAGCATAAAACTTAATTCCCAGAGTTAAGTTTAAAGTAGAAGGACCCATGTTATAGTTTCATGGCGCATTTTGATTCGGGAGGGATAAATCATAAAAGATGTTCAAGTTATTAACTAAATTTCCAAATTGACTCACATGCAAATCAAGAAAAACATTCATTAAAGACATAATATTTGTTTTGTTTTATTTATTCATTTATTTTTGAAACAGAGTCTCTCTTTGTAGTTTCTGGCTAGCCTGGAACTCACTATTTAGTTTTGGCTGGTGTCAAACTCAGAGAACTGTTTGCCTCTGTCTCTAGAGTGCTGAGCTTAAAGGTGCACACCACCATGGCCCCAGGATAAGGCATCCTAGTTATGGACACAGGTCTATACTCTTAAAGGGTAAAAGGTTGTAAGAATTTTAAGGGGGGAGTGTGTGTGTACACGTATGCTCATGCAAAGATAAACAGTTCTTAGACAGTAGTAAGGACCAGATTCACTGTATAAGGAGAAAAGAAATTGGAAGGTTCAAGGATGTAGTTCAGAGACAACAGAATTTGACCCTGACCTTAAAGGATGGCTATGCATACTGTGTATTGATGAAGGGAAAATAGGGAGGTTGAAGAGTAACTATTTATCTTTCTGGTTATCCAGCAAGTTTATGGTTGAATGCTGTCAACTGAAAATAAAGTTTTTGCTCTTATGAACTAAAATTATAGTCTGATAAGAGAAGACAGAACAGCAACACAATAAGGATAACAATCAGTACCACAAACAAGTAACTAGTACTTGGAAAAGTCCTGTCAGATGACTGGTAATAAAACAAAGGTTAAGGAAGTTATAGAGAGTCAGTTCCAGTTACTCCTCTATTATTACTCTAATTAATTAATTAATTAATTAATTAATTGAGGCAGGGTCATATGTATCCCAAGGTATGATGACGTTGAACTCTTGATCCTCCACCTCCTAAGAGCTGGATTAGAAGCCTGAACTATTACTCTCTGGGTGGTACTAGATATTGAACCCAGGGCTTCAAACATGTTAGTCAAGTGTTCGCCAGTTGAGGTACATGTTTTGATTATGATATTCTAATAATTTTTTTTTTTTGAGAGAGGGTCTCATATAGCTTAGGATGATCTAACACTCAGTATGTAGCTGACGTTGGTCTTGAACTTGTGAACCTGCTGCCTGTACCTTTAAAGTACTGAATTACAGGTGTTGCCCCTGTGCTTTTTTTTTTTTTTTTTTTCTTCTCTTTTTTTTAAAAAAATGGTGTCACAGTACTATAACTGAAAACACTCTACAACTAACCTGATTTGTGTGCTTTGGCAATATGTATCTAGTATCTCTGTATGATGGTGGTAGGTAGTTAATTGACAATTTTATAGGAAAGGGTGCACCATATATATTGATACAGCAAGATGATTAATTTTAAATATGTTCATTCTCTTCCTTCACATTTATGGGTGATACGTGCATAGAGGTATGTGCTACTTGTTTCTGCATTATGTATCAGTTTTGGTGAGTATTTTCAGTTCTGGAATCAAGCCCATAGGTCCTCTTGCATACTAGTAAAGCACTCAACCAACTGAGCAACATTCTTGGCCTTGTGTGTATTAGGGTATTTTGGATACGTAACTCATATCCTAGGATAGGACCTAGCACTATAGATAGTCTTTTGATAAACATCTGCTGAGTCACTTGAGTTTTTGCCCTGTGGTAGACCTCATCTCATCCTTTTTGAAATGGCAGGTGGTTGATTCTTGTTACCTCTTTCTTCTCACAATTCACAGTACTTTCCCTCACTCAGTACTGAGCAGCGAAGCTATGTCCTTTCCTAGTCACTTTTTTTTTTTTTGGTTTTTCGAGACAGGGTTTCTCTGTGTAGCCCTGGCTGTCCTGGAACTCACTCTGTAGACCAGGCTGGCCTCGAACTCAGAAATCCACCTGTCTCTGCCTCCCAAGTGCTGGGATTAAAGGCGTGCGCCACCACCTCCCAGCTCCTAGTCACTTCTTAGAATACTCAAGTGCTTGTGTCACATCATGACCTGTTTTAGAGTGTGTTTTGGTTTCTGTTGCTTGTTTCTGTGATTTGGTTGGTGGAGAATCACATCCAGGAAGACCGTTCTTGACTTTGTGAGTTGTCTGTAGTGTATGAAACATAGAGATGGTATTGTTTTCCTTTTTCTTCTCAGCTTTAGTTAAATATGTTGATTCACTTGAAAAACAGCTAGTAAGAATGGTACATTGATAATACAAACCAACTAAAAGCAAAGACTTATTTGAGACATTCAGGAAACTTGAGCATGAAATTTTATATGGTATTGTTATATTAAACTCTGATCTGTTAAAGATAAAATCTAGAAGTATGAAATGATACATGCATGATGTTTGCTGGAAAATTTCTGGGTAGCACAAGTACAAGCATGAGATAAATAAAACAATTAAAATTTGTTGAAGCTTAGTAATGGGTATTTTGGAGTTTATTCTTTTCCGTATAATTTGCGTGTATTTGGAAATATACATAATAGTGTGTTGAAGTATATACTACCAATTATTGCTGTGGAGGAAGAAACATAATAAAATTAGATGTTTTGGCATTTGAACTAATTGGTTAATGAGAGATTTCTACTTTGTACTTTTCTGTAAAGTTTTTAGTAACAAAATTTAAGATAGAGAAAATTTTATAGAAAGGTAAGATGTTCTTAAAATTCAATTTGACCTCTTACTGTAATACCTTATAGTTTATTGCATGTTTTGACATATTTTGTGTTTTTCGCTAGGAATGTTCTATTTTGTAGATGAGGAAATTAAGACCTTAGAGACAGGTACTGAGTAATTTAGTTGAATCTCAAAGTAAGTTTTGCTAAAACAGGAGTCAAAATGTTCTGAATTATACTTAATATATATGTATAAATACAAAGACTACTTTTTAAAGACAGGGTTTCTGCTGTGTGGCGCAGTGTGGCCTTGCGCCCGCTTCTGTTTCCCTGGTGTTCTGGGATTGTAGGTATGTATGTCACCATGATTAACTCAGTAGTCTGTTGCTTTATTTTTTTGAGGTGGGGGAGATGGTAAGATAACCCAGTGGTTTTCAGACATATTAGTCTCAAGATGCCTTTATATTTTTAAAAATCGAGTATGCCAAGTATCTTTGTAGGGACTGTGTCATTATTTAACATATCAGAAATTAAAACGTTTAAAATATTTACTTAATTAATATTAAAAGCTAGCATTAAAATGATATGAAAAACTAAATTTTGTTTCCAAATTTAGTGAAGGATGTATTTCTTTGTGTTTTGCTATTCTTTTTAGCATATTGTCTAGCAGAACAGAATGGGGTGGCTCAGTTTGTGTGACTGTAACTTCTGAATTCAGTATCTGACCTACTATTGTAGGTAAAGTTATAAAACAATTAGGCCACACTTAAATGCACAGTTGAAAAGATGGACTGTTTAATGGTCTTTTCATATAAATATCAGCCCTATTGGAGCCTTAAAGAGTAGTTGCAGCATTGAATCTGAGACTGCATGATTTTTTTATTTTATAATACTTAATATCTATTTATCCATCTTGAAATTCTTATGAATCTTGTGATTCTTATGGATCTTTGACCCCTGTCTCATTTTGTAATATGCATGATCATTTAGAAAATGATGGTTTACTGAGTTTTACTACCTTTCACTCAAAATTCACATTTGATTATACATTTTATATACATTTGATAGTAAGCAAGAACTATTCCTTAGTATGACTGTTAGTCTTATCCAGAAGTCTTTAAGATTCTGAAAGGAGTCAAGATCTTGGTACTTAATTTATTTTCCCAAATTCTGAATGTTATTATTGGCTATCAGTATTGTCAGTTTTGAAGAGAGAGACTTCACATCATTCATTTTGGAGAAAATGAATAACTCCAGTTGTCTGCAAGTTAGTTTTTAAAATCAGAATGAAGTTCTTTGAGAAACACACATAACTCAAACAATCGCCTAAGTGTTCTCCTGAAGACAGGCGTTGTGCTTAGGTTGCAGGGGAAGTGCTCTGTGTTCTTCTCATGTCAGTGCACAGAATATTAAGGTGCACTGTGCCCATTTCACATGTTTATACTCATTTTTAAAAATCCATATTCAAAATCACTGAGCTTTTTCTCTTGAATGACTAGAGGGTAGAGAGGATCACATACTTGAGTGTTACTTTTCCTGTTCTGTTGGTTTTATTTTCCCTGAGAATTCTGAGGGATGACTGAAAACAGACACTAGAAAGAAGAAATTATGAGATAAGATTAGGTATTCTTATCTTAATATTCTGCTGTACTGCTGGGTTGTGGTCAGAATGGAGCTAAGGATTGAAGAATAGGTGCTAGAGGAAGACTGCAGGATGTGCTTGGATACTGGATTGGGACACAGCAGTACACGGGTGGTGTGCCAAGAGTCAGAGATAAACATCAAAATAGGTTAAAGATTAAAATGACTGACGAGTCTTTTACTTTCTGACCAGTACTCAAATTCTGTTGCATCCCCTGTATTCAGTTACAGTGGACAGATCACCAGTGTCACAGTGGGAAGAGTCTACAGAATTAGGATACAGTCATCAGTATGTGCACATAGGAACCAGGCAAACTTTGGGGGTCCAAATTCAAGAATGAAATTTTAATGCTTTATTTTTTTTATTAAGATAATAAGACTAAAGAAGATGACAGGAGTTTAGTCCAGATATAGAACATTTATCAGTTTGTTATTTATATGTGTTATTCCTAAAAAGGATTTGAATGACAAAAGGAAAGGACAAAGTCAGTACTCAAGGCCAAACATGATTTGAAGTATCACTTTTATCCTAGATTTTTTTCCCATTGACAGCATTTATTTAATAAAGCCATATGGTCAAGCTACTGCCACTGCCAAGTAATTAAATTGATCTCCTGTACAGAAGCAGTATATCTCCACTCCCCTCCGTACCCCACCCGCCTCTCGCTCTGTTTTCAATTGCATGCATGGAGTATAAGCAGAATATATGTATGTATATAAATGAGATTAAGCAAGAAATCACAACATGCCATACAGGGAATTTGTAATTCAAGTCTACCTTCAGCAGGAGACTTAGACCATAAGCCATTATAATCTATTTAAGCAGTTCAGGGTTCAGTCAAGTTCTCAGCATCACTTAAGCTGCTTAGCAGTGTCATTGGTCTCTCTAGTTCTCTCCAGTCCTTGACTCTTATCTTTCCCTGCTTCCTTAGTATCCTGACACTTCTTGTTGCCTGATTACAAAATGGCTGTTTTAGTTTAGACCTCACATCCCCTTTCAAGGCAGGAAGGAGGAAGAAAGTAGAGCAATGGTCCTTCCTGTTACATCTGCCTAATTAGACTCTTAAGCCTAGTGGTTGACACATGCCTATAATCCCAGCACTTGAGAGGCAGAAGTTAGGATTGCAAGTTCAAAGACAGTGTGGTTTATATAGTGAGTTCTAAGCTAGCCTACACTCTATTGAGGCCCTATCTCACAAAACCAAAACCCAAACCATACTAAAACTCAACAGAATGTTTCATAGAAGTTCTTGTCTGATTTCCTTACAAGTCTCATTTGCTTGAATTATTTTACAGGATTGCCCCCACTTACCAAGAGAAATGTTGGCAATGAATGTTGAATAATGAAGTGTGTGGCTTAGTGTGTATTATGTGTCACGTAGCTGAAGCATACAGCTTTTCAGCCTGAAACTGGGATTGTTAGTGATTGGAGGGGAGGAAAGGTCTGTTGAGTAGCTGTGTGTTTGCTCCAGATAGGAAGAAAGGAGAGCAGTGGTAACTTGTTAACCAGCTGTCTGTGTGCTGGAGATTGTTTCTAGCATTCCTCCTAAAACACTGCATCCATTTTCTTTTTTATTTTAAATTATGTTATACAGGCTTCTATTCCAAGTAGTTGTAGGGCTAATTTAGAGGCACTTGAGCATTGATTTTTCTCAACTTTAAGAGTATAATCTCTGAGATAACTTTTAATATATTTATTTATTTTTATTATTGTGTGTGTATTGTATGTGCTTGTGTGTCAGCATCTATGGATGTGTGTTAGTATCTGTGTGTATATTCATGCCTCTCTCTCTCTCTGTCTCTCTGTTTCTCTCTGTCTCTCTGTCTCTCTCTCTCTGTCTCTGTCTCTCTGTCTCTCTCTCTCTCTCTCTCTCTCTCTCTCTCTTTCTCTCTCACTGTGTGTGTTAGTCAGTGTGAAGTGGAAACTTAAGGGTTCTTTGGAAAGTTGGTTGGTTGTTTTGCTAGGGCAGATACGTGAAGGAATGTTTAGCTGAAGGGGACCCATGTGAAAGGATGTTCTGCTAAAGCAAGCACTTGAAGGATTCTTTGCTAACAACAGACATGTATTGGTCTGCTTTACATTGTGTAGGTGAGCTGCATTTGTAGGTACTCCATAGAGAGAAATGTACCAAAAATCTCTGGTGGTGTGCTGCAGTTTCTTGCTGCTTCCACGGACTCAGGCTGATTGACAGAGTGATGTCAGCTGAGGCAAGACCCATGGAGGATACAAGATGTTTGGAGGGAATATAAAAAGGAATATAAAAAATGACCAGTGAAGGAGGCTGAGCTAGGCTTGTTTATAGAGCTGGCTGTGCAATGCTTGTGGGTCTCACATCTTCGCTGATCTTTGCTTCAGTGAGAGAGGCACAGCTGAGAAAATTGTCCTGGCATTCCTGTTGGCCCTGGTCCCTCCTGCTGATTTGTGCTGAGGCTAAGGCCTCACTGTCTCTGCTATGTAGTGCCACCACTGCTAATTTGTGTTTGCTGTCCTGGCTTCCAAACTGGACTGCTGGTGTATCCGTGAAGTGTTTGTGAATGGATCAAGCTTCTGCTGCTGACTCAGAACTGCTTATTTCCAGACAACACAGCTGGGAGTTGCTCCAAAGAGCCATTCCTAAACAGGTCCACTTCCCTGTATCCTTTTCCCACCCACTATCTCTGATGGGTGGTGGGATAGCAGGGAGATTAAAGCATTTAAGAACCATCATTAAAAATAGGCATTGAAAAATTAAAGTTACATCAGTGGGTGTGTTAGTGTCAATGTGTATATTAGTCGTGTGTGTATTAGAGTTGGTATGTGTGCTAGTGGTGTCAGTGTATGTGTGTGTGTGTTAGTGTGTGTTTGCCATAGCTTGTACGTGGTTCTTTGCGAACTTGGTTCTCTCCTTCCAACTTTACATGGGTTCTGGGGATCAAACTTGGGTCAGTCTACTTGGAAACCTTCTCCTTCTAGTACAGCACATTCAGCAGTATGTGATCAGCTCAGGCTTGTGTGGTCAGCGTCCTTACATAGAAGGCTGAGCATTTTATCATCAGAAGAGTAGACAGGATTTGAGTGGGTATGGTACTGTGTGGTTATCTTGATTGCTGGATAGCATCACCAACAAAAGATGGAAAAGAAGTTTGAAGTTCTTTACTTTAAAGTTTTGGCTTTTGATAGTCATTCTAAATTTTTATTGAAAATAAAAGAGTAATTACATTTAAAAATTAATTTTTTGACTTTCGCATGCTATGTAAGTGCTGTACCACTAAGCTATAACTTGGCCTCCATATCTTTATTTTAGGAAAGATACGTGTGTATAGTCTATAAATACCTTCAGTACAGAGTTCTGAGGAAATGTCTTCCTGTCCAACATAAGATGTATTTTAGGCATCATTGTGGGAAACCTGGTCCACTCTGGCCTTTTGTTGGACATTTGTTCTTTGGTGATAGTATTCATGCTGTATATCTGCTTGGGTAAGTTAAAAGAACAAGGCCTTCTGCCTTGTATTAAACAACTGCACTTCAGTGAAGCAGGACATTTGGCACATCAGGTACCATCTAGTAGCTTCTGTCCATTTTCACAGAACAAACTTGGTTCTTTACATGGAGTTTTCTCAAAAGCTGTATGAACTTGGATTGTGTATTGTGAAACACTGTACTGTTTGAGAGTTTTAAAAATAAGCCCCAAACTACTAACCTTACACCGAAAACAATTTTATAGAAAGTTTTTTTTTCCCCTGTAGTGTTGGGATTATTTCTAGGACCTTGCAACCTAGGCCTGTGTTCTACCATAGGCCTCATCTTACCCATACTCTTCTACTTCCACTACATCTCTTCCTCCTCACCACATCTCCTCTTCCTCCTCTTCTACCATCTCCTCTTCCTCCTCACCACATCTCCTCTTCCTCCTCCTCACCACATCTCCTCTTCCTCCTCCTCACCACATCTCCTCTTCCTCCTCACCACATCTCCTCTTCCTCCTCCTCACCACATCTCCTCTTCCTCCTCCTCACCACATCTCCTCTTCCTCCTCACCACATCTCCTCTTCCTCCTCCTCACCACATCTCCTCTTCCTCCTCCTCACCACATCTCCTCTTCCTCCTCACCACATCTCCTCTTCCTCCTCCTCACCACATCTCCTCTTCCTCCTCCTCACCACATCTCCTCTTCCTCCTCACCACATCTCCTCTTCCTCCTCACCACATCTCCTCTTCCTCCTCACCACATCTCCTCTTCCTCCTCCTCCACCATCTCTTCTTCCTCCTCACCACTATCTCCTCTTCCTCCTCACCACATCTCCTCTTCCTCCTCACCACATCTCCTCTTCCTCCTCACCACATCTCCTCTTCCTCCTCCTCCACCATCTCTTCTTCCTCCTCACCACTATCTCCTCTTCCTCCTCACCACATCTCCTCTTCCTCCTCACCACATCTCCTCTTCCTCCTCACCACATCTCCTCTTCCTCCTCCACCACTATCTTCTCTTCCTCCTCACCACATCTCCTCTTCCTCCTCACCACATCTCCTCTTCCTCTGCTTCCTCCCCTTCTTCCTCCTTCTCTTCTTCCTCTTCCCCTCCTCCTCCTCTTTTTTTTCAGTGGGCACAAGGTCTTTCTGTGTAAGCCTTGCTAGCTTTGAACTACTGAGTTACAGGGCTGTGCTACTTGCCCAGGCTGGCCCCGAATTTGCTATATAGCCCAGGAAGGCTCGAAATTTGGCATTCTACTGTCTCAACATCCTGAGTAGCTGTGATTTCAGGCAAGTACCACTATGTTTGGTTTCCTGGTACTTTTTTTTTTTTTTTTTTTTTTTTTGTGGTTTATCAGTATTGGGAGAACTTTAGGTTGTATGCCATTAATTTAAGTATTTAAGAACCAAAAACATTTGCAATTTGAGTTGAATTTATTTATTTATTTTATTCATTATTTTTATTTATTTACCTTTCAAATGCTATTTCCCTTCCTAGTTTCCCCTCCGCAACCCCCTCTCCTCTCCCCCTCCCCCTGCTTCTATAAGGGTGCTCCCTCACCCACCCACCCACCTCTCCACCCTAGTATTCCCTTACACTGGGGCATCGGGCATCCACAGGACCAGGGGTCTCTCCTCTCATTGATGCCAGAGGCAGTCCTCTGCTACATAGGCAGCTGGAGCCATGGGTCCTTCCATGTGTACTCTTTGGTTGGTGGTTTAGTCTCTGGGAGCTCTGGGTGTTTGTTTGGTTGATATTGTTGTTCTTCCTATGGGGTTGCAAACCACTTCAGCTCCTTCAGTCCTTCCCCTAATTCCTCCATTCGGGTCCCCATGCTCAGTTTGATGGTTGGCTGCAAGCATCCGCATCTGTATTGGTCAGCCTCTGGCAGAACCTCTCAGGGGACAGCTATACCAGGCTCCTGTCAGCAAGTACTTCTTGGCATCAGCAATACTGTCTGGGTTTGGTGGCTGCATATGGGATGGATCCCAGGTGGGTCAGTCTCTGGATGGCCTTCAGTCTCTGTTCTACTCTTTGGCCCTGCATTTCCTTTAGACAGGAGCAATTCTGGGTTAATAATTTTGAGATGGGTGGTGGCCCCATCACTCAACTGGGGCCATGCCTATCCTCTGGGTAAGGTCTCTACTGGTTCTCTCTCCCCTTTGTTGGGTATTTCAGCTCATGTCATCCCCGTTGGGTCCTGGAAGCCTCTTGTTTTCCTGGCATTTGGGATTTAAGAATAAGTTAATATATACTTAGTGGCTGCTTCAAATGTTATAATGAGATGTCTAATTCCATTACCACCTGGTTTCTAAATGCTGTCTAGAAACTCCACTGAAATCTTTAAAGTGTGTAATTAATCAGTCATTTACATTTTGTCCTATACATGACTTAAGAATCTAGTTAATGTAAATATTCATGATGTTTAATTTTTCATAGCTTCTTAGTTTTATAATAATAACAAAAGTCATGTACAATAGAAAATCTTATTCTTTTGACTTCCCTGCAGCTTCTATGAAATACATAGTCAGGTGATTTTGTGGCTAATAAATGGTCATCCATCCTCCCTACATAGTAAATAAGATAAGCCTGGACTACATGGGACTCTCTCTTAAAAAAACAAAACAGTCTGAGTATAGCCATTAACAAATTATGGGGGGTGGTGGCTTATTATTTGCCTTTTCTGATTAAAAATTGTATTCATGTTATTATGAGTAGAGCACCAATGGATATGGATGAGCAGATGTCTCTGTGTCTGGGTAGATGTCCTGGGTAGGTGGTGGAGCTTATGCATGCACTGTATTTTGATCACATCTATTCCCAGTTCTCTTCCCTCCAACCCTTCCTGGTTCATCACTACCGACCACTATTTCCTCCTAATTTCATGTTTTTCTTTCTCTCTCTTTTAAGCCTATAGAGTAGACTTAGTGCTGGCAGTGTGTGCATGGGTGTAGGGCTATCTACTGGAGAATGGGTAGCTTCTAAAGGGCTGTATCTCTGAAGAAAACTGACTTCTCTCTTCCAGCAGCCATCAATTGCCACAGTACTATATTCTTGTACAAGTTTTTGTATATCTTCAATTCTTTCATATCTACATTCTGTTCTAGGCTTCATAGCTCACTAAGGCACTCTAGAACTTTCTTCACCATTATTTCACAATAAGGTTTGTGGTGTATTGCCTTTAGTTAGAGCAGTGGTTCTCACCCTTCCTAATACTGCGACTTTTTCATACCGCTTCTTGTGTTGTGTTGACCCCCCCAGCCATAAAAGTATTTTTGTTGCTATTTCATAACTGTAATTTTCTTCTATTATGAATTATAATGTAAATGATCTGGTATGCAGAATATCTGATATGCAACCTCTATGAAAGTGTTCCCCTCCCCTGAGGTCTTGATCCACAGATTGAGAACTTCTGAGTTAGAGACATATTTTTTAGGAAAACAAGCACCCAAACACTTTTGCTTCTCTGAGAACTTCTGAGTTAGAGACATATTTTTTAGGAAAACAAGCACCCAAACACTTTTGCTTCTCTGAAGTAGTCTGTAGACTAAAAACCTGAGGTCTTGACAGTCAACTACTTTCCTACCTACTACTTTATGTTGAACAGCTTAGTCTATTTTCTTACTTTATTGAGCCTTTCAATAAAATGAACTCATTTTCATAACAGTTCTTTTACTTTTTCTCCTTTATGGTTATGCCTTAGGCAGATGCTGCTGGCTAGAAATAGCATCATTGTAATTTTGTAAGATAACAATTAGTTGTAAGGTTTGGGTGATGTCTCTTTTTTTGTGTTTGTAGTTGTGTTAGGGTATGAAAACAAGGTGCTTCGGTCTGAGGAAAGCATAACTGTTCTCTCCTCTTTTTACGTCATTGCCACCAATAAGACTGAGCAACCCGACCGCCCCCTAAAGGTGGATTATGCTAAGTGGTTTCTTGCAGAAAGCAGGTAGCCTTCAGGCATAAGCTAAAGATAATTTTCTCCTTTATTAGACACTTGCTGACCAGTGATGTTTTCCATCCACCCATACTTCCTTTGGCCAGAGTTTGTTTGTGTAATAATTCAAGGAGTTGGACGAGCCTCATGGACTCCTTGTTGGCTTCCTGGCATTGCCTCTGGGGGTTGTTTTCTTTCCACTTTGTACAATATACATGCTCAAAAGTTGTTAGGTGAGTGAGCCATGAGTTAGATCCACTATGTGAGGCAGTTATGGAGCGAGCATTTCCTAGTGTATATTCTATTGTATATTACAAGGTATTCTGTGACTAAAAACAGACTCTGAGAAGGGTGGGGATGCCCTCTAATATAATACAGACAGACTCTGGCTGGAGGCTCAAGTACTACTTTTTCTTCATTATCTATGTTAACTGGATCAGATTAGAGGGAGGAATAACAAAGGCCTCCACAACCCTGTGATGGTAATGGACTCTCTGAACTAGGATATTCTTGAGGGGAGCAAATCTTTAATTTGAATTCATATATGGAGCTCTGTGTTTCCTTCTTTCAACTTTTGAACATTTCCTTAGTATATCTGTATCTCACATATAGTGAAGAAAGATAGGGAATTATGTCTCCTAAACTATTTAGTAGGCCATGATAAAGTTCTGTCCCAGCATATCTTTTCCACCTTTTGTTGTGTTCAATAGAATTACTGTGCTCTGCACTCCTCTCCCCCATCTCCCCGTTTTGAAATTATAGTTGTGATGTTGGCAGACTTGCTCTCTTGCCTAAACACTTTTTCAAACTTCAGAACACATTATAACAGATCAAGACCAGGCAAATCACAGTATAACATGTGTTGTGGGATTTCTTCTTGATCCTTTTTAAATCCCGTGTGTCAAAAGATTCTTCTTGGGAAAGACTCTATCTTCACTTGCTTGTGCAAAAACTACTGGTTCTCATTCCTCAGAGATTGTGAGGTTCAAGATATTTTAGTGTTCCCAGGTAATTTTAATATGCAGCCAACGTTTAGAACTACTGACTAATCAAAATATTTTGTTGGTTTTGTAACTATTCCCTTTTTAAAGAAGGTGCTATAATTTATGAAATACTTTTTATTTAAACATAATTTAATTGTTTTTGTATTCACACAGTGATCTGGTATGGTGGTTTAAATAAGAATGTCTCCCTATAGGCTCATAGATTTGAATGTTTATTTCCCTGTTGATGGACTGTTAAGGAAGGATTAGGAGGTGTGTCACTAGGATGGGTTCTGAGCTTTCAAAAGCCCATGACAGGACTACCCTCACTCTTTCTGCTGCCACTGCTGTGAGTTAGATGTAAGCTCTCAGCTACAGCTCCAGTGTCATGCCTGCCTTCCTGTCTGCTGCCACGCTCCCAGCCACAATGGAAATGCACTAACCCTCTAAAACTGTAAGCAACCCTAACTAAACTTCCTTTTTAAGTTGCCTTGGTCATGGTACTCCTCACAGCAGTAGAAACCCCAGCTAGGACACCAGTGACATAGAAATGCTTTTGCTTCTGGAATTCTTGTTCTTTGTGCTACCTGCCTGGATATCACTCCCAGGATAGCACTGAATAGATAGCCTTAAATTTGCATTCTAGCTGGGGATGACCTTGAATTTCTGATTCCCCTGCTTCAGCCTTTTGAGGAATGAGATTACAGGCATGCACCACCATGCCTGGTTTATCCTGTCAGCATTTTAATTTCAAATCTATTTTTTGTAGCTGTATGTCCTCAAGGTGAGAAAGGCTATAGAATCTGTACACCAGCTGAATCATTGCAAACATTGAAAGAAAGGTCAAAGATGTCTTTAGGACAGTATTTTTGCCAGATCCTGTGAGCCTCCAGTAACATGTTTAATAATAGAAATTCACAGTTTCCATTCTAGACTCAAGATTTAATCTCCAGAAGTAGTACTAGATAGGTAGTTTGTTGTTTGTTTGTTTGCTTTACTAGTTTTCCAAGTAATTCTTGTGATTACATGGAAGGAGAAAGTATAAGTTGAACATAAATAGTATACAATAAATGAATACGTCTGTATTCCTAACCCAGGCATTTTTTTCTTCTTAGGTTTTATGGATTAGCTAAGGTTCATCACCCCAGAATTAGAAAAGAATGAACAGTACTCAGGAAGGAGAGAAAACTGAACATTTATTGTATCATGCTTAAAATACCTATGCTCTGTTATTTAGTGCTATGTGATGTTTAAAGGTTGATAGCAAACGATGGTGTTTCCTTTGAACCTAATTAAGAGTTGGTTCAGTAGGATTAAACAGTAGGTTTGTGAATATAATTCTTGGGCTCTAACTAAGCCATTCACTACATATTAGATGAGATGGAGAAATCAGGTAGTTTAGTATTAAGGTAGACAACCTTATAATCTGCTTTATACCAAATTTCCCTTATGAAAACTTAATGTATTTGCTATGGTTTTCCTATTAATTTTACATATAGAAAAAAGACATTGCCTAATAATACCTATCTACTTGTTTTGCTTTATGTGAAATACATATTGTGCTAGAGAAACGACATTAAGGAAGGATTTATTTTGGTTTAGGGTTGACCATTGCCTTTAGGCCTGTGGAGAGGAGAACATCATGGTTTGAAAGGTGTGGTGAAAGAGGTTGCTCATTTCATGACAGCCAGAAACCAGAGAGATAGAGAGAGAGAGACAGGAAAAGGTCAGGAACACATTTGTATCTTTCCAGGGCATCTCGTCAGTGACCTGTTTCTCCAGCTAGGCCTATCTCCTACTTTCCATCATTTCCTAATAATGTCATCTTATTATGAGACTGTTCATGTCCAGTTATTCCTCCCACCTCCACCCAAGAAAGGATCTTAGTGTGTATCTTGAGCTGGACATTAACTCTATGTAGACTAGTTTAGCTCTAAACTTGTGGTTATCCTTCTGTTTTCAAATCTGAGTGCTTGGAATATATATATCCTGAAAATATTTTTGTTGTTGTTGTTGCTTATCTAGATAGAGTCTCATTTAGATCAGTCTGATCTCCCAGTCACTATGTAGCCAAGGATGCCTTGAACTTCTAATGACTGCTGTTTCCATCTGACAAATGGGGATGTGATTCAGTCACTTTTGGCTGATTGTATCCATATCTGTCAGCTTTAGACCAAGTCTTTGAGGGCCAGGTAGAGGGAGACTACATTTTCAAATCAGAGCACATACTGAGTACCTTGTATCTTATAGCATTATCGACATTGAAATTTTGTTTTGTTTTGTTTTTTCGAGACAGGGTTTCTCTATGTAGCCCTGGCTGTCCTAGAACTCACTCTGTAGACCAGGCTGGCCTCAGAAATCCACCTGCCTCTGCCTCCCGAGTGCTGGGATTAAAGGCGTGAACCACCACTGCCCAGCTGAAATTTTGAATTAGGTAGTTTTTTATACTACCATTTACCACAATGAATTCCATGATACTATAATAAAACTAATTTTGGATGACAAAAAAGAATTGTATTTAGTTTATTGAGAAACTAGAGCTCAGTACCTTAGTTTCAGCATCTTTCTTCTTTGAACATTCTTAGCATGACATGAATTAAGACCAAACAAAAATGCAGGGCCTGAGGATGAAGCTAAGTGTTCTCTCTCTCTCTCTCTCTCTCTCTCTCTCTCTCTCTCTCTCTCTCTCTCTCTCCTGCTTGTGTATTTAACTTACAGAAGAGAATCATGATATCAGCTGTCAATTCAAGATCCTAGTGCCTGTCTTCTGAATGCTATGATTTATAGGTGTATAGCACCACTGTACCTGACTTAGTTTAAACCTTTTATTATGCCCAGTTCACTTTATTTGTAAACAGAAACTTGAACCTGGATATAATGTTCATTTAATTTTATATTAGCTCATATGAAACAGTGACAGATTAGAGTACCAAGATTTTTCAGATGTTATTATAGAATAATTTAATTGTGTATTCTAGATGGCCATTTTCATGAGCACTGTCAGTCAGAAAATCTGTAAGTTACTAAAGGTGTATTTTAATACCAGGCACACTGATTTAGCTTTAGATCCTAACAGTCTTTTAATGTCAGACCACTCAGTGACTGTTCTAGTCTGAGCCCATCCTTACACATCTAAAATCACGTGGACTGGATCTAAGTTTCTGATTAAATTTTCTGTTCTGTCCATTGCAAATGGTTACCAAGTGAAATTCATCCAGTGATGTTTTCAAGTTATTTTTCTACAGCTTATGGTGGCTTTGATGGCATATGCCTTCTTCCAGGATGCCCCTTCTTTCTTAACTTACTTTGTCACATACTGATACAATCTGTGCTCCAGCCAGGAAAGTCAGCTTGTCTCTTTCATTGAGTTCATGCATTTATTTCATTTGGAATTTTCTTCCTCATTTCTCTCTAGGTGTTCATGTCCCAATTTTGTCCCAATTTTTCCCTGAAAAGTCATTTTGAAATTTGAATTTTTCCAGGGAAGCATTCTTTTTTAATGTTTGTTCAAAATGTCGTTTCAGCTATACTTTATTTTTTATACTTGCATGAGATTAAGTTCTTCTGTTTTTCTCACAATGCCTTTTATCAACTTTAATATAAGCCAGTGCTGACAGTGATGTTTTCAGTCAGAAATGAAAGCGTGGACAGTATTTGCTGCATATGGCATGCGTGAACCTGAGGTCAGCTCTGGATTATAAAGGGCAGGGCCGTCTTCCTGCACATGGCAGATGATAGTTTAGAAAGGGAATAACCCGAAGAACAGCAGGCAGAAATGACATCTCATCTCAGACTTGCATTGTTGAATAGACGTTTTGTGTATAATTTTTTTTGACTTTGCAGTTACTTTTTTATGGCTTATAGTCAGTATTTTTTATTGTATTTTTAAGATTGTGTGTGAGCTGAGATACAAGGCTTGTAATGAACACCTTGTGTTCTGGTCACCTTATTTGTCTTTGACGTTTCTTCTGGGTCAGGTTGTGCTCAGTTGAAACCAGTGGCTTACAAGAGGTTGGACAGCTGGCAGGGCCACAGGTATCATCACACCCTTGATGAAGCTTGTTTTGTCTACACATGCTCAGGTTACTTTTTACTTACAAATATGAATCCCTAGATTGTAAAGTAATCCATATGTTGTTATCTTCTACATATCCAACTGTGGAAGCCTCAAGAATCTGTTTCTTTTGAGCTTTAGGTCAAGGCCTAGCCTTCATATCTAGAGTCACAGTATTTAAGGGCTGATCAAATCATAAGACAGCCTGGTGTGATGTTATAGACCTTTAATCCCACAACTTGGGAGGCATAGTCAGGTAGAGGTCAGCCTGGTCTGCAAAGTTAGTTCCAGGACAGCCAGGGCTGTTACACAGAGAAACCCTGTCTTGACAGGAAGTTAATGATGTTTACTCTGTGGAGCCAGCTATGTATGAAATGTCAAGCTGGAATTTTTTTCTCTAAAATAAAACTTTAATTTAAAATGTTTTACCTTAATAGTTTATTTATATTGTCGTTGTTGTTTTGGTTTTTCAAGACAGGCTTTCTCTGTGTAGTCCTGGCTGTCCTAGAACTTGCTTTTTGGCCAGGCTGACCTCCAACTCACAGAGATCCACCCGCTTCTGCCTCCTGACTACTGGGATAAAAGGTGTGTGCCATCACTCCCTGACGAGTAAAAAAGATTTTAAATGTTGATAGACCACCAAACGCATTGGTAACTATGTGAAAATGGCCTTAACGGTTGTGATTACTTGATATAATAGCAACATATCAAAGACCTTGGTGGACCTGCCCCCCTCAAAGGAAACAACACCATAGAAAATGAATTAATAGTAAGGGCTTAACCTTAAAATTCTAGAGGCTCTGGTTTTAATTGTGAAGGGAGAACTATGAAGAGGAGCAAGGGAGAGAAGAGGAGACGACAGCTTTTTACAACAACGGAAAAGCACAGAAACTCGAGTTAGATGTGAGGATGGAAAACATTACAGGGAAACGATGAACAATGAAAAGTAACCAAGAGGTCAGGTACCACCCTTGGCTTTGCCAGAATTTAGTCTCTGCTTCTGCTGTCTTATTCTTCTGCCCAGGCCTTCGCCCTGTCACTCTATGGCTCTCTGGTGCTATAGCTTCCTCATATTATTGAATTCTCAGTACCCACTGCAAATCGTGCATGTGTAGATAGATGTAGTGATGTTAGAATTTGTATAGCCTAGGTTCCTGGAGTGGGTGAACAAGGGTACTATCCATCTTTCTCTGTTACATGGCTTCCTTTTAACCTGAGACTTTCAGAGAAATGGGAATAGTTATTTCAGATCAAGCCTTGGGAATCTCCAGCCAAAAAAAGGGATGATTTGACTAGCCTTTTGTGACCCCAGAGTTATCCTTTTAATGTGAGGATATAAACTGTGACCCTTACATGACTGCTTGGTGATCAATACATTTCTGGCACTTTCTGTTCCGACACTGTCTAAATCCTGAGATGCTCACAGTGGCATCTTTATGTTACTAGTGAGAGACTCTTAGATATCTCTCAGCTCCTCGCTTCACCCATTGTACAAACACAGGCTCGGGAGGGAGTGTCCAGTGGCATGTTTTATATGACCTCTGAGCAGTTTGGTAAAGTTGAAATTAGGAACAAGGTCTCCTAAGTCCTGTCCATATTTTTCCCTTTAAAAACAATTCATCATGAAATCTCACATTTATTTAATTTTTTCTGAATTCCTAGGATTCGTTTTGGTTGGAAGCTGCAGAGAAACCGAGCCTGCCTGAGTTGTGTGTGCTTGGTGCAGAAACCTAGAGACGGAAATTGTGCGTGTGTGCGCGTGTGCGTGTATGTGTTTGTAGCTTCTGCTTTCACTGAGCGGAGCTGAGCAAGGGGCCAGCAGTTACCCAGGCCTGGCTAACATCCCATTTTTTGAGGCCTCAGAGTTATTTTTAACCCCAGGGCCTTGGAAGCAGGTGTGGTCTATGCTTGAAGGCCATGCCTGGAATCTGTTCAAGCCTTGTTGTGCTTGTCTTCTTAGGAGCTGACAATGGTGACCTAAGCCTACTGCTTTACTTTGCCAGAGGAATTTGCACCTTTTTGGTGAGGAATGAAAAGTCATACTTTATTGCATTTGTGATTAAGCAGGTTTGTTTTGGAAACTTTTAATACTCAAAATACATTTTAAGAATAGTAGTACTATATTAACTAACAAAAATATCAGAATAAGTTCCTTATATACAGAAGGACTCTTTTTGTATTAAAAAGCACACCCCAACTGATGTATTTTAAAATTCAGGTTTCTAGTCACAAGTCACAATTGAACTTTTAATTTTATGGTCATCTGAGATGTAGTTCAGTGCTGTAGACAATGTGTTTAGCATGCATAAGGTTCTATTACCAGTAAACACACACACATCTTGAGAATGATAGGCAAATGCTCTCTACCTTACAAGAAATATTCTTTACAAGTTCTTGTGAAACAACATATGAGTTTTCACCTCTCGAAGGTTGTCAATTTTCATATATTGTATTAGCTTATCTTCTAATCTGTCCACTCACCCCAACTTTTTAAATCAGCCCTTCCAAGAAGTATAGCAAGACTGTGATATCATTTGTGAATGTTCCACTCCCCCACCCCCTTAAGGCAAGTTCATGTATATCACAGAATGGCCCTTTGTAGCCAAGGATGACTCTGAGTGTCTCATTCTCCTGTCTCTGTCTCCCAAGTGCTGAACTCAAAGGCATGGGCCAACATACTACATTTCATTGCAAGCACCTAGGGCAACTGACCTCAAGCTGTCCTACAGAGCAATGGTGATAAAAACTGCATAGTATTGGTACAGAGACAGGCAGGAAGATCAATGGAATAGAATTGAAGACCCAGAAATGAACCCACACACCTATGGTCACTTGATCTTTGACAAAGGAGCTAAAACTGTCCAGTGAAAAAAGGACAGCATTTTCAACAAATGGTGCTGGTTCAACTGGAGGACATGTAGAAGAATGCAAATTGATTCATTCTTATCTTCTTGTACAAAGCTCAAGTCCAAATGGATAAAGGACCTTCACATAAAACCAGATACACTGAAAGTAATAGAAGAGAAGGTAGGGAAGAACCTTGAATACTTGGGCACAGGGGGAAACTTCCTGCACAGAATACCAATGGCTTATGCTCTAAGATCAAGAATTGACAAGTGGGACCTCATAAAATTGCAAAGTTTCTGTAAGGCAAAGGACACTGTCAATAGGGCAAAACACACCTAAAGAAATGTTCAGCATCCGTAGTCATCAGGGAAATGCAAATCAAAACAACCGTGAGATTCCACCTCACACCAGTCAGAATGGCTAAGATCAAAAACTCAGGTGATAGTAGATGCTGGTGAGGATGTGGAGAAAGAGGAACATTCTTCTATTGTTGGTGGGATTGCAAGATGGTGCAACCACTCTGGAAATCAGTCTAACAGTTCCTCAGAAAATTGGAACTGAGGACCTGAGGACCCAGCTATACCACTCCTGGGCATATACTCAGAAGATGCTCCAACGTATAACAAGGACATATGCTCCACTATGTTCATAGCAGCCTTATTTTTAATAGCCAGAACTGGAAAGAACCCAGATGTCCTTCAACAGAGGAATAAAAATGTGGTACATTTACACAATGGAGTATTACTCAGCTATTAAAAACAATGAATTCGAAAAATTCTTAGGTAAATGGATGGAACTGGAAAATAGCATCCTGAGTGAGGTAACCCAGTCACAAAAGAACACACATAGTATTCACTCACTAATAATTGGATATTAGCCCAGAAGCTTGCAATACCCAAGATTCAACTCACAGACCACATGAAGCTCATGAAGAAGGAAGACCAAGTGTGGGTGCTTTGGTCCTTCTTAGAAGGAGTAACAAAATATTCAAGGGAGCAAATATGGAGACAAAGTATGGGACAGAAACTGAAGGAGGGGCCATCTGGAGACCATTCCACCTGGTTATCCATCCCATGTGCAGTCATCAAAGGTAGACACTGATGTGGATGTCAGGAAGTACATGCTGACAGGAGCCTGATATAGCTGTCTCCTTAGAGGTCTGCCAGTGTCTGACATATTCGGAGGCAGATGCTCACAGCTAACCATTGAACTGATCAAGGGGTTCCCAGTGGAGGAGTAAGAAGGAGCTGAAGGAGCTGAAAGGGTTTGCAGCCCCATGAGGAGAGCAACAATACCAACAACTACCAGAGCTCCCAGGGTCTAAACCACCAGCCTGGGAGCACATAGGGAGGGACCCATCGTTCCAGCTGTATATGTAGGGGAGGATGGCCTTGTCGGGCATAGGTGGGAGAGATCCTTGTTCCCATGAAGGCTGGACGCTGAGTATGGGGGAATTTGAGGGTGGGGACTTGGGAGTGGGGGTGTGTGTAGGGGCACATCCTCATAGAAGCAGGAGGAGGGGGATGGGATAGGGAGTTCCTGGGCAGGAGTTGGGGGAATGGGGTAAGGGGATAACATCTGAAATGTAAATAAAATGTCCAATAAAAAATTAAAATAAAGTTCACCCTTAAAAACAAAACAAAACAAACAAATAAAAAAGAAGTTAAGTCTTGGTTCTTCCTCCCAGCCCCATGCACCCAGAGATAACTCAGACTCAAAATATATTTATAAATACCTTCCATATAACTAGGCTCTTCTAGCTAGGTTCTTTTCTGACTAGATCATAATTTAAATTAAACCATTTATTCTAGTCTACTTTCTGCCACATGGATCATTACCTGTGCTCCGGTTCCATGCTTGTCACATCTTCCCAGGTAAATATCCTGTGCCTTGCTCTATCCCAGAATTCTCTCTGCTTCCTGGGTGTCCCACCTTCTAATCTATCCTTTCCTATAGGCCATAGGTTTTTTAAATTGACAGGTGATGTATCCATACAATACACAAAATATTCTCTCTAAAACTGATAGTTTCTGAGAAATTAAATTGTAAAAATAAATAAATCATTTTAAAAAAATAAAGAAAAAAAACCTAGCCACTAGGTTAAGTTTAACAACTGAACTGTCCCATACCTGCTGGGAGAGGAAAATCCGTTTTCTTCAGTAGAACAACACTGGGTATATCAACCAGTCCTGCATATAATGGACTCCACAGTCTTGTTTGTTTGTTTGTTCTTATTTGGTTACTGTTTGGTGTTGTTTTTTTTTTGGGTGGAGGAGTATGGGGTAGGGTAGAGTTTTACTTTCTTGATTTCGGAAGGGGTTTGTTGTATTCAGTTTTATTTGTTTTTAGAGAAAGAACTTAAAGTTGGGTGTATAGGGAGGTAGACAGGATCTGGATGGATTTGGGGAAGGGAAACAATATAATCAAAATATATTTAAACTTAAAGATTGTTTTAAATAAAAGTAATAAAAATAATGCTGGGGCCGGGCTGTGGTGGCGCATGCCTTTAATCCCAGCACTTGGGAGGCAGAGGCAGGTGGATTTCTGAGTTCGAGGCCAGCCTGGTCTACAGAGTGAGTTCCAGGACAGCCAGGGCTATACAGAGAAACCCTGTCTTGAAAAACCAAAAAAAAAAAAAAAAAAAAAAATGCTGGGTATGGCGGTACTTATTCTTACCTTTGGGAAGGCAGATTACAGGAAGATCCCTGAGGTTGCTGTTCAGCCAGTCTATCTTATTCTGCAAGCTTTAGATTGCAGTGAGAGCCCCTGTCTCAAAAACAGTGAGTAGCATCTGATGAGTGGTACCTCAGGTTGACCCCTGGAACACCCAGGAGCATGTACATGAACACACAATGTTTTCTCTTAATGAGTGAATTGTTTCAGATTTTCTTTCTTTTTTTTTTTTTTTTTGGTTTTTTCGAGACAGGGTTTCTCTGTATAGCCCTGGCTGTCCTGGAACTCACTCTTTAGATCAGGCTGGCCTCGAACTCAGAAATCCGCCTGCCTCTGCCTCCCAAGTGCTGGGATTAAAGGCGTGCGCCACCACCGCCCGGCTGTTTCAGATTTTCTTAAGGTAATAGACAAATGACTAAATCAGTATTCCAGTACTAAATTCTAAGAGAGTAAGAATTTTTTACTTGCTTAATTTATAAACTAAGCAATACAACTATAATTTATAATGAATACCTATCATTTGTTGCTGCATTTTCTTTTTTTTTTTCCTCCTTCCCTTCTCCCTCTTGCTTTGGCCCCACTTGCTATGGTCCCGCTTGCTCTGGCCCCACTTGCTATGGTCCCGCTTGCTCTGGCCCAAAGATTTTTTATTTATTTATTATATGTAAGTACACTGTAGCTGTCTTCAGACAGTCATATGAGGACATCAGATCTCATTATGGATGGTTGTGAGCCTCCATGTGGTTGCTGGGATTTGAACTCATGACCTCTGAAAGAGTAGTCAGTGCCCTTAACCGTTGAGCCATCTCACCAGCCCTCGTTGCTGCATTTTCACAGCAGAGTTTGCCACATCGTAGGTGTCTGATAATAACTTTCTAATTGACTGGGAGATGCTCAACAGTACCAGGATACACACATCGGTCTGACTTCACTGTAGTTTGTCATAAATCTCTCTTCTCAACACCAGCTTACCTTTATCATGAGTAGCCTTATAAAAACATTTTCTGTTCCTTCAGATTAAACCATTCCCTACATTTCTTCTTGCCTAGTGGCTCCCTCTTCGGGATTCTTGCATCCCACCCCAGATGAGCACCCATATCCAGACTCCTCTTGTAGTGAACAGGGCCCTTTGTTTGGTGATGAGCTAGGAGGAGGCGTGAGCCGTGGGTCAGTGGATGAGTGGAGGTTGCAGGAGTCTGTCTAATAGATGGATGAGTAATGGAGGGAAGGGGAGGGAGTGTGAGAAGTCCCAGGGCTGGCATCAGGGAGTGGGAGCTACCTCTTGACACAGGGAGTAGAACCAACAGGAAGCGAGTCTAAGAAGGAAGACATGGTCTCTAGCTGAAACAGTACAAGTGTATGCTACTCTTGGCTAGCAGAAGCTCTTTAAAGCTTCTCATACATCTGGCCCCACCCCTGCACTGGCCAGCCAGTGTCTCAAAGGAGAGTTAATCTTTGAAAGTTAGCTGCTGTTGTAACCTTGTTCTCTGGAAACGTGTAAACAGTCAGAACGAGATGAGTGCTACCTCTCAGTGAGAGGCTGGGCTTTACTGCGCTTTTGTCTCCATGTCTAATACTAGGTGTCTAGAAAGATTTGCTCTAAGCAGTCTATTCTGTTACTATCACATGTCAATATTTATGTCTTAAGGTTTTGGTAGGAAAATATGGACCAAACATGTCATGGCTATTTTGGTGAGGATCGGTTTTTTTGTTT
The DNA here is from genome assembly GCA_021653895.1 of Mastomys natalensis. Classification (NCBI taxonomy): domain Eukaryota; kingdom Metazoa; phylum Chordata; class Mammalia; order Rodentia; family Muridae; genus Mastomys; species Mastomys natalensis. Next base: position 594,672 of record JAJTUV010001637.1, on the reverse strand, counting down.
TGATCTCTGGATTTCTGTCAGTTTTTTTTGTTTTTCAGTTTCGGACAGTGGGGGTTGCTGGTGTTGATTAGGGTGCCTCACTCTGTTATTAAGCTACAGCCTCAGCCTTCTACTAGTTCTGTTGTCCACAGACTCCTAGACAATAGCATTAATCCCTGTAAAACTACAGAAGTCAAAGCCTAAGAAGTCTTTGCTTGCTTCCTCATCTAGTCCTTCCTTACAGCAAGTCTAGTCCTCCCTGTAGATCTGTACAGTTTACTGTCATTACCATCCATTTAGTGCTCCCCTAAGAGTCTTTTGTTTTGTAGCTTGTTTTATCAATCCTTATTAGAGGGGGAAACTAAGTATAGCTTGCAGTTTAATAAACTTCATGCTTGATTCTTCTTGACTTGCTGAGAATTTGAACTTAAGCTCTAGACCTGCAAACAAGGCTAAATCTTTTCTTCAAGAAGTGAGTATACAGTGGGAGCTCCTGCCTTCTCAATTCCTAGACTGTCATTTGAAATGTTTGTGGAGCCTCCTTCCTTACCCTGTCTGACTTAGACATGTGGTGAGCTCAGTGCAGCAGAGCCTAGTAACTGAGAACTATTATTGTTGGCATAAAGTAACCATGAGTAGAAGGAAAAAAGGAACATTTTATTTTTATAGTTGAACATATCCTTATTACGACTGACCTTAGAGCTATTGTGTTATTGGGACATTTCAGAGGGAAAAGTACTTCATCTAAGAAGATGTTTAGTAGAATCATTTAATAGTAATATGAGGGGAGGGAAGTCCTGGCAGGATTGGTGGTACAGAGCTGTCATTCACTGTGGAGGCTAAGACATGAGGTTACAAGGTCAAGGCTGCTTAGCCTACAGAGTAAGCAGGTTTAAGGCCAGTGTAGAAAACTTTACGAGGTCATCTCAAAATAAAAAGTAAAACAAAACAAAACAGACAAACAGACAAACAAACAAACAAGAATGGGCAAGCTATACAGCTGAGTTGAAGATGCTTATCTCGTGTTTGAGAGCCTGGGTTGGGCACACTGATGGCTGCAGGGACTGAGGAAAGTGAACCTAATTCCTCTTAATTACTTTAAGGACAGATAATTGGTACTCTTATAATATTAGTCTTTATAGTGTTCCTTTATTTAACACAGCTCCACTTTTCCACCTTAACAGTTCTCACACATAATAGTGTTAGTAACATCTTTCACTTGTATAGTTTCAAAATTAGATATAGAGTGAATTTTGATAGATAAAACTTCAACCATTTCTATCATGAAGTCCGGTATATCTTCTCATTGAATCTAAAACATTTGATGTATTACATATAAAAACAACTAAAAGATAAATTTAAGGGGGAAGTTATACAGTTTTTGTTTATGTTAGAAGTCACAGCATATAAAGCATGGATAGTTTGATTCACATACTAGGAATGGCATTTCTATATGTGTATGATGTGTGTGTTTGTGACTCTGTGTGCATGTTATCAACCACATGTCAGATGTCAGAAAATAGCCTTAGGTATGGATACTTGCTTTTCACTTGAAGGGCCAGAACCTGTTGCAAACATCAGGCTGTTGGCCTGATAGTTTCTGGGGATTCTCCTGTGTCTACTTCCATCTTATTGGAGGGACACTGGGATTACAGTACATGTTTGGCTTGTGTAAGTGTTATGGATCTGAACTCAGGTCCTCATTGTTGCAGAGCAAGTGTTTTACAAACCGAGCCATTTCCCTGGCCCAAGAAATGGTTAGTTTGCCTGGCTGCTAATTTCTAAATGAAATGTTTTAAAGAAATCAAATTGAAGTATTATGAATAGAAGAAAAAGCAAGACATAAAAAATGCATATTCCATGTAATATTTGAACAATGGAGAAGAAAAATAACATTTTCTATATTTATTTTAAACAATCTTAGGAAGAAATCAGAAGCTACTTACTGTTAGCAGTGGTCACCAGTTAGGTGTATAAAGGACAGGTAAGGGACATCTACAACATAGGAATATAAAACTTCAGTATAGTGTTGGAGTTTCAGTATCGTGGCAGTTTATAACACCTTCATCAAAGTATAACTGTTACTATGATAACAATGTAGACATGTTATGCACACAATTTTAGATTTTTTAAACCATTTAAATATTTATTAAAAAGCGGAATAAAGGAAGTAAAAGCTTTTAAAGTTGGCTATGTAGTAGGTTATAAGAATTTAGGCTCTTAGCCGGGCGGTGGTGGTGCACACCTTTAATCCCAGCACTTGGGAGGCAGAGGCAGGCGGATTTCTGAGTTTGAGGCCAGCCTGGTCTACAGAGTGAGTTCCAGGACAGCCAGGGCTACACAGAGAAACCCTGTCTCGAAAAACCAAAAAAAAAAAAAAAAAAAAAAAGAATTTAGGCTCTTTAGGCTATGTGATTCAGTCTAAAAAATGTTTATTTCATGGACGTGAATAGAAATGTTGAGGAGGCTGGCAAAATGCTATACAAGACTGACAAACCTGAGTGTCAATCTCCAGAGCCCTCATGGAATGTAGAGCGCCAACTCCTAGAAGATAGTCTTTGACCTCCACTTGTTGATTGTGGCTTACTCATGCCCACATTCACATACACAAAATACATGCCACACAAACAGGGAAAAAATTGAAAGTAAAGATAGTTCAATGGTTTTACAAACAATGAACTATTTGCTTACAATCTTCAAATCCTACTTTATGCAAAAAAGTTTGAAAACAAAACCATCACAGATATACTTCTGGTCTCAAGGTATTAGCATTCTTAAGAATGAATAGCAATTAAAAAAAATTTTTAAGTATTTTATTTATTATTTTTGAGGCAAGGTCTTACGTAGCCAAGGCTGTAGGGTAGAAGCAGACTATGGGTAGTTATTTTGAAACTCCTACTTATGAGACATCCAGGTGCTGACCTGGGCCGCACTAATCTGGGTGGCCAGAAGAAAGACACCCAAGTACTTGCTGTGGGTGCACTTAGATGGACAAATGTGTGATGGAGAGATGGGAAAGATGGAGTATGTGGTGAAGAGATGCAAAGCAAAAGGGTTTGTACACTGTGGAGAAAGGCAGTGAGGAACAGGTAGATATGAGAAGGCCATGGTGGTATCCTGGCTTGGGCTGCCACCAAGGGCCATGTCTGCGTCCATGGTCCTGCTGCAACTGGGAGCTCTGTTGATGTCTGAGGCCCAGGTTACCACCAAAGGCCAAGCAGATGTCTGTTGTCTGGGCTGCCACCAGAGACCATGTGGAGGGCTGTGCTGCCACAGAGAGACACGCTGATCTCAGTGGCCAGTGTTGCCACCTGAATCCATGGAGACATCTAGGCCAAGGCTGCTGCTGGGGCCCATATCTGGTTTGTGGGCCTATGACAGCCAGCGTCTCTATTGATGTCCTAAGCCCATGTTACTACCAAAGGCCATGCAGATATCCCTGGTCTGGACTGATGTCTTAGGCATCGTGCTGAGCTGGCTCTGCCCCTCACCAGCCACCACACTCAGGAGAGCTGGCCCCAAGGTCATGAGAACAGGAGAGCTAGTTCTGCCCCTTACTGGCTGCAGCACTTGGGAGAGCGGGCTCTGTACCTCACCTGGACAGCACAGTAGTTTGCCTGGTGGCCGAAGGCATGAGTGAGCCAGCCCCAGGATATGAGAACAGGAGAGCTTCCCCCACCCCTTGCTGGCTACAGCATTGGATGAGCTACCTGTGGCAGTGCTGGAGAACTCTCCTTAGTGGTGTAGGCCCTGGAGAGCTGGTGAGCTGACGAACTCAGCTACCCTTAAAGCAGACCAATGACTCATTGCAGTGAACATTTGCAAGTAAAGATGTGTGGACAAAAGTTTATACTGGGTGACACACTGTAATATACCACAGTTTCCATGCCAAGATTTTTTTTTTAATTCTATCTTACTTTATTTTCCTTTTGAGGGTATTTTATTTGCAGGAATATTTGAAGGGACAAGGAGATGAGTGGGAATAGGGTGCATGATATGAAATTCACAAAGAATCAATAAAATTTGAAAAAATTTCTACTTGAAATGAGTACCAGGAGTGGGAGTAACGGCTGGATTGTTAAATGGATAGATAGATAGATAGATAGATAGATAGATAGATAAGAAAAGAAATGATTTGGAGGTCATTGGTACTTTACTCTCCATTACCCTTGGGCCACATAATCCAGTTAGGACTAGCTGGTTTCAGTACAATACTGAATGTACTGAATTTACTTCACTTTCATCCCTTTGCTTAAGTTATATCCCCTATTAGAGTGGCTGAGCAGAGAGAGATCCTTTCTTGGTTAGGACGAGGGTCTTTCTGTATCTGCAGCAGCCAACTCGGGCCTTTTCATACCTGGTAGAACTGTCTGCTGAAGGGAAGCAGATGAGTTTTCTAATTTAGCTTGTGCGTATTTGCTGTCTTCTCCCTCCTTTTGTCTCCTGATCTCCTAACCCAGATCACTGCTTTTTGTCTCTTCCTGATTTCATCAGTGAGTGGAGCCAACCACACTCAGTTCTGCTGTTGGAATCAGCTTGCTCTGTTCTCAGATGTCTGCTTTCTGTGCCATCTGGGCACTGTTGTGGACAAGTTGCTTCATTCTTCCTGAGTCCAGTTCCATTGTGGAGCAGGTGCTGAGGGAAAACTGGGTGAGCCAGTAGTAGAAGCTCTGACTTGGAAGCCAGACATTGTCTGTGCAGGACTTTACATTGACATGATAGGTGTCACTGAGCCGTCAGGACTTCATTCAGTGCTGTGACCATGCTGGGTACTTTGCAAAAGTTTGTTGATTGCCAACGCAGATCTCCTGTTACAGCTTCTTCAGTTGAAATGAGAGGTAACTCTTGTTCCTCTTTGATATAAAAGCATATTGAAGATAAACACAATGTAATAAAACTTGATGCTTAGACAACAAGACATGGCCATTTAATACATTAAATGTAGGATTCAGAGAATAAGATTTCTCAGGTGCATCTATGTGAGGCTCTGTGAGAAAGGTGGAAGCTGGGCTGTACAGGAAAGTAGATTGCTACTGCTTTGATCTACTCAGTAATGTCTTTTTAAAAGGAAAAAAGTATTTATGTGCACGAGTGTTTTGTTTGCCTGTATGTCTGTGTAACATGTATATGCCTGGTGCCTGAGAAGATCCCAGAAGAAGGCGTTGGATCCCCTGGGATGGGGATTAGAGATGGTTGTTTCAGGTGGTGCTGGTCCTCTGTGAGAGCTGCTAGGTTGCTTAACTGCTGACCACAGCTTTAGCCCTCATAATGTCTTTTTGATTCTAGACATGAGTGAGCTTTGTTCACCAACACTGCCTTCCCATCTGAGACAGAGTCTGACTATATAGCCTAGGTTGGCCTGCAATTTACAATTCCTTCTTTTTTAGTTGCTGAGTCCCAGCATTAAAGGCAGGCACTGTTATGCCCAGCCTCACCTGTGCATCCAGCCACCAGTGCATATCCCTCCTCTCTCTTTGATCTATTTCATTTATTAATTTGAGATAAATTAGACAATTTTGTCCTCAGAACAAATATTTATGAAGAGATAGTCACTGCTGCATCTGAATTCTGTAGGAGAAGGAATATAACCAGTAAACTCCAGGCCACTTCTCTTTTTAGCCTAATGCCTTCTCTCCATGTCCCAGGCTTGAGATTTAAGTTTAAAGTAGAGACTATGATCCTAAGGTGACCGGCAGCTTTACCGTCTTGTTCTGAAACCTGGCAACCAAACGTTTATTTATAATCAGAAATTGTTTTGGAACAAGAAAGGTTTTACTTATTATGAAAATTAAATTGAGGGGGCTGGTGAGATGGCTCTGTGGTTAAGAGCACTGACTGCTCTTCCAGAGGTCATGAGTTCAAATCTCAGCAACCACATGGTGGCTCACAACCATCCATAATGAGATCTGATGACCTCATATGAGCAAGCAGGGGCTGGAGCAAGCAGGGCTGGAGCAAGCAGGGCCCGAGCAAGTGGGAGAGGGGAAGAGGGGAAAAAGTTAAATTGAGCATCTTACCTACAAGCAGAGTGGAAGTAAGAAACTAATACAAATATTTCCACCAAATGCTTGTCCTCTAAAAGTGAATGCCAATGGCACATGTCTGATATTAGACAGAGCATGTCTTGTGTAAGGAAAATGGACCAGGATAGATATTTGTCTAAGAATTTGAAAGGCTAGGATCAGGCTGAAATTATGGACACTAAACTTCAATTAGTGTTGCTCAGGAAATGGTTCCTTACAAGAGTTTGGTGAGATTAGGAGGTGTTTTAAGGGCTCTGCATGCAGTCTTCAAGTCCCAGGTTAAGAGATGAAATTTTCTAGGACTGGAAGTCAATGATTCTCTTGAGAATGTGGTATGAAAACCGAAGGGGACGCTCTGACAGGCCAAGGAACATGAGGTGGAGAGCTGGGCTTGGGATGCAGACAGACCAGGATCGTGGCTGTGAACCCACCTGCCGTAGAGCTGGGTACATGGCAGGCCTTCTGGAGTCCTGTTGACAAGTGCATCAGCCATGTTTGTCCCTTTTCTTCCTTAAAACGTAACAGAAATCTGTGGAGCCTTGTTTCCCTGTCCTTCTTAAGGGGCTGCTGTTTGCACCTGCTCACTCATCACAGAAATTCTTAAGCCAGCAGAAGAGAGTTTTTTCCTCCTAATAATATAATCTGATTGTTTGCTATTGTTCTGTGTACTGTTTTCAAGGCATAAATAAGTAAAGTAGAAGAAAACCACTTGGAATATTAATACTTTGAGCTGCTTTTTCTAGGCTGCATAATTTCATACAAATTATTTAATTTGGGATCTCAGGTAATTATAATTATGAATGCCTTGTTTCCTTTTCTTTTTTGAAGTTTTTATATTTTGAGGTTAGTATACCCCCTTTTTAATGAAGCCATGTCTTGTTAATCCTTTTTGTTTGTTCAGATGAAACAGTGCATTAAGTATGGAATTAGATTAATGCAGTAAATGTTATGAATCATACAGTCTCTAATCTGAGACTCATTCTCATTTTTCTGACCCCATGTCTTGTTTTCTGTCGTTTCTTTCTCTCTTCATGTAGGTTTTCAGTCCAGTGGAAAGCTGTGGAGTAAGGGAGCAAAGGTAAAGGATGATGTAATGCCCTGGCTGCCCCAAAGCATCTTTTGTTGCGGAGTGGTTCTTCCCATCATCTCTGTATGGCTCTAATGTGAGGGACTGCTTTGTGGAAGGAATCCTTTGCAAGAGCACACCAACAGGAAAGAGACAGAGACATTCAGTTGGAGGGCTCTGCTCAGATGGGTTTAACTCTCCTGTTGCCAGTCACCACTAGCCTGACCTCATACATTTTTAGTACAATGGAGTGGCTGAGCCTTTGAGCACAGCACCATTACATCATCGTGGCAAATTAAAGAACGAGGTGGGGAAAGAGGACTTATTGTTGTCATGGCCCATGAGATGATTGGAACTCAAATTGTTACTGAGAGGTTGGTGGCTCTGCTGGAAAGTGGAACGGAAAAAGTGCTGCTAATTGATAGCCGGCCATTTGTGGAATACAACACGTCCCACATTTTGGAAGCCATTAATATCAACTGCTCCAAACTGATGAAGCGAAGGCTGCAGCAGGACAAAGTGTCAATTACAGAGCTTATCCAACACTCTGCAAGACATGAGGTAATTTCTTCCTTTTACGACTCTTTAAGTAAGGGGACATAGTAATTCAGGAAACATTTCTTTTTTAAGTATAGAAAGTAATTTGAGGAAATTTTGGTTGCTTTTAGATTTGGTAACCTTGCAATACGTAAAAATAAATTAACAATCATACTGTCACATTAAGGATATTTTAAAAGATTTGTTTATTTATTTTATGTATATGAGTACACTGTAGCTGTCTTCAGACACACCAGAAGAGGTAACTGGATCCCATTACAGATGGTTGTGAGCTACCATGTGGTTGCTGGGAATTGAACTCAGGACCTCTGGAAGAGCATCTAGTACTCTTAACTGCTGAGCCATCTCTCCAGCCCCACATTAAGACTATTTTAAACTTAAGTCAGGCATTGTGGTTTATGCCTATCTGTAATCCTAGCATGGGAGGCTGGGGGATGGGGGAGATTGCTACAAGTTCAAGGCAAGCTTGGGCTACATAGTGAGACCCTGTCTCAAAACTGCTATGGGAAGGAAAAAGTCCATTTTAGATTATACAGAATAGCTAACTTACTGTAATTTGGACACATGTTGTGTTTCTTTATATATTATCTCAATGAAATTGTCTCATCAGTTTAAACAACATTTTGTATTCTATTATCTTCAAACACACTGAAAGTCATTCTTTTCAAGGTCTTTGAAAGTAACAACTAATCATTAGAAGTGGAAGTAACATTAATGGGTGGTAATATTGGTTAACACATTATGTTCAGGAAAACATTACTACTGGGGGGGTATATGTTTTAGGGAAGTCTCCTCCCCTACCTCCCCTTTTTTTGAGTAGGGTCTCATATGGCTCAGGCTGTTCTCAAAGTTGCTATACAGCTAACTAAGGTTGGCCTTGAACATCTGATAAATGCATCTTTTAGTAAACAGCTGATTTCCTTCCTGTTAAATGTTCATGTCTCTCTCTCTCTCTCTCTCTCTCTCTCTCTCTCTCTCTCTCTCTCTCTCTCTCTCTCTGTGTGTGTGTGTGTGTGTGTGTGTGTGTGTGTATGTGTGTAAGCCAAAAGAAAAGCTTGGGTGTTGTCAGAAATGTAATCTGCCTCCTTTTGAGGTATCCTCCTGGCTTGGAACTCAACAATTAGGCTAGACTGGCAGGCCAGTGAACCTGAAAGATGACCCCATGCCCCCGCCCCACACACACTATAATCATCCTTTTTATGTGGGTGCTGAGTACCAAACTCAGGTTTTTATGCAGAGATAGCTCATCAGTCTCCTGTAGGAACTATTTTAACAATTTTTTCTTTAGGAAGATTTTCTTTTTAATTCTGCAAATTACATCATTTGTGAATTTTACCTTTTTTTTTTTTTCTGGGCTGCTTTGAGAAAGCACAGGCAGGACTCGAATTCTATCGGGAGAGAGAATTTAAAAGTACCATCAATTTTGCCTTTAAAAAGTACCGTACAAGCAAGTAAATTGATTGTGTCTCATTTTTATTCAAGTTACTAATTGAAATAAAAGGCCATTAACTGTTTCAAGACCAGTAAAATGTGAGTTCCTCAGAGCCAGTAACTTGTTAGATAATTTTTCTCAAACCATCCCCCATTCACAATCCCTTTTTGAGACAGGGTCACAAGTAGCCCAGCCTGGTTTTGAATTTGTGTTAGGTAAGCATGACACTGAATTCTTGATTTTTCTCCTTCCCTTTCCAAGTGCCACAAGTGAGGACCAGGATGGCGAGTGTGCAGTGCCATGCCAGGTTCTCATCTTTCTTCTTTTCTGTCTCTTTTTTGTTTTTATTGTATATTTTCTTTATTTACATTTCAAATGTTATCCCCTCTCCAGGTCTCCCCTCTGGAAACCCCCATCCCATACCCCCTCTGCCTCTGTGAGGATGTTCCCCCACCCACCCACCCACTCCACTTCCCACCCTGGCTTCGAACCCCCACAGGACCAAGGGCCACTCCTTCCACTGATATCCAACAAAGCCATCCTCTGCTACATATGCCGCCAGCGCCATGGGTCCCTCCCTGTGTGTACTCTTTGGTTGGTGGTCCAATCCCCGGGAGCTCTGGGGGGTCTGGCCAGTTGATACTGTGGCTCCCCCCATGGGGCTCCAAACCCCCTCCACTCCTTCAGTCCCTTCTCCAACTCCTCCATCGGGGACCCCTCACTCAGTCCCATGGTTTGCTGAGAGCATCCTCCTCTGTATTTGTCAGGCTCTGGCAGAGCCTCTTAGGAGACAACCATATCAGGCTCCTGTCATCTTCCTTCTTAACAAGCTTCACATTTGCATTTTAGGTTGACATTGACTGCAATCAGAAGGTCGTAGTTTATGATCAAAGTTCCCAAGATGTTGCTTCTCTATCATCAGACTGCTTTCTCACTGTACTTCTGGGTAAACTGGAGAAGAGCTTCAACTCTGTTCACCTGCTTGCAGGTGAGTCTGGGACCCAGTGGGAAGGGCTTGACCTGTTATTTCACTGTGAGTAAGCAGTCCTTCCCGTCTGCTTACAGCTGATGGAAAGTGAGTTACAGCTCCTGATTGATAGAATGGTTTCATTGATCTTGAATACTGGTATTCTTCCACATTAAATCTGTGAAGTGGTGTTTTACTTTATTTTTTGTTTGATTCTGAGGCAGAGTCTCACTATGTAGCCCAGACTGGCTGAAAGTTTGAATCAGTCCTTCTGCCTCAGTTTCCCTAGTACTGGAATTACAGGTGTGAGCTATCACACCTGGCTGTCACGTGGCTAGCTCATAGCCACTTGCTTCTCTGCCTGATGATTTCTGTGTAGCTGCTGTGTAAGAGCCTGAGTGATCTGAGCCTCAGCTCTTAGGAGTTTTGGCCAGAGCCAGACGAGCATTGCAGTGTTAGACTCTTTTTTTTTTTTTTTTTTTTTTCGAGACAGGGTTTCTCTGTGTAGCCCTGGCTTTCCTGGAATTCACTCTGTAGACCAGGCTGGCCTCGAACTCAAAAATCCGCCTGCCTCTGCCCCAAAAAACAAATTTTGCAGACTGTCTCTGCCCCAAAAAACAAATTTTGCAGACTGTTTCTTCTAATTATTCGTAGACTATTTTAAAACTTATTTACTTATATATTTTTGTTTGATTTTTTATGCTTGGAAAAAGGTTTTAATATATAAATACTAAGCAACTGGGTAATTCTGTAAAGTATATGGGAAGGACTACACTCCAAGAAAAAGAGAAAGAGAGAGAGAGAGAGAAGGAGACACAGAGCGCGCACTGTGACAGGTGCATCTTATGGACTCCAAACTGTTTGTTGTTTGCTTACCTGTTGCAGACTGGCTCACAAGAATGGGAAATACGTTTACCAGTGCATAGGACCTTAACTTAAAGTTGCTGCCAGGCAGATTCTGGCTGTAATACCCAAGAATGTTTTTTAAAATGTGACCTAGGAAAAGATACTAATAGGTATTATCATTTTCTACCTTTGGTGTTGATTAGAAGGAGGATGCAGTGAGCTTGATTAGTTATTGGCAATTAGTTATTAGAAATAGAAACATGTTAGTTTTAAGATCAACAGGTTGTTAGTGAACAGTTTTAAAATGGTAACACTTTGAAACTCCATGCAGATTTAGGTAAGATTCCTGTATTATCAGTTCTTTCACACATTTTTGCTTCAGTTCTCTAGGAACAAGGATAGTTTTTTTGTCATTGTGCTCCCCCAACCCCCAGGTCGTCTATAACTACACCTTATATTTATGCTGTGATTCTCTCAAGTCTCTGTATGTATCCTTAAGTGAAGTCTACATTTTAGAGAATTTAGCTTACATAATTCTGTGACTATGATTATATTTCATCCGGTCTTTGTTGATAGATATGTGTGTGCCTGTGTGTAATGCTAAGCAGATGTTCTAGCAGTGAGCTGCTCAACCCCTGCTCTCTCACCCACCCTGACAGGCACGTTTACCGGTGTATGTAAGTGGGTTAGATATAACAACTTTTTGAGTTCCACTAAGGGTAAATGTGGTACTCAAGTTTTTGTAGCTACTGCGATGGACTTTATTTCAGAGTGTATTAGGGAGTTCAGGCTTTGTGCTCTCATTTCCTTAACCTCAAAATGCAGAGGCTCTTTCATGTTGGGCAAGCACAGTACTAACTGAATCACACTCCTAGACACAGTCTTTAAAAAGTTTGTAAGTCAGGATATCCCACCTTGCTTTTTTGAAACATTTGTCCTGTGGAGAGCTCTGACCTGACAGTTTGGTCAACAGACAGCCATTCTGTAGGTGTGTTCACAGTGAGTTTCTAGAGTAGGCGTCTTACTTGGCCTTTATTCCCTTTGCTGAAGGGCATTTCTTTGTTTTCTGAGAAGGTTCTTATCAAACAGTTGTGGCTTTGGGAGTGGCACTCACTGGGCTACAATGAAGAAAACACAGGTTCAGTATAACCAGCTGGACCAACCTTATAACACCCGGAGTCAGAACACCTCATTCCCATTTCATACAAGAAGTGTTTCCTAGATGTGTGGAGTGCTGCATTAGTGGGGAGAGTGCCAGGTAAGGTGTGTAGAAGTTACTGCAGGTAGAGCAAGAGGGGTGCAGCTGCTCTGCTCTGTACTGGATCTAGTGTGTAGTCCTGCCGTTTGCCCCACAGAAGCAAAACTCAAGCTTGTAAGGAAGGGAGAGATTACAAAGAACCACTTTCAGTGTTTGATAATACCTTTATCAAACACTTAACAATATTACCTTTAATATAAACCTTAGATATTGACTGGAGGAAGGGCTAGAAGGAAGAAAAGCAAGACTGGAACAGTAAAAGAACAGTGGGTGCTCTGAAGGAGTCAGGGTCTTCTGGTGGATTTGGGGCCAAGACTAGCACTGATGACCTAGGTTTCAGACATTTTTGTTGACATGCTCCTTGAAGCTGAGAAGAACAGGGACTGTTTTTTCTCTGCTGCTCATGGCTGAATGTCTTTAGAAAAGTGATGTAACTGGAGTTAAGTTTTTTGGTTTTCTTTTTTCCCAACTATCAAAAAGTAAATATTCAACTTACTCAGAGAGTATTTTTGTGAGAATCAGAGAGCACACGTGATATCTGTTTCAGTAGTCTTGGAAGACTATCATCATTATGAACTAGAAGACAAGATAATCAGTTGCTAACATTGACTTCTGATCAGCTATTTAGGTTTTGCTAACCTTAAGAAAACTTTAAAAAACAAACTTGTTTCTTGACTTTCATGTTATAATCTTAGTCTTTTTGCTGTTCTTATGTAAGAGTGCTAGGTTTGTTTCACAGAACTCAAACAAACAAGCAAACAAAGGAGGAAAAAACCTTTTATCTCAGGCTTTTATTTTATACTAATGTAGAAAAGATGTGGAAATGACTTAATTTGATAAGTAGGTTAAATGGTAGCATACAATACTATTCTGTTATCTTCTCTTAATCCAGTTGGGTTTTTTGTTTGTTTTGTTTTGGTTAGGGGTGACCCACACCCACTCCCTACTTCTACTTCTCCCACTTTCTTATATTCTACTGACTGTGCTAGCGCTAGCGTAGCATTTTCAGTCTTCCTTCTCAGCCTCTTGAGTGTTAGAGTTTTGGATGAGTGCAGCCATGCCTGGCTCTCTTCCCCACTGATAAAAGCAGAAGGGCAGCTTTGCATGGAGTGCAGTAGTAGAGTATCTGCTTAACATATAAGATCCTGGGGTTACTCTCATCATTCCATTGCTACTAGAAGGAAGGAGAGGATAGGCCTACACACTCACAGTCTTTCCTTTTGTTTTCTGTGAGTATGGAAATCAAACACAGGTTGAGTACTGTGCTACTCAGCTATACACTAGCTCGTTGCTGTCCTGTAATGAGTGACAGGACAATTGTACAGCAGATAAAACTCTTCAGACTTCAGCTCTTTCACGTACAGATGGTGATTCAGTGACTCTTCCATGTTTTACCATGTGCCTAAGGCTCCTACCTACAAATATTTCCAGAATCTTCTAGAATTTTCTTAAGCTTAGATAGGGAATTAAGGGTACTTTTTTATTTTTCTTTGTTTTGTCTTTTTTTTTTTTTTCCCACTTGAGACAGACCTTTCTATATATACCTGGTGGTCCTGGAATACATAGACTAGGCTGACCTCAGACTCAGAGATGTTCCTGCCTCTGCCTCCCAGATACTGGGATTAAAGGCCTGAGTCATCATGCCTGATCTAAGATGCTTGCTTTGTTTGTTTGTCTGTTTCTTTAACACACTTCCTCCAACTAAGCCACACCTACTCCAACAAGGCCACATCTCCTAATAGAGCCACTCCCTGTGGGCCAATGGGAGCCATGTTCTTTTATTCAAACCACATCTACTACTTAGGTACCGGGAATTGAACCGGAGTCCTCTGAAAGAGCAGACAGTGCTTTTAACCACTGAGCTCTCTCTCCCAGGATGCTTATTCTTAAAGACCTTTTTCTAGTCTTTAAGACTAGAACTCTTTAACTCTTTGTCAGCCTCTTACGAATTTTAGAGTCATGATCTTTACACTTTATGGAATGAAACAATGTATAAAAATTATTGTACATAAAAATTCAAATCATTAAATTATTTTAGCCAGAGGGGCTCATCAAATAAATGTATAACTACTTCATCCTATACGAAACAGTAGATTAGAGTAATTACAAAAGAAAAAACATTATTAAATATTTTATGAGAGATAGTCTTAAGTACATTGCTAAGAGTTTTTATAAACATTAAGTCTTTGAACACAAGCCAGGTGGTGGTGGTGCACGACTTTAATCCCAACACTTGGGAGGAAGAGGCAGGCGGATTTCTGAGTTCGAGGCCAGCCTGGTCTACAGAGTGAATTCCAGGATAGCCAAGGCTATACAGAGAAACCCTGTCTAGAAAAACCAAAAAAAAAAAAAAAAAAATAATAATAAAATAATAAAAGTCCTTGAACACAGCTAAGATCCTAAATTACTGTTTGCTGTGATTAAAGGAAAAATACTTTTTTTCTTGAGATATTACCTAGTATAGATTGAAGTGAAAATGTATATTGAGACTCTGTATTTTAAACGGGGGTCTAGAGTGATTTAATAACTATTAATAAATGTTAAGTTTCTGTTTAACAGAATTAATTACTGTGCTTCTCAAGGAAATCATAACGCAATTTTTCTGGTTGCAGATTTTCCATCTGTGCTGTTATTATCAATTCTATTACATAGTTTTTGATGCTTCTTCCCTTTTGAAAATGAAAGAACATTTTCAGTCATTCCATACCAAAATGTGTAACATCTGGTAAGAGATTAAAATAATACATTTCAGTAAAAGCATTCCAGTTATTCAGAATTGGTTGCTACTTGTCAAAAACAAACAAACAACAAAATCTCAAAACAAAAACCCCCAAAAATGGAAGTGACTCAGAGTCACTAAAAATAGGTGTTTACATTTACATATACAATGGAATTATTTACATTTACCCTTAAAAAACAAAGAGTTGTGGGTTACAGCTCAGCAGTAGACCATTTGCCTAACATTGATGAAGTTCTGGAGTTAATCTCAGGATTGGAAAAAAAAAAAAATCATGCTTTTTTTTACAACATGAACCAGGAAATCATTATGCTGAGTGAGATCAGCCAGGTACAGAAGTGTAAATGCTGCATCAGATCCACTTATGCATCCAGTCTAAAAGTCACTGGATAGAGAATTGAAACCAGATATGAACACTTGTAATCGCACCACTTGGGAAGTGGAAGCAGAAGCATCAAGAGTTTAGGGTGATCTGTCCTGGGCGTGTGAGACTGTTTCATAAAACCAGAAAGGAGTGATGGGGCCGATGTTGGTGGAAGGATACAGGCAGACCTTTTGAGTTATTAGCGAGTAGGCTTCTAGAGGTTACAACGTGGTGAGTATAGTTAATAACGCATTATATACTTGAAATCTGCTAAGACAATGTAATGTGTTGTTATTACTATATGCACAAAAAATACAAGTATAGTAACTTATATCAAATAGTTACTCATAAACATGTAAGTTTTACTTGCAAGTTATACTTCACGAAAACTAGAAGAAAAGGAATCGCTTTTGTGTACTTCTTGCCATGTATTTGCCTGGTGTTCTTTGAATCTTAGTTTTCATGGAATTGTTTAAATTATGTTGTCTTTCATGCAGTTGTTACCAGTGACTGAGACATCATGCCTGACAGTGTCTTTGATAACATGGGCTATAGAGCCAATGAAAGTAGTACTTACTTGTTTTCCTTATTCTGATATTTTCACAAGCCAAATACAATTACCTGGAAGACAGCAGTGACATCAGTCTTGTCTTGTCCCACTTGTGTCCTTGTGCTCTGGAGAGAGGCCAGGTCTAGGCATATTTGGCTTTTTCACTGTGGGCCTTCAGAATCTGATGGACACATTTGTGGTTGTGTTGTAGATTGGGCTCTAGGGAAGGGGCCACTGGGAAAGCAAAGGCTTGTCCCTGCCCTTGAGAGTCTCCTAGTTAATTTGGGAAACATGTCTAAACAGAATGAAACAAAGGAAAGCACACATGTGCTTTGTGATGTATAAGAGATGATTCAATGTGTAGTCCGTAGAAATAGAGGGAGATTTAGTTACAGCAATGGAATTGTAGTTGAACCTTAAGAACAGTAATATTTGAGTGTGACAGTTCCTTTGAATTCAGCGTGGGAGAAGTGGAATGTGATAGCTCAGTGGGGAAGAGCTCCTACTACTGTACACACAAGAAAAAGGTGACCTGAATTCAATCTTCAAAACCCACATGAAGGTAGAACTAACCCTACAGAGAGAGTTGTTCTCTCACTCTATATATATGCCATGACACACTCCCCTTCTACAAATAATATATACAGCCAGGAGCTAGAGATACAGCACGGGTAGTACAGTGTTTGCCTAGTGTCCATAAAGCTCTGGATTTAGTCCCCAATACCACATAAAATGGGTGTGGTGGCACACACCTACCTGTAATTCCAGCATTCAATAGGCTGATATAGAAGGGTTGTGAGGTCAAAGTCAACCTGGGTTGCATAACTTGATTAAAAACAACAAACAGCAATGAAGATAGATTTAGGGGGTTAATGAGAAGACTGGAGGGTTTTTCTTTTTTTTCTGTGAAAAGGAAAATGGAAATTTAGACAAATTGATATTAAATTATACATGCTCTTTAAACATGAGTTTAATTAGATGTGGTGGGCATTGTGAGCTGTCAGAGATTTGGCTGTAACCTTTGCCACCTCTCAATCACCACTGGATTTTTCATCTGTCTGTAAGAAGTCTTCATCTTTTGGCACCTCAGTCCAGCTCACACCATCTCTCTCAGAATGCTCTAGGAGCCTCTAACTCATCTCACATCTTCTGGCTTGCCACATCCCCACCCATATTGCACAGTTGGAGCCAAAGCTGAATATATTTTATTTCCAAATTGTTTCCCTTTTCAGTTTAATATGTGTCAGTAATCTTAGAATAAATTACAGATTCCTTAATTTAACAGTGGCTGATTTCTTTCTGCCTCTCTGACTTTAGCTAAGCTACTTTCTCTCTTTCTCCTTCTCTCTTCTCCCTGTCCTCTCTCCTCTATGTTCTGCTTCTCTCTTCTATTCTTCCCTCTCTCCCTCCCTACTTCCCTCCCTCTCACCCTTTCCCTCTCTTTCTCCCTCTCTCCCTCTCATTCTTTCTCCCTCTCTTCTTTTTCTCTTCCCTCCCTTTTTAGATTATCAATCTTTATCCCATTTGCTTACAATCTGCAGCCTTATAGTTTCTGGACCTCCACAGAAAACTTTTTTTCTTCTCTGCCTCTGAAACTATTTCTCTGCCATTTATCTAGGTGTCTCCTACATTTAATGTAATATTAAACCTCTTGGTTATGAGATACAGTTGGTTACCACAGTTTTTTTTTTTTTTGTTCGTTTGGTTGGTTGGTTTTTTTCCTACCAACCATAATTAACTTAAGTTTTGATTGTATTATTTGGCTAAAATTTGTCTGACTAATTTGTCAACTCCAGAAAGGGCCTCTGTCTTGGTCTACTGGTCCTTTTGCTTAGCACTATGTCCACATTACAGTACATGCTCACTGAATGATTTATTTGTTTTGTTTTTTGAGACCAGTTTCTGTATGTAGCACTGGCTGTCCTGAAACCCTGTGTAGACCAGTGTGGCCTCAAACTCAGAGATCCACCTGCCTCAGCCTCCCAAGTGATGGTATAAAAGGTGTACATCACCACACCAGGCTCTTGAGTGACTTTTTTTTTTCTTTCTTGTTCTTTTTGAACTCTGGCTGGCTGATTCAACTTAGCTGTTCTGGCTCAAACTCCTCTTGAAGCTGACTGATTCAATCTGGCTTCTCTCTTGGCCTCTGACTGAATTGCTCTTCTTGACCTCATAACTTTGGCAATATGTTCTAATCTTCTGGCTCCTTCTCATTTTCTGGCTTGTTCTGTTTTCACCTGTATCTTGCTTGTTCTCTCTCTGTAACCTGTCTCTCTATTACTGTCCTGGTAAAACTGCCTTCTTTTCTCCTCTGCCCCTGCTTTCTTAAGTAGTCTTTCCTTCCTGTCTCTTCTTGTAAGAGTTGGGGAGGGGGCATCCTATCTCCAACTCATTCTGTCAAATCTTTATCTAATTTGTCACCCTGTCTGCCCCTCAATTAGACATCATTGTTTAGGATTAAAAGTGTGTACTCAAATCATGTCTATATTCCAACCCGAGGGGTTAAAAGTAAGTCTAAGGGCTGAGCCGCACCACAACTAGAAACAGAGCTTTTCGGTAAGTAACACAGTGTCAGGGTTCACAGTGTGATCAATACCTTCCAACAAAATTGTGTCCCAGTTGTTTTTACTATTGCTTGGGTTATTGGGTGGGGATCATTTTCTTCCCTTGCTGCTTTTTGAAGTCTTCTATAAAGTTGTAAAGTTGGTCAAAGAGGAGGACAGAGTTTCATTGTTGTTTGGACTAACTGTAGATTAAACCTAGGGCCTAATGCATAATACTTTGTCACTCAGCCATACCCCTAGCTGTCATCTTTTTACTTTTAAGACAAAGTCTCATTAAATTGACCAGGCTGGCCTTGAACCTGCAGTCTTCCAGTCTTAGCTTCTAAATAACTAGGATAATAGGCCCGTTCCACCAGACCCAGCTAAAGACTGTTAATAAGAGTAGAATACGCAGATTGTCTGGATAGCTTGCCTAAAGTAGATTAGGAAGTTTTGAGCTGCACATACAAAGCTGCTGGAAATGGCTTCTATAGTGAGTGATTCTTGAGTGTGTACTAGTTTGTAGATTTGAGTGACTCATTCTCTCTCTGGAGTGAAGACTTACATTTACTTTTCTCTTGATTTGTAGAGTTACCTTGATTTATAATCGTATTTCATTGTATTTTGATAATCACTTAAGATGCTTCCAGCAGCCACCTCATCCTGTTTGGGGTGATTGTAACCGTTGTCCTAGAGGTTCCTAAGGGATGTGCTTTTGATTCCTGGAGCCACAGAGATAGGAACCCTGGGCCACTTAGGATGTCTTGAGAAAATTTATGTGTTACATGTTTGTAAAAGTTCCCTGGGTAAGGAAGTGTAAGGATGCAGTGTTGCTTTTGGCTGATCAAAGAAGTGGCATTCACTAGAACTCCCTTCTTTTTCCCTTTGGTAGCAGAAGACTATTTTCTTGCTCTGTGCCCTCTCTCCCATGCTAAGAGTCTCTGGGACATTGTAGTCTACAGATAGGAAACAGGTTTTGTGCCCCCACCCATGCCAATGTAATTTTTGTCTTTGAATGGAATCAGGAAATCCGTTTTGAATACTAAAAATATACAAAACTTGTGTCCATCAACAGTTATTCATTGTAAAAAGGAAAGATTCAATAAACATTCTAATTATATGCTAGGCACTGTGTTAAATGGTGAAGTGATTAAAGAGTGTTGTTCACAGTGAATTATAGCTTTAGAAATAAGACAGGTCAATATACACAGACATACACATACAAATACGCACATTCACAGTTATTGGTCATTCATAAATTCTGCTCAATCACCAGTATGAATTTTGTAAAACTCACTTTTTAGTTTGTGTGTGTGTGTCTCACGTGGCCAAGGCTGGCTGTGAGCTTGCCATCTAGCCAAGATGACCTTATACTCTGGCTTCTGCTCAGCCAGCCCCCCACTTGCTGGAATTACAGATATGTGTCATCACACCAAGTGAATTTCACAGAACTACTAAATGAGATGCCAGCAAGATAGCTCAGCAGGTAAAGGCACCTGCCATGAAAGCCTGGGAACCTGAGTTGTCTGAGAACCAACTCCAGAGTTGTCCTCTGATCTCCTCTCCAATTAAATCAATCAAACTTTTTTAATTAAAAGAAAGAACCTCTAAACTATCAAGACCATATTCAGAGACACTGGTTAGGGGAGGATGTATATTTTTATTTCAGTGAAATGAAATATAACCTGTCAGCATTTAATACAGCAAAGGAAGATTATGTTACCATTTTAGCAGTAAATATATGTATATGTTCAGAAGGTTTTGATATAAAATGTATTTCTTGGCCAAAGTAAAAAAAAAAAAAATATTGGAACATACTGTTGTGGAAGAGGTGTCACTTGTGTTTGCCTGTGGTTTTGAAGAATATATGAAATGAATTGTAAGGATTGACTTGACAGGTACTCATCTAATAAAAAGTACAGCTTTCTATATTAGGTACATGTAGGATGGTGAGAGGGGCAATAGACTGAATATTAGACTGAGGTTATATTGTCCACATGAGTATCTTTGGATTTTATTATATAAATAGGAAATAACATCAAAGCATTATTTTGTGATTTTTATGTGGCAACAGAGTATAAATAAATAAACAAGAAAGAAAGAACAAATAGTTTTAAGAGGGGTACTACTGAATTTATTCAAGTACAAGGTATGAGGTTTTAAACTAAAATAGTATAGTAGGAGAACAGGAGAGAGACATTCTGTAGGAAAGTCACGATGTTGGTTTCCCAAGTGAATGTTGCTGAGGTGACTGGGCTTGGGGGGAGTAAAACAAACATGAGCATAATACACAAGTAAGAGGGAGATTTTGGCCTTGAATTTATTTTTAAGTATCCATAGATCTACTAATTGAAGTGACCAAAGGGGATTGAAATATTAGATTGGACTTTAGGACATTAACACCAACGTTGAAACTGAGAACTCTGGCTTCCAGGTAATAAATGAACATACATGGACTCCTTAATGATTCTCCTTCTATGCTGTTGAAAGCAGACTCCTCCTAAATCCTCCCTTCCCAGGAAGTCTCTGTTTCGTTGACTCTACTGTTATCCTGAGTGTACCAGAGGACCAGACAGGGCTATCTCTGTAAATTTGGTTCTCCTACTTATTAAAGCATTTGTTGGGCTCAGTGGTTAAGAGCACTGACTGTTCTTCCACAGGTCCTGAATTCAATTCTCAGCAACCACATGGTGGCTCACAACCATCTGTAATGGGATCCAGTGCCCTCTTCTGGTGTGTCTGAAGACAGTGACACGTACTCAGATATATAAGATAAATGAATAAATCTTAAAACACTTGTTAACTTTTGCAGCGAGATGGTAAATTTGGGCTGTATTCCTTTATTTTTGTTGCATTCTTAAAAACTTTTAAAAAGTTTACATGTGCAGGTGTTTTGTCTTCATGTATGTCTATCTCTGGTACCTGCAGAGGCCAGAAGAGGATGTCACAGTCCTCAGGAGCTGGAGTTACAGATGGTTATAAGCAGTTAGGTGGGTGCTAGGAATTGAACCTGGGTCCTCAGGAAGAGCAACAAGTGTTCTTAACTGCTGAGTCACCTCTTCAGCCCTTGTACTCTTTTGAAAGATCTTTGTTTATTTGAAGCATTTGTTAAAAGCCCTGGAGGTGTGTATTTAAGGTAAGTTGTTTCTAAGCTTAGTAGTATATTGTCTGACAGGTTAAATGATCAGTAAACTAGCCAACACTCAGCATTTTCTAAAAACTAACTTAAACCACACTCTTATTATGATAAAACATTATATGCATGTGTGTAGATTTCATATACATCCCAGTATTTTATAAAAGAGGTATGTGCTAAACCCCAACAAAAGCAAACAAAATGAGAGGCCAACTCTAGAGGTAAGGTGTGCTTCAGTTCGCACTACATTTTAGAATCAGCAAATAGGGAATTCTGTTTATGTCACTGAATGTTTTATAGACTCATCAGATTAGAGAACTATCTTAAAAATGATACAAACATGAATAATATAAAATGATTAATTTAAAGTTAAATTTACATGTGATATCTGGGAAAATGTTTTTTTTTTTTTTTTTTCAGAAAGTAAAATTTTTATATAAATACCATTTCTATATACATCCATAAAACTAATTTAGAAGATGTGGTACATGGTTTTTCTTTAATTCTGCCTCCCATGGTAAGCAGTTCTTGTCACTTAACAAAGCTCCAGTGACTTGTCCGTGTTGATGAAAGCATGGGGTGAAAGCTCCTTCCTTGCAGAGAGTTGACCTTAGAGCAGTTGACATCTGTCAGTAGCTTGGTTAAAGGGATATGGTTTGATTTTTTAGAATTTGAGACTTAGAAAAATTGAGAAGCTACAAAAGTGTGTATACTCCTTTAATTCCAGGACTTGGGATATGGAGGCAGGGGGATTGCTGCAAATTTTAAGTCTGTATGCCCATATGATGAATTTTAGAACTGCTATGCTTACACAGTGAGATCCTGTCTCAAAAGTAAAATAAAAATTAATTAATTAAAAATGGAGTGTTATTGCACTGTAGTAAAGTGTCACTTTTGTTATGTAAATATTTGACTTTTAGAAAATAACTTTTACAGCTGATTACAAATGAACCAAGAAAGAGAAGCAATCAGAATTGTTAGTAGAATTTTATGCATTTTGTTTTACTTGGCATATTTTCTCCCACCACAATGCATTGATACTTCATAGTGATTTTTTTTTTAAACAAAAAATAATATTTTGATTGGAAGGAGGTACCCTCAGGGAAGAACTTTTTCTTGGCTGAGTGAGAATACAGGGACATATAAATGATATATGCCTTTGAAGCTATAGCAAATGTATTCTCTGTCCAAAGTAATATATTTTTATTTCTACACAGTCTTTTGGTTGGATGGTGGAAGATTAACAACCACCAGCAGCATTTCAGTGTGTCTGTCATTCTTTCCCTCTCCATTTCTCTCCAGACCAGAGCCTCTGACTGTGTCTAACTGCCTGTTCCACACTTGAGAACCCCAGGGAGCAGTGTACAGCTATTCTGAAGTTCAACATACATTTGTGTTACTGCCATTTTACATTTTCTACATTCCTAGCTGATAAACAGCATAGAGTGTAGGGTGGAGAGAAGGTTGGTAGTATTAACAAGACAAGTCCATGATAACTTTTAAAATACTGCTTTCCATAAGGAAAGGGGTTAATGAACCGCTGTTACAGGTTTTGTAATATACTGACATGGATTGTTTGGGACAGCAAGTTTTATAACAAGGTTGGATAACCTGCTTTTAGTTTGTATCTGGCTTTTAGTTTGTATTAGGAACAAAGTATATATAAATGAGCTGTGTGTTCTTTCCTTTTGATGCAGATCTTGTTTGCAAGAGACTCTTTGAAAGGAAAAGGGATAGTTTAGATATTTTGAGACTCATTTGCTGATGAGGCCACAGACAGCTTCTAAAGGTTCCGGGTAGATCTTCAGTGTCTCATCTGTTGTTAATTAATGAAATGGAACTGGAGTCATTAGAATACAACAGTGAATGAAATGTCAGTGAATGGAAAACAATGTCAATGAAAGACGATGTCAGCAGAGTGGATGTTGTCATAGATAAAGAGCAGGAAAACGTCCTCTTTGGCTGATGTAGTATCTTCTGGAAGTGCACAGTTTGGGACATTTCAAGCCAGACAGCACTACATGAAAGTTCCAATTTCATTGAAATCTATGAAATATTTCAAAGTCTGACTGTTAGTGTTTGTCATAATATTAGTTGAAAATACCCAAACAAACTTATGTTTTATTTAGCAACAAAGCCTCACTAGCAATCAGTTGTATGCAATTCTGCCTTAATTGCTTGTGGCTTCTGGTCTCCAAGAGGGGCTAAAATGTATAGTTGGAGAAGGATTAGGGAAGGGGGATATGAGGGAGAAGTCAACCATCATACAAATCTTCAAGTGTGACTGCTGTTGCTCCTGGCTGTAATCCCCCATTGCTCTGTAAATAAGCCTAATAGACATTGTTTACATCTCCCCCACAGAAGAGATTTTAGCAGCAGTTGTATTTAGTAAGTCTCTTATCTCTGGCTATGTTGGGTCCCCTTGCCTTTCTACTCTTTAATTGAACCTTCACACACACACACACACACACACACACACACACACACACACACACACACCCCTTCTCTCCTTTTCTTAGGGGAAGGCAAGACTCTTCCATCAGTTTGGGGAGACCTATACCCATTGTAGGATTGGTACTAAGAACTAGCAAATCAGAGTCCTAAGGACTTGGACACCATAGATAGCAGTAAGGCTGTCCCTGCCCATAAAGAAGTTAGAATACATAAGAAGTAGATCCATACCTTAACTCTGCTAAGTATTATAGAATGTAATTCTGAGCCTCTGTGTTCTTGTATATAAATAGGAATAGAAATGACATTTACTTCATAGCATATTTAAAGATTGAGATGATGCCTGTAAAATCAGAGATGGTGGGCCCCCCTGTAATCCCAGTACTGTTTGTAATAATTTTAGTGCAATATATTCTGTTGTTACTTTTCAATATGATTATTTGCAAATTTAAAATGTAATTCAAGAGGTGGTTTGTTTTTTGTTTTTTGTTTTTTGTTTTTTTTTTTTTTTTGGATTCTTTCTCTGAGAATATTTTACTGGAACATGGTTCTGATAGTTTTGTTTTTTTTTTTTATTGGAAATTTTTTATTGGAAATTTTTTTTTTACATTTCAGATGTTCTCTCCTTACCCCATTTCCCCCCCTCCCTCCCAGGAACTCACTATCCCTTCCCCCCTCCTCCTGCCTCCACGTTGGTGTACACCCACCCACCCTCCCACGTACCTCACCTCCCCACCCTCTATCCCCCCCCCCCCAAAGTCCAGCCTTCATGGGACCAAGGATCTCTTCTCCCACTTATATATAGCTCCCTTGCATATATAGCTGGAGCCATGGGTTCCCCCCTAAGCGCTCCCAGGCTGGTGGTTTAGACCCTGGGGGCTCTGGTTGGTTGGGATTGTTGCTTTCCTCATGGTGTCGCGAATCCTCTCAGTTCCTTCAGCCTTCACTCTATCTTCTCCATTGGGAACCCCATGCTCAGTTTAATGGTTAGCTGTGAGCATCTGCCTCTGAGTATGTCAGACTCTTGCAGACCTCTAAGGAGACAGCTATATCAGGCTCCTATCAGCGTGTACATCCTGACATCCACATCAACCTCTACCTTTGGTGACTGCACATAGGATGGATATCCAGGTGGAATGGTCTGTGGCAGATGTCCTATGAAATAATTCTTAGGTTAAATATCAACATATAGAAGTTAAAATTTTAATCATACAATTAATTATAAAATAGTACCTGTTGGTTGGTACAAACTAAGCAAAGAAATGTGAGAACTTTCACTATGTTGCTGTAAGACCCAGTTGCAGGGTCATACTTAACAGCAACTGTATTCTATAACCGGATATACTGAGAGAAATGCTAAACAGTGGACATCTGTGAACCTATGCCTGCCCCAGATCATCTGTGGTTACACTTGTAGGTAGAGGAAGTCTAATTGATGGCAGTCCAGTAGTTCCAGTCTAGCACTTACTTGTATAGAATGCCATTTAGCAGCTAAAGATTTTAGAGGGATTTCAAATCCATGGTTCAATCAGTTTGAAAATGCTTATTTGACTTAAGTAAATTAAACCATTTTCTTTGGAGATAGTATTTCTTGGAGTCCTTAATATGTTAATAGGAGCTGTGGTGACTCTCTCAGGGAGATGAGATAGGCAGTATTTCTCTTGCTTTTTAGACAATTCCCCTCTGTCAGCTTCTTCCAGGACACAAGAGCTTTGTAGCATCCTTGGGCAATGTAACCTTAGACTCTAAGGCTGAGAGGCTCTGCCTTTTTACTTTGTGTCTTAGGAGATCCTAAAGAGGTGCTAGGATGGAGGATGACTGCTGTCATTGAGTAATAGCTACTGATACCTGCTTGAGTGTTTGCTGTATGCCACACACAAAATACTGTAGGCATGCCAAGTAATCCTTTTAGAATTGTTGTTATTTTATAGATGAGAAACTGAGTTGGGGATGCAGTAACATTACCACATCAAAGGTGTAGAATGGGTTGAGCTAGGAGTGAACTTGGATACAGGAACTTGCTCTCCCTACAGTTTGGTCACTGGGCTTCTGTGTGTGCAGGTATGGTACAGTGGAGCGGAGATGTTCCTGCAGTATGAAATAACAAGGAGTGTTACATGGCTGCAGGTCATGTTTAGATCTTGAGGGCCTTGCCATCATACAAAGTAATTTGGGATTTCTATAGTGGATCTAGTTCACCTGCCCTATCCACCAGTTTAGCTTAAAGTTTTCAACTGCTCATGTGTAAGAACAGTTTTAGAATTACAGATATGTGGACTGGAGGTAGGAATGTTGTCTTATATTTTGCTGGTATCTTAATTGTTATAACTTCCTGCTACTGTAGCTCATTGCATCTGCCGCTGGACTGAGCATAGACAAAAATACGAGTCCAGTTGAGTTATATG
Source organism: Mastomys natalensis (assembly GCA_021653895.1). Classification (NCBI taxonomy): domain Eukaryota; kingdom Metazoa; phylum Chordata; class Mammalia; order Rodentia; family Muridae; genus Mastomys; species Mastomys natalensis. The sequence continues at coordinate 568,357 of JAJTUV010001637.1, read as the reverse complement.
TGAGTTGAACATGTATTTTCTATAATTCTAATCATCAGTGTCCTGAGTTGAGATATTAAGAGGTAGCCATTTGGATAGTAAGGGGTTTTATCAAGAACAGTTTGGTTCCTGTGTTTTCATTTGCATAGAAAGGAATATTTATTTAAACTGGAAAGTCCTGTGAAACCTTAGTCACACCTTTCCCCTTCAGAGGCATTTAGAGTGCTACATGGATTTCACTATTGAATTGTGGCAAGATTCTGACACTTAATGAAGGCCATGGGGCAGTTCTTTAGAAATAGAAGGGTGAACCCCAGGACTGGCATTAACGGCTTAGTAGGGAAAGGCCTTTGCCATCAAGCCCGATAACCTGAGTCCCAGCTCGAGAGCTCATATGGTAGAAAAAGAGAATTGACTTCAGCAAGTGGTCCTCTGGCCTCCATATCCCCCAACCCACTTTTTAAAAGAAAAGAAAAGGTAGAGAGAGGTGGGGGGAGGAGGAAGAAAAAACCAAGCCCAAGTTCTAAATCTGAACCCCAGATTTTGCCCCAAAGAATCTTGTACTCTGAATGCCATAGGCTCTGACAACACTTCTTTGTAGTGCTTAGACAAAGGAACGGTTCTAGAAGTCAGTGGTGACCCTGGAGCCCTGACTAACTGCTGCAGAATTGTAATAGCTGGTTATAGAGACATTTTTAATGAGTGAGGTATGTTTTTGATATCTGAAGAAAAATGATGAGGCAGGCTGGTGCAGCCTGAGTCCCAGCACTCTGGAGGCGGAGGTCAGAGAAGTTCAGGGTCACTCTCAGCCACAAAGTCAGTCTGAAAGTTTCTCAAGACCTTGTCTTATCCCACACCACGACCAAAAACTCTTCTGTATGGTTGAAAGACTTAAAGTTGAATCTCAGAAGAATTTACAACATTATTTCTATTCTAAAAAAGTAACATTCAATTTATCACTTTTTAAAATATCTTTGTTTACTATTGTGAATAATTATTTTTTACTTCTTTGCTATTAAAATCCTCCTTAATGTCCCATAAATAACATTTGTATGGAAAGAGAAAGGGAGACCATATGTCATAGAGTTTGTGAAGCTTTAAGAGACTGTCAAAAAAAAAAAAAGGGGCAGGAATTCTTTTCAGTGCCCTCAGAACTTGCCCATCCATAATTCAGCCTTACAGGCTAAAGTCAGTGCTGGATTCTACATCATTTTTACCATCAGCAGCTAAAGGAAGAAATGTGTGCATAGATACTGTTACCTGCTTGGATCTGTCCCATCTGATGTTTTGGTTTTAAATGGTTTTAGTCAAGTAGTTCCCAGAGGGCTGGTTTATTTTACTTTGTACATGGCATAATCTTACAATGTTTATTCTTAGGTGGGTTTGCTGAGTTCTCTCGTTGTTTCCCTGGCCTCTGTGAAGGAAAATCCACTCTAGTCCCTACCTGCATATCTCAGCCTTGCTTACCTGTTGCCAACATTGGGCCAACTCGAATTCTTCCCAATCTCTATCTTGGCTGCCAGCGAGATGTCCTCAACAAGGTGGGTGCTTCTTTGTGTGTCAGTAGCAGCGGGAAAAGCAGCAGTTGTCCATTATCTGTCATGGATCATTCTGTAATCCCAGAAAGGGGAGCATTGTCAGTGTGACCCCTAGCTATGTGGTGTGTCATCTTTACAGTATTACTTTGATGGTATTTATTGCCATATGACACCCAAATTGTTGTTGTTTGTTTTCCTCATAGTTCTAAGAAACTTGAAATGAGATGGGGTTGTTTTGTGGTCCAGTATCTGAGAGATCTTGGGGGTCTGGTTTAATTGAGACTGCTGGTCCTCCTACAGGGTCACCCTCCTCCTCAGCTTCTTCCAGCTTTCCCCTAATTCAGTCACAGTGGTCACCACCTTCTGTCCATTGACTGGATGTAAATATCTGCATCTGACTCTTTCACCTGCTTGCTGGGTCTTTCGGAGGGCAGTCATGATAGGCCCCTTTTTGTGAGTGCTCCATAGCCTCAGTAATAGTGTCAGGCCTTGGGGCCTCCCCTTGAGCTGGATCCCCTGTTCTCTGGTCTTTACTAGTAGAAATGAGAACAGTTGGTTGTACTGTATTAATGTCAGTTGCTGATGTCTGTTTCATATCTAGAATGGGAAAAGTTTGAGAATCTAGTTATTTGAAGGATGAGATTTTTTTTCTTTTGTAATTCTGGAGCTCTACCACTGATCTGAATTTCCATCCCTCAAGTTTCTTGATTATTTTTCTCCCTTATCCCTTAACAGTTGGAGTAATTTTTTAAAATTTTATACTTAAATATTCCAAATATTCTGATAAATTACCTATTGAATAGCTTGAAGCTCTGTTGTGTGTCTGGAGTGACCCACTTAAGCTGTCACTAAACATCTGCCATTCGCATTCTTTATGTGGCTTTTTGTGGTCTTTTAACATGCAAAATCGATTTTTTTCCCATGCCATGTTATTTCGCTTCTGGTAGAACTAGTGCTTATTTATTTATTTTGCATAGGTGTTGGGTTGACAGCATTGTCAAGTGCTGATTTGGGAGTTTCTCAGAGAAATATATGATGTAGGAAGATAAAAAGATCACCAAAAGTATCATTAAAAATATTGTATGTATCATGTGTAGAATACTATGGAATGAGCGTATTAGTTGTTTAGATAAGAAAGACTTATTTGTTAAACAATAATCCACATGACAAGGTGACTCACAGCATAATTCCCAATACTGAAGCAGCACCACATGATGGCTGAGACAGCTCTGGGAAGAAACGGTTTTACATACCAGTTCTCTACCGAACTACTCTATTGCTTTAATCAAGTTACTAGATCTTGTTTTCTTCCCCTGAAAACTGCCAACTCCTGATTCAGCCCTCATGCGATGTTCAGATGAAATGACCTGCTCCATCTTATGGGATGGGAGCGCATATTTTAATCACCATAGCACACTGCAGTAAGGCCTTCTTTTAATCACTATTCCATAAGATTCCCTGATCTTATGAATAGATTATAGAATCCGTACTTGAAATTTAGTCTTAATTGTAGAAAGAGCTTATTTCATAGTATAGAGGACAAACTTTTAAATGAAAAAGAAAAAAAGTAAATGACGCGCCAAATGCGACAGTGTGAGCCTGTGGTCCTACATTTCAGAGGCTGAGGCAAGACCTTTGCGAATCAAGGCTGCATGAGGATTCCAGGCCGACATGGGATACACACACACACACACACACACACACATCAAATCTATCTAAAAAAAAAAGTTAATGAAAATTATGCTGTGGATGGAACCGGCAGGAAGATGGATTGTGACGGCTGGCACAAGGATATTATAGCAGTGACAGTGTAGATAAACGGCCACCATCCAGAAGAGCCTCCAGATGGGTGCACTGGGTAGGAAGCGCTGCTGTGGCTTGATGTGACCTGGGAGAAAAGGGAGCATAAGGAATGGCAATAGAAATTTCTCATTAATTAAAAAAAAATTGATGCCTTGTGTTCGCACACAGAAAAATTATAATAACAAAATGAAATGATTTTTGACGCATAAATACTACTAATTTTGTTTCCTTTTGAGACAGCGTCTCACTTTGCCATCCTGGCTGTCCTGGAACTTACTATGTAGACCAGGCTGTTCCTGAACTCACAGAGATACTCCTACTTCTGTTTATCAAGTGCTGGGATCAAAGACATGCACCACAACACCTGGCTATAAATATTATTTTTGAACATCTTTAATTATATATTAGAATCAGAACCCATTATTTATGGTCATGTTTTCACTTTATAGGAGAACCCTTTCTTAATTTTTGGCTTGCTTTATTAAGTTTAATTTTCCCAGTTTAATGCCAATTAAGAGGAAGTACAGTTTAAATTAATGGGAAATTTGCAATACAGGCTTGTTGAGGTGTTTTTTTGTTTTTGTTTTTATAAACACATACGTATATATGTATGTATGTGTCTTACAGTCTTCCTGTAAGAAAGAGCAGAAGGAGTATCATTGTGGAGCCCAGGCTGGCTGGCCTTGAACTTGTGATCTTGCTTTAGCCTCCCAGGTGCTGGGATACAGGCATGTGCTACTGTGCCTAGCTACAATCTGTTTTAAAAATAAGATACAGTTAATATTTCGTGATACATTATATATTACATCCTGTATGTTCTCATATTGTTGCTTGCATTATGACATCGTCATCATCAGCTTTAATGAACAGGGAGGAATTAAAGCTGGAGGGGCACAGGGAAGGGACCCTGGACATTGAGGGAGTGAGCTGTAATGTGCTGGGTGGTGCTCCTTGGGTTCAGCATTCATGGATTTAACCCATGGAATTAAAAACATGCAAAACAATTATCTGTGTACTGAACAAACTTCTCTCTGTTATTACTCTTGAAACAATGCAGTATTGAAGCACTTATGTAGTATTTACATTATATTTGGTATTGTTCAGAGATGACTTAATGAAGGTAAAGGAGATACCCAAAAGCTCTGCTATTTTTTATAATGAGATTGAACATCCAGTAATTTTGTTATCTTTGAAAGTGTGAGTCAGTCCCCTGGATTCTGCAGGATGGCTGTATGTATCTCTAAGTGTCAAGTGAAGACTGTAGTTCTCAGGTAGGTTTTCTGGCTTCACTCCAGTGCTGCTTTGATGGTTTTGCTCTGCCTTATGGATCAGACACCTCTGTGTTATTTATATTTGTGAACTAACTACTTACAGACTGCTCATCTCTTGGTCAGGCGGCCTGCTCTTCATGCCCCAGGGCAGGCTCTAGAGTACTTGATACATGATAGGTAAGCCCTCCATGATTGTTTTTGTAAACAGTTGCAACTTGATGCAGGCAGTTTATCTTGTCCTTAAAAATTACTTCAGCACAGCTGGTAAAATGTTTTCCCCATGCTGATAATTTACTTATAAATCTTTTTTTAAAATAAATCTGGAAGACTCGAGTAAAACAGTCTTTCATAAGTTATAAAATGACTGGACTATAACGTAATGTCATTTTATTATTGCTTCTCAAATGAAAGTGTTTAAGAAACATCTATGGAGATTATTTTTAAAGGATACTAATAAAGTAGCTACAGGATTATGATTTTAGTCATTTTAAGAATAATAGTTTTATGAACTACTAAGGTGCTACTGTTTGCTAGATAGTATTCTCAGCACTGGGGATATATCTGTAAAAGAGAAGAGACAGTAAGCAGAGTAAATAAGTAGATTATGTATTGCAATCCATTATTTATTACCTATTTATTATGGTGATAAGTGCTCATAGAGATAAGTACTTTGAAGAAATAGGGTAAGCGGTTAGGAGTACCTGTGGGGTGTGGCTTTTAATGAAAAGGGGTGATGAAGATAGGACTCACTGAGATAGATGTAAACATCTGAACGAGGTCAAAGAGCAAAGTGTTTGGCTATGTAGAGAAAAATAACACAGGCAGCAGAAGCAGCCAGGAAAAGAGCAGAGAGCATTGGAATCTGAGGCGAGTAAGGAGAACAGTGTAGCTGGAATGTCAGCCTGGGACACCTGGCCAGAGAGGGCGACTGGGAGGAGTGCAGGGCTCTACATTGAGACCTTGTAAAGATTCCCTCTGGGAGAAATCAGACAAGATTTTATCAAATAATGTTAGTGCAAGTGTTGATACTAGGTAGTGTTTCTACAGGGCAGAAGCAGAATGCCACATAGTAGGTCTGATAGTGGTTGGAATCAAGCTGGTAACAGGAGTGACAAGTGGTTGAATTCTGGCTATATCTGAAAGCAAACCTAAGAGTTTTCTGGTAGATTAGATGGCGGAGGTGTGTGTGTGTGTGTTCATCAAGGAGAAAGGAGATGCAGCTGGCAAGTGCAGGAGGTACTCAGTGATGGACTCACCAAATGTACACTTCCAGGTAGACATTCTGAGTAGTCAGGTGGGGCTTTGAATTCAGGATGAGGTCTTTGAAAGAGGAGGTATAAATTTGAGAGTCATTATCATGTGGACAATATTTAGTATCATAAAAATAAGAAAATCTAAATGGAGAAGTAGATTAAAACATGGGGCAATTAGCATTGAAAGTCTGGGGACCTAAGAAGTATTCCACAAAGGGTTCTTAGGAATAAAGAAATAAGAGACTAGTAGTCCAAGAAACAAGTGAATGGTATTATCCAGGACGAGGATGGAAGTAAGTGTGCCAGACGGTTCTGTAGGTCAAGAAAGATGAAGCTAAGAGTTGGCCATTGGATAAGATCAAGGATAGTTTGTGATGTGCCTCTTGGTAGAGGGGTGGGAATGCCTGTGGATAAACGAGTGCAGGCAACCACAGGCAGAAAGGAATGGAGATGGCAGCATAAGCAACTCTTCCAAGGAAGTTTATTGAAAAGAAGAGCTTAAGGCAAAGAGATATTTTTAAAAATTTATTTACAATTCAGCTGTTGCCCTCCCTCTCTGTGCCCCTTCCCACAGATCCTCAACCCATTCCTCCTCCCCCCTGAGCCCAAGAGGATGCTTTCCCACCACCAGGCCTCCCCCCTGGAGGCTGCCCCAAGTCTCTAGGTGCATCTTCTCCCACTGAGACTAGACCAGACAGTCCTCTGCTTTATATGTGTGTGTGTGTGGGGGGGGGGTGCTCAGACCAGCTAGTGTATGCTGCCTGGTTGGTGGTTCAGTGTCTGAGAGCTCCCAGGGGTCCGGGTTAGTTGAGACTGGTGAACTCCCTATGGGGTTACCCTCTTCAGCTTCTTCTAGCCTTTTCCTAATTGAACCATTGGGGTCCCCAACTTCAGTCCAATGGTTGGGTATCTGAATCTGTCTCAGCCAGCTGCTGGTTGGGCCTCTCAGAAGACAGCCATGCTAGGCTCCTGTCTGTAAGCACATCATAGCATTAATAATAGTTTCAGGCCTTGGTGTCTCCCCATGAGGTAGATCCCTGGTTGGACTGCCTTTCTCTCAGTCTTGTCTCCATTTTTGTCCCTGCAGTTCTTTTAGACAGGAACCAGGAACACTTCTGGGTCAGAAATCTTGAGGCCCTGTCTGTCTACTGGAGGTAGTAGACTCTTGGAATTCCCCCTCCCCACTGTTGGGCACTTCATCTAAGTTGAGTCCTGAGAGTCTCTCAACCCCGAGGTTGCATATTTCCATTCATTCTGCTGACCCTCTGGGCTTCTCTCCTGTCCCCCTCCCCAATACCTGATCCTGTTCACCTTTCCCTTTCCCCTTACCCTCTCCTGCCTAATCCCTCCCTCCCTCTGCCTCCCATGATTATTTTGTTTCCCCTTCTAAGTGGGATTGAAGCAACCTCACTGGGGCCTTCCTTCTTACTAAACTTCATACCATCTGTGTGTTGTATCATGGGTATTCTGTACTTTTTTGGCTAATACTCACTTATTAGTGAGTATATACCATGTATATCCTTTTGGGTCAGGGTTACCTCACTCAGGATGATATTTTCTAGTTCCATCCATTTGCCTGAGAAACTCATGATGTCCTCATTTTTAATAGCAGACTAGTATTCCATTGTATAAATGAACCACATTTTCTCTGTCCATTCTTTCATTGTGGAAATCTAGGATGTTTCTGGCTATAACACATAAGGCTGCTATTAATATTGTGGACGACATGTCCCTCTGGTATTTTTAAGATAGGAAAAATACTTGTTTGATTGTTAGTAGAGAAAATAACCTAAGAGTAGAAAATTGAGAGAAAGTCCAACAATTGCTAGAAACGCCCTTGAGTAAGACAAGACTGAATTTACTAAGCAAGTATAGAGACTGGTCTTACGAACATTGATTGTTCATCGGTAACAACAGCTGGGAAAATAGAATATACGGACGTGCATGCTCATAGAAGGTATATGTGGTAGATGAAATGATGAAAATTTGCCTGTAATTGATCTAATTTTCTAATGTAGCAGGAAAATGAGATCTCCTACCAACTTAAGAATGAGGATGAAGCCAGGGGTGGTGGCTCATGCCTTTAATCCCAGCACTTGGGAGGCAGAGGCAGGTGGATTTCTGAGTTCGAGGCCAGCCTGGTCTACAGAGTGAGTTCCAGGACAGCCAGGGCTACACAGAGAAACCCTATCTTGAAAAAAAAAAAAAAAAAGAATGAGGATGAGCAGAAATGTAGTGGGAGTTTTGAGGGGAAGGGAAATGGGTGGAATGGCACATATAAGAGAAGAGAAAGCACACGGCTAGGAAAATACTATTTTTGCTGATGAGCCTGAATCAAAAGTGAAAGCATGTGGCATTGCTGAAGTTTTCTCCTTCGCCATGTTCAGCTACACGAGCATACATGCAGACCCAGCGCAGGATTAATTCTAAGAGCTGACAAGCATGAAGAGGTAATAAAGGGCAAATGGATCGAGGACAGAAGCAAGGGCGTGGCTGTAGCGATTGCCTGTGGAGTTGGACCAGGAAGGCAGACAGACATGGAGTAAAGGACAGGGAAAGTGGGTGGGATCATCAGAGGGCAGGGCAGAGGGCTCGGGTGTAGTGAAACAAGGAGTGAACAGGATAGAGTAGTGGTCCAAGAATGTGTTGCAGGCAGTGCAGTTGTGCAAGCTTTGTACCCAAGCTGTGAAGCTGAGTTCAGAGAACTTAAGCACCATGATGTCAGAGGGATGTTGAAGGCCAGGAGTTTATCTTATCTTTGGAAAGGCACATATTAGCAGCAGTTCAGAGTCCAAGCTAAATAGTTAACAGCATAAGATAACTACTCTCTAGAAGTTTAAAGATTGTGCTACTTACAGATCAGATTAATTATTTAGTTGTGTATTTTTATATACTGTAGCAAAATAAAATGAGAATTATATAAATATGTAATTTATAATAAATATTAGCATCCATTTATAAGGAAGAGCAATCATTCCATAAGATACCTATTCTTCATAAATGTACCTTTAAGTTATACCATCAGAAAATTACAGTGCATAGGGATTGAGAGATGTTCAGCAGTTAGGAGCATACTGTCCTTCCTGAGGACACAAGCTTGGTTCCCAGCTCTGCCATGGGCGACTCACAGCTGCCTCTAACACAGTCCCAGGGGTCTGACGCCCTCTCTAACCTCCAAGGGGATCTGTGTGCATGTTGTACACATAAACTCACACATCAAAATAAAAAATAAACACACCATATCAGCCAATTAAATACACATTCATCAAAATATTAAGGAAATATCAGCCAAGAGAACAGCCAATAGAGCTGTATTGAGCTCCTAGAACTTGTTGAACTAACCTCAGAGATGTCTTATCAGTCTTCGTGTCCTCCACAGTCTAGCTGAGCTGTTCCTACAGCACACTTGACACCAGGATGTGACTAGTGTACTTACTAGAATCAGTTGTTTGCCCTCAGACCTGTTTGGGCCAGTATGATTGTTATTGTAATTATGCACATTAATTAAAGTAGTGCATGTACTGATGAAATAAAAATGAGGGAAGAGACTTGTTTTTGTATGACCGAAGCTAAATATTTTGGAAAGATTGTAATGAATGAGGTGAGGATGAAGCAGCTGTAAACTATTTGGGAGGCAGCTGTGATGGAGAAGGCATCTGTGCTGATGCTGCTTTCTAAGGTTTCTCTTCCTTCTCAGAAAACACCTACCTACCTACCTGTCTACTACTTATTTATTTATTTGTTTGTTTATTTAGGTAACAGAAATAAGACCCAGACCCTCATACATGCTAGACAAGCATTCTGCTACTGTGCTATACATATATATCCAGCCTTTTGTGAGATCTTGCTCTTTATTAAAAAGTAAAAATAGATTGCTATATTAGGTGTGGTTCCCCCAAAACTACTCAGCTAAGGAGAAAAAGCATGCATTAGAGATTAGTGAAGTAATGTACATGTTTTCCTCCCTCCCTCCTCCCTTCCTTCCCTCCCTCCTTCTCTTCCTTCTTTCCTTCCTTCCTTCCTTCCTGCCAAGGCTGATGGGATTCTTTTTAACTGTGTCATGGGAGGTCTATGAAGACATTTTCATTCAAACATGTCATGTACTTTGGCCAAATCATTGTTGTCATTTATCCTACATAGTTCTCTTCCTTTTCCCAGATAGCTGTAATCCTACTTTCATGTTATATATAAATTATTTAATATATAATTTTAAGCTAAAAGTCACATTTCAGGTTTGTCTCTGTCCTAATGAGTTCCTTCTTTAACTGACATTGCACTGATGTAGAGACTACAAATCTAGATATGGAAAGCAGTATGGAATTTAACATAGCAGTCAAATTACATTTTCATTTTGTGTGACATGTTAGTATTTTGTTTGCCTTTTGGCTTTAAAAATTGACCTCATTATGTTTATCAAGTTCCATCTTATTTTAAAAAGAATTTTCTGTAGCAACTGGTAACAGATTTTATAAATAGATTTGTGTGGGAGTGGGAGTGGGAGTGGGAGTGGGCGGATAGCACGATGTGAGGAGAGGCCGGAAGATGAGCTTTGGGTGTCATTCCTGGGCTGCCATCTAGCTTGCTTTTTTTTTTTTTTTTTAACTTGTTATTGATTCTTTGTGGTGTTCACATCATGCACCCCACTCCTGCTCATTTCCCTGTCTTGTCATCTCCATCTTTGCCCTTGCAACTTCCCCCCAAATAACAAACACACAACCAACAAAAAAACCAAAGCATAAAAACCATCATCCTGAAAGCTGTAGTAGGTCACAGTGTGTCTCCCAGTGTCTCTTTTGTCCATCATTCACTTGAATGTCCATTGCAGTAAGCCATGAAGCTGTCAAGATCTTTGGGTTGTGGAACCATCAATATTAGATCCAAACAGGATCCTCCTGGTTTTCTGTTGTGGTTTGCTGGCGATTGGCTTTGGAAGAGGGACTGGCTTTCACATTCTTGGGGGGCCCCCCCCCCCCCCCCCCCCCCCCCTTTTTTTTTCCCCCTTCCTTTTTGGGGGGGGGGTTGTTTTGGGGGGTTTTTAAAACCTTTTTAAAAAAGGGGGGGGGGGGGTTTTTTCCCCCCCCCAAAACCCCCCCAAAAAAAAAAAAAACCCCCCCTTTTTTTTTTTTTGGGGGCCCCTTTTTTTTTCCCCCCCCCCCCTTTTTCCCCCCTTTTTTTCCTAAGGGGCCAAAAAGGCCCGGGGGGGGGGGGGAAAGGGGGTTTTTTTAAAACCCCCCTTTATTTTTTTTTTTTTTTTCCCCCCTTCCCGGGGGGTTTTTTTTGGGGGGGGTTTTTAAAAATTTTTTTTGGGGGGGCCCCCCAAAATTTTTAAACCCCTTTTTGGGGAAAAAGGTTTTTAAATGGGGGGGCCCCCCCGGGGGCCCCCCCCAAAAAAGGGGGGGGGGGGCCCCCCCCCAAAAAAGGGGGGGGGGGTTTTTTTTTTTTTTTTTTTGGGGGGGTTTTTTTTTGGGGGGGCCCCCCCCCTTTTTTCCCCGGTTTTTTCCATTTTTTTTTCCCCCCCAAAAAAACCCCCCCAAAAAAAAAAAAACCCCCCCTTTTTTTCCCCGGTTTTTTCCCCTTCCCCCCCCCTTTTTTTTTTTTTTCCCCAAAAAATTTTTTTTCCCCCCAAAAAACCCAAAAAACCCCCCCTTTTTTTTGGGGGGGGTTTTTTTCCCCCCCCTTTTTTGGAAAAAACCCCCCTTTTGGGGTTTTTTTTTGGGGGGGGGGGGGGGGGAAAACCCCCCCCCCCCCGGGGGGGGGGTTTTTTGGGTTTTTTTGGGGGGGTTTTTTTTTTTTTTGGGGGGGGTTTTTGGGGGGGGGGGGGGGGGGGGGTGGGGGTTTGGGGGGTTTTTTTTTTTTTTTTTTTTGGGTGGGGGGGGGGCCCCGGGGGGGCCCCCGGGTTTTTTAAAAGGGGGGGTTTTTTGGGGTTGAATCCCCCCCCCCGGGGGGGTTTTGGGGTTTTGGGGTTTTTTCCCCCTTTTTTTTTCCCCATTTGGTTTTTTTCCGGGCCCCCCCCAAAAAAAAACCCCCCCCCCCTTTTAAAACCCCCCCCCCCCCCCCCCCCCCCCCCCCCCCTTTTTTTCCCCCCCCCCCCCCTTCCCCCCCCCCAAAAAAACCCCCCCCCCCCCCCTTTAAAACCCCCCCCCGGGGTTTTTTCCCTTTTTCCCCCCTTAAACCCCCCCCGGGGGGGAAAAAAAAATTCCCCCAAATTTTTTAAAATTTTTTGGGGGAAAAATTTTTTAAATTGGGAAAAAAAGGGGGAAATTTTTTTGGGGGGGTTTTTAATTTTTTTTGGGGGGTTTTAAGGGGGGCCGGGGGTTTTGGGGGCCCAAAAAAAAATTTTTTTTTGGGGGGGCCCAAAAAACCCCCCCCCCCCCCCCTTCCCTTCCCCCCCCCCCCCCCCCTTTCCCCGGCCCCCCCCCCCCCCCCCCCCCCCCCCCCCCCCCCCTTTTTTGGGGGCCTTTTTTTTTCCCCCCCCAAAATTTTCCCCCCTTTTCCCCAAAAGGGGAAAAAAAAAAAAAAAAAGGGCCCCCCCCCCCCCCCCCCCCCCCCCCCCCCGGGGGGAAAGGGAAAAAAAAAAAAAAAAAAAAGGGGGAAAAAAAAAAAGGGGGGGGACAAAAAAAAAAAACCCCGGGGGGGGGGGCCCCCCCCCCCCCCCCCCCCCGGGCCCCCCCCAAAAAAAAAAAAAAAGGGGGCCCCCCCCCCCCCGGGAAAAAAAAAGGGAAAAAAAGGGGGCCCCCCCCCCCCCCCCCCAAAAAAAAAACCCCCCCCCCCCCCCCCCCCCCCCAACCCCCCCAAAAAAAAAAAAAAAAAAACCCCTTTTTTTTAAAAAAAAAAAATTTTTTTTTAAAAAAAAAAAAAAATTTTTAAAGGGGGAAAAAAAAAAAGGTCCAAAAAAAGGTTTTTAAAACCCCCCGGGAAAAAGGGGAAAAAATTAAAAAAAAAAAAAAAAACCCCCCCTTTGGTTCCCCCCCGGGGCCCCCCAAAAAAAGGGGGGGCCCCCCCCCCCCCCCCCCCCCCCCCCCCCCCAAAAACCCCCCCCCACCCCCCCAAACCCCCCCTTAAAAAACCCCCAAAAAATTTAAAAAAAAGGTTTTTGGGGGAAAAAAAACCCCCCGCCCCCAAAAAAAAAAAAAAAGGGGGGGGGGGGGTTTTCCCCGGGGGGAAAACCCCCAAACCCCCCCCCCCCCCAAAAAAACCCAAAAACCCCCCCCCAAAAAAAAAAAACCCCCCCCCCCCTTTTTCCCCCCTTTTAAAAAAAGGGGCCCCCTTTTTTTTGGGGGCCCTTTTCCCGGGTTGGGGGGGGGGGTTTTTTTTTGGGGGCGGAAAATTTCCAAAAAATTTTCCCCAAAGGGACCCCCTTTTTTTTTGGGGGTTTTGGGGGTCCCGGGGGAAAAAGGGGGGGGGCCCCCTTTTTTTTTTTGGGGGGGGTTTTTTCCAAAAAAATTTTTTTTTTTTTTTTTTTTCCCCCCCCCCCCAAAAAACCGGGGGGGGGGCCCCCCCTTTTTGGGGGGGAAAAAGGTGGGCCCCCCTTTTGGGGGGGCCCCTTTTGTTAATTTTTTTTTTCCCCGGCCACTCCCCCCCCCCCGGGGAAGAAAAAAAAAAAAAAATTTTTAAACCCCCCCTTTTTTGGGCCCGGGGGGGGAAAAAATTAAAAAAAAAAATTTTTTCCCCCCTTTAAAGGGGAAAAATTTTTCCCCCAAAATTTTTTGGGCCCCTTTTTTTTGGGGGAAAAGGTTTTTTTGGGTTTTAATTTAAAGGGGGGGGGCCGGGGGGGAAAAAAAGGGGAAAAGGGGGGGGGGGGGGCCGGGAAAATTTTTTAAAAAAAAAAAAAGGGGGTTTGGGAAAACCCCTTTTCCCCGGGAAAAACCCCCTTTTGGCCCCCCCCCCTTTTTTCCCCCCTTTTAAGGGGGAAAATTTTTGGGCCCGGGGTAATTTTTTTTTGGGGCCCCCCCCCCTTTTGGGCCCCCGGTTCCCCCCCCCCCCCCCCCCCCCCAAAAGGGGGAAAATTCACTTTTCCCCCCGGGTTAGGTTCCCTTTTAAAAAGGGGTTTTTTTTTTTTTTCCCCCCGGGGGAAACCGGTCATTTAAAGGGCCCTTTTGGGCCTTTTTGGCCAAAGGGGGGAATTTGGGTTTTTTTGGGGGGGGGGGAAAAAGGTTAACCTCCCCCCTTCCCCCTTTTTGGGGGGTTTTTTATTTTTTTTTTTCCCCCCCCCCAAAAAAAGGGGAAAAAAAAAACCCCCCCTTTTCGGGGGGAACTTAAAACCCCCCCCCCCGGGGGGGGGCCCCCCCGGGGAGGGGGGGGGGCCCCCCCCCCCCCCCCGGGGTTTCCCCTTTTTAAACCCCTTAAAGGGGTTTTTTTTTTAAAATTTTTCCCCCCCCCAAAAACCTCCTTTTTTTTTTTTCCCCCAAAAAAAAATTTTTTTTAAAAAAAAAACCCTTTTAAAATTTCCTTTAAACCCAACCCCTTTTTCCCAAAAAAAAATTTTTTTTTCCCCGGAAAACCCCCCCCCCCCCCCCCCAAACCCCCCCCCCCAAAAGGGTTTAAAAAATTTTAAAAAAATTTTTTTTTTTTAAAAAAAAAAAAAGGGGTTTTTTTTAAAAAAGGGGGGGGCCCCCCTTCCCCCCCCCCCCCCAAAACCCCCCCCCCCTTTTTTTAACCCCAAAAAAAAAAAAAAATTTTTTTTTTCCCCCCCAAAAATTTAAAAAAAAAAAAACCCCCCCCCTAATATAACCCCCCCCCCAAAACCCCTTTAAAAAACCCCCCCCGGGGTTTTTTTGGGGGGGGGCCCCCAAAATTTTCCCCCTTTTCCCCCCCCCCCCTTTCCCCCCCTCCCCCCCCCCCCCCCTTTTTCCCCCCCAACCCCCCCCCCCCTTTTTCCCCTCCCCCAAATTTCCAAAAAAAAAAAAAACCCCCCAAAAAACCCCCCCCCCCCCCAAAAAATAGTTTTTAAACCCCCCTTTTTTTTTCCCTTTTTCTTTTTTTTAAAAAAAAATTTTTTTTTTTTTTGTTTATTTTTTTTTTTTTTTTTTTTTTTTTAAAATTTTTTCCCCTTTAAAAAACCCCCCCAATTTTAAAACCCCCCCCCCCCCCAAAAAATTCCCCCCCCCCCAAAATTTGGAAAAAATTTTTTTTCCCCCCCCTTTTTTCCCTTTTAAAAAAAAAAAAAACCCCCCCCCCCCCCCCCCAAATTTAAACCCCCCCCCAAGGGCCCCCCCCCTTTTAAGGTTTTTTTTTTTTTTTGGGGGGTTTTTTTTTTAAGGGGCCCCCCCAAAAAAAAAAAAAAAAAAATTTTTTTTTTTTCCCCCCAAAAAAAATTTTTTTGGGGGGGGGGCCCTTTTTTAAAGGGGCCCTTTTTTTGGGGGGGAAAAAGGGGGTTTAAAGAAAAAAAATTAAAAGGATTTAAAATTTAAAAATTTTTTTAAAAAAAAACCCGGGGTTTTTAAAAAACCCCCCTTTTTTTTCCCCCCTTTTTTTTTGGGGTTTGGGGGAAAAAAGGGCCCCCAAAAAAAAAATTTAAAAAAATTTTTTTTTTAAAAAAAAAATTTTTTTTTTTTTTTTTGGGGGGGGGAATTTTTTTCCCCCCCCCCCCCCTTTCTTTTTGGGGGCCCCCCCCAAAAAAATTTTTTTTTAAAACCTGTTTTTTGGGGTTTTTCCCCCAAAATTTTTTTTCCCCCTTTAAAATTTTTTAAATTTTTTTGGATTTTTAAATTTTTAAAAAAATTTTTTTTTAAATTTTCTACTTTTTAAAAAAAAAAAATTTTTGGGGGGGGGTTTTTTTTGGGTTTTTTTAAAACCCCAAAAAATGGGTTTCCCTTTTTTGGCCCCCCCCCCGGGCCTTTTTTTTTTTCCCCCTTTTCCCTTTAAAATTTTTTTGGGGGCCCCCCCTTTTTAAATTTTTTTTTATTTTTTAAAAAATTAAAGGGGTTTGGGGCCCCCCTTCCCTTTTTTTGGTTTTTTTTTTAAAAAAAAAACCCCCCCTTTTTTTTTTTTTTGGGGAAAAAATTTTTTTCCCAAAAAGCTGGAATTTTTTAAAAACCCCAAAAAAAAACCCCAAAATTTTTTTTTGGGTTTTTTTTTTTTAAAACCCCCCCCCAAACCCCCCCCCCCCTTTTTTTTAAAAATTTTTTTTTTTTGGCCCCTTTTTTTTTTTTTAAAAAAATTTGGGGCCCCCCAAAAAAAAAAAATTTTTTTTTGGTTTTTTTAAATTTTCCCCGGCTAAAAATTTAAGGTTTTTTAAAGTTTTTTAATTTTTTTTTTAAATATTTTTTTGGGGGTTTTTTAAAAAGGGGGTTTTTTTTCTTTTTGGCCCTAAGGGGGGGGCCCCCAAAACTTTTAAAAAACCCCAAAATTGGGGGGTTTTGGAGGGGGGGGCCCCTTTTTGGTTTTTTCCCCCCCGGGGGGTTTTTTTTTAAAAGGGGCCCCCCCCCTTTTAAAAAAACCCTAGTTTTTTATTCCTTTAAAAAGGGGGGGGGGGCCCCCCAACAAAAAAGGGGGGCCCTTTTTTTTTTTTAGCCCCTTTTTTAAAAATTTGTTTTTTTTTTTGAAATTTTTTTTTTTTCCCTTTTCCTTTTTTTCCCAAATTTTTTTTCCCCCCAAAAAAATTTTAAAATTTTTTGGGAAAAAAGGGAAATTTTTTCCCCCTTTTTTTTTTTTTTTTTTTTTTTTTTTTCCCAAAAATTTTCCCCCAAAATTCCCCCCCCCTTTTTTTTTGGGGGGAAAAAAACCCCCCCCCCCCGGGGGGAAAAGGGGGGGCCCCCCCCCTTTTTTAAACCCCCAAAAAAAAGGGGGAAAACCCAAAATTTTTTTTTTTTTTTTTTTTTTTTTTTTTAAAAAATTTTTTTTTTTTTTTCCCCCTTAAAACCCCAAAAAAATTTTTAAAAAAAATTTAAAAAATTAACCAAAAACCCCCCCCTTTTTCCCTTCCCCCCCCTTTTTTAAACCCCAAAAAAAAAAAAAAAAATTTTTTTGTTTCCCGGACTTTTTTAAAAAAATTTTAAATTCCCTTCCCAAATTTTTTCCCCCCCCCCCCCCCCAAAAATTTTTTTCCTTTCCCCCATAAAAAACCCCAAAAATTTTTTTCCCCCCCTTTAAACCTTTTCCCCCCCCCCCCTTTTCCCCCAAAAAAAACTTTTAAACCCCTTTCCCCCTTTTCCCCCCTTTTAAAAACCCCCCCCCCCAAAAAACTTAAAAACCCCCTTTTTTTTTCCCCCCCTTTAAAAACCAAACCCCCTTTTTTTTTTTCCCCCTTTCCCCCCCCCCTTTCCCCCCTCCCCCAAAAAAAAAATTTTTTTTTTCCCCTCCCAATCCCCCCCCCAAAAAATTTTCTTTTTCCCCTTTTTTCCCCCAAAACCCCCCCCCTTTTTCCTTTTTTCCCCCAAAAAAATTTTTAAATTTTTTAATTTTTTTTTTCCCCACTTTTTTTTTAAATTTTTTTTTTTTTTAAAAAAAAAACCCCCCAAAATTTTTTTTTTTAAAATATTTTCCCCCCCCTTTTAAAAAATTAAAAAAATTTTTTTAAAAAAAAAAAATTTCCCTTTTTTTAAAAAAAACCCTTTTTTAAAAAAACCCCCAAACCCCAAACCCCCCAAAAAAAAAATTTTTTTTAAAACCCCCCCCCTTTTTTTTTTTAAAAAACCCCAAAAAAATTCCCCCCCCCCCCCAAATTCCCCCCCCCCCGGCCCCCCCCCCCCTTTTTGGGCCCCCCTTTTAAAACCCCCCCCCCCCCCCCAAAAATTCCCCAAAAAAAATTTTTTTTTAAAAAACCCCCCCCCCCCTTTTTTTAAAAAAAAAAATAAAAAACCCCAAAAAAATTAAAAAAAAAAACCCCCCCCAAAAAAAACCCCCCCCCCGCCCCCCCCCCCCCCCCCCCCCCCCAAAAAAAAATTTTTAACCCCCCCCCCCCCTTTTTTTTTCCCCCCCCCGGGGCCCTTTTTGGTTCCCTTTTTTGGGGCCCCCCCCCCCCCCCGGGGTTTTTTTTTTCCCCCAAAAATTTTAAATTTTTTTAAAAACCCCCCAAACCCCCAAAACCCCCCAAAACCCCCCCCCTTTTTTAAAAAACCCCTTTTTCCCCCCCTTTTTTTTTAAAAAATTTTACCCCCCCTTTTTTTTTTTAAAAAAAAATTTTTTTAAAAAACCCTTTTTTTTTCCCTTAAAAAAAAAACCCCCCCCCGGGGGGGAAAAAAACCGGTTTTCCCCCCGGGGGCCCCAAAAAAAATTTTTTTTTTTTTGTTGAAAAAAAAGGGGGGCCCCCGGGGGGTAAAAAAGGGGGAAAAGGGTTTTTTGGGGGTTTCCCCTTTTTGGGGGGGTTTTTTTTTCCCCCCCGGGGTTTTGACCCCGGGGGGAAAAATTTAAAAAAATTTTTTTTTAAATTTTTTTAAAAAAAAAATTTTTTTGGGGGAAAATTAAAATTGGGGGGGGTTTTCAAAACCCCCCCGGCCCCTTTTTCCCAAATTTTTTTCCCCCTTTCCCCCTTTTTGGAAAAGGGGGGGGAAAAAAGGGAAAAAAGGAAAAAATTTTGGGTTTTTAAATTTTCCCCCCCCAAAAAAAAAAACCCCAAAAAACCAAAAAATTTTTTTTTTTTTTTTTTTTTTTTTTTTTGGGGGGGGGGTTTTTTTTTCCCCCCCCCGGGGGAAAAAAAAAGGGGGGTTTTAATTAAAATTTTTGGGTTTTGGGGCCCAAACCCAAAAAAATTCCCCCGGGGGGCCCCCCTTTTTTCAAAATTTTTTTAAAAACTAAACCTTTTTTTTTTTTCGGGGGGGGGAAACCACCCCCCCCGGGGGGGGGGCCCCCCCAATTTTAAAAAAAATTTTTCCCCCCGGGAAAAAAAAAGGGGGGAAAAAAAAAAGGGAAAAAAAAACGATTTTTAAAAACCCCTTTTTTTTTTAAAAAAACCAAAAAGGGTTGGGCCCCCGGGGGTTTTTCCCCCCCCCCTTTTTTTTTCCCCCCTTTTTTCGGGGGGTTTTGTTTTTTCCTTTTTTAATTTTTTCCCCCCCTTTTTTGGGGGTTTTTTTTAATTTTTTTTTTTGGGAATTCAATTTGGGGGAATTCTTTTTGGTTTTTTAAAATTTTTTCCTTTTTTAAAAAATTTTTTTTTTTGGGGGTTTTTTTTTTTTTTTAAAAAAAAAAAAGGGCCCCCCAAAAGGGGGGAAAACCCCCCCCCCCTTTTTTTTTAAAAAAAAAAAAAAAACCCCCAAAGAAAAAAGGGGGGTTTTTCCCCAAAAAAAAAAAGGGGGGGGGGGCCCCCCCTTTGGGCCGGGCCCCCCCTTTTCCCGGGGTTTTCCCCCGGGGGGGGTTTTGGGGGGGGGGGAAAAAAGGGGGGGGGCCCCCAAAAATTTTTTTTTGGGGGGGAAAAAAAAATTTTCCCTTGGGGAAAAAAAAAAAACCCCCCCCAAAAAAATTTTCCGGTTAAAAAAAACCCCCCTTTTTGGGGGGAAAAAGGGGTAAAAAAAAAGGGGGGGGGGTTTTTTTTTTGGGGGGTTTTTTGGGGGAAAACCCCAAATTTTGGGGGAGAAAGGGGGGAAAAAAACCCCCTTTTTTTTTTCCAAAAGGGAAAAAAAAAAAAGGGGGGGGGGGAAAACCCCCCCCTTAGGGTTTTTAACCCCGGGGGGGAAAAAAAAAAAAGGGGGGGGCCTTTTCCCCCCCCCCTTTTTCCCTTTTTTTTTTAAATTGGGGGGAAAACCCCCCCCCCTTTTGGGTTCAAAAAGGGAAAAAGGGGGGTTTTTGGGGGCCTTGAGGATTTCCCAAATTTGATTATTTTTGTTGCAAGTATTTAAAATCAGTAAACTTCAAAAATATCCTCCCTCTCCCCCACTTTTTAAAATCTTTGGAAACTTTTTGATGACCTTGGCTGTTATTCCTTCTTACTGACTGCTCTGTTTTCCTTGGGAAAAGTTAGGTCCTATAAAAAACATCCTAATACATTTGAAGTCCTTTTGTTTTGTTACAAGGTTTCCTGAGCTGAAATTTCATAGGTCAATAGTTTCAAGTATTTTGGGAGTCTAGTGAAATTCCAGCGTATACTTGTACATGCAGGAGCTATAATGGAAGTTAGTCTGTCTCCTACTTTATTCTGCTTCTTTGGCCTCATCGGAGCTTCCCTACCTCACAGTGCTTTAATCTAGTGCTAATGCCACAGTATCTAGTACTTGAATGTGAAGGCTGAGCAGAGGAGACACGAGCACAAAATGAGCTGCGACTACTTATGTTCCACTCAAGGATGTCTTGTTGTTTTCCTCCAATAGGGACCTAAGTCTGAGCACTTAACTCCATAATTAAATACTATGAATTAGTTATTGTCAGTAAAAATAAAAGAGCAGGGCTGGGGATTGGCTCATCAATTTAGAGCACTGGCTACTCTTCCAGAAGACCCAGGTCCAATTCCCAGCACCTGTGTGGTGGCTTAAAACAATCTGTGACTGTAGTCCTAGGAGACCTGACACTCTCTTCTGTTCTCTCCTGATGCACTAGTAGTTCACAGATACACATGTAGGTAAAACACCCATAGACATAAAATAATTTAAAATTTTTTTCCCTGTAAAAAGCAAAGTTAGGTATATTAATCCCTGGTAACACTTTTCATTTTCTTTTTTTTTTTTTTTTTTTTTTTGGTTTTTCGAGACAGGGTTTCTCTGTATAACCTTGGCTGTCCTGGAACTCACTCTGTAGACCAGGCTGGCCTCGAACTCAGAAATCCGCCTGTCTCTGCCTCCCAAGTGCTGGGATCAAAGGCGTGCGCCACCACCGCCCGGCCACTTTTCATTTTCTAGGCAATGCTTTTTAAGCTTCAGGTAATTCTGATATAGTTTTTTGTTGTTTTTTATTTTTTTTGTTTGTTTTTTTAAGAATTTCAGTTTTCCAGAAATTTCTGTCATCAGTTTAGACTTGTTCTTTAAAACGCCTCAAGATTAAAGGCTATAACAGTTCACATTAAAATAATCATGAAGGAAATTCTTCACGCTGATACTTTCTCATTGCACCTCTAAGTAGATTTAGCATAGCATCAGATGTTTAGCCCTAAAAAAGGGAGACAATTGTGGTTAATGTTCCCATTGGATGTCATGTTGATTCAGAGGCATGATCCAAGCTCCTGCGCTCGTCTCATGGTTGGGTCCTTGGCTCTCTGTTCAACCCACCCCACCCCCAAGTCCATGATTCTGTACTGAGGCAACAGAGAGAGTTGACTAAAAGGATGTACTTTGGAGCCAGACTTTGAGTCCTGCCTCCCTGGGTATCAGTTAAGTGACTGTGTGTATCTAACTCAAAACTCTTAAATCCCTCTCGTGCCTGCTTTCTGAACAAAAGGCTGAAGGTAATGCACCCGCTGTGTAGGGACAGCATGCAGATTACCGCAGGTAATCAATAGGCACTGAACACTTTGCAAGTACTCAGCTCAGACTCTCTCTGAGACATGCTCCTGCTAGGCTGGCCTCAGACTTTGGGCTCAAGCACTCCTCCCAAGTAGTAGGGACTGCAGGTACAGGTTACTCTCTCTGACTAACAGATATTTTAGAGGGCCATGAGGACTTCTTCCTTTCTCCCTCTGCTGGCTGTGCTTTAACCTCCCTGGTCATCATTTCCTTTTGAGCTCTCTGACACCTCACTCTCAGCAGATCCTCAATTTTAACTTTTCAGTCCTCTACTTCTTGTTTATTTATTGTTAAGAGACAAAGTTTCTATCCCTTAAAATAAAAAAACCTAAATGTTGATTTTGAAATTCTGTGGTACTAACTGCTGTTATTTCCAGTTTCACCATCTCTGCCTTCTTATTCTTCACTCCAGGACTCAGAAAACTACACAAAAATATGGCTCTTGGCCTAACATTCCTGAGAGACATCGTATACACACACACACACACACACACAGACACAGACACAGACACACACACACACACATACCTTTGCAGCCACCTCCATGTATTTCTTACATGGCTTGTGAGCCCCAACTAAAGCAGACTGCTTTCTGAGTACCCGTTCCATCCTGAGAGGGCTTCCTGTGCATGATTCTTTCCCTCTCTACCAGGTCTCTGTGTGACTTCTGATCTAAGGCTTGGGTTAGCACTCAGTCTGTCAATACCTATGTGCTAATGAGTCCACTCTAGAATAAGCACTTTTATATTTAATTTAAAAACTTATCAGATGAATTGTGGTTGTAAAAAAAGAAAAAAACCCATCCTGAGCACAATATAGAAAATTGAAGGGGAAAAGGAATCCACCATCAACATTGTAATGCATATTCTATTGGGTTTCTAAAATTATTTGTTTTCTTACTTGTATGTATTAAGTATAGGCACACATGTGGCACAGCAGACATGTACATTTCTGGAGGTCAGAGGACAACTTTCTAGGGTCAGGTCTCACCTTCTACTTGGAAGCAATGGCTCTTTTCTTTCTGGTACTCAGGCTGCTGACTGTACAGCTGTCAGTTTTATTTCTTTGCAACCTCCTTCAAAAGTTTTAATTTTATTATTACTATTAGTGTGTGTACATGATACCTGAGTGTGGACACACATGTACCACCATACATGGAGGCCAGAGTCATTAAGTCACCCAGGTCATTAAGCTTATATGTCAGATACTTTTATTTGCTGAGCCTTCTTTCCATTTCCCTCAATTTGTCTTAATAAATTGCTTTTAAAAATATGTGCCAACTACTGTTAGCTGCCTGCATAGTACATGCTACTATTCCGTACACCGAGGGGTGCGAGACCAGGACCATGTTCTCAGACTCTTTAAAAGATAATTACCATTTGAAATTTGCTTTACCTTTATTTTTATGCTTGTATTACCTGTGTGTGTTTGGTGCCTGAGGGTGTCAGAAGAGGTCATCAGCTACACTGGATCTGGAGTCACAGACAGTTGTGACGTGCAGTGTGGGCCAGAGCCCCACACGTGCTCCTAACCACTGCACCACCTTTGCAGCCTCAGACCATTATTAGCAAGAATCGGAATTAATTCACAATTAAGAAAACTGAAAGCATGTGGTGTTAGTGTGTGCTGGGACTCGAATGTGAGTGAACACAGCAGGCGCTGCTCTGCAGGTGCTTCTCCCCAGCCCTCCCAAGCCTGCTCTGCAGGTCACACACACATTCATCCATACACGCTGAGATAGAAGACAAGTTAGGGGAGAACCGAATTATAGGAAAGGTATAATAAAATCAGATGTGCCATTAAGTGGCTTTGAGCCTCTCACCCACGGAAAAGAGAATGCTAAGTAGAAGGTGAATGCAGGTGGTTGATGTTAGCGTACGTGTGTATGTAGGCCCATGTGCTCTCATGCTAGCCTGGTCTGTTGTCAGTGTGGGTTGTGATCATCTGTTCCTGTTTAGCTCCCTTGTCTAACAGAGATGCTGCTGTTGCTTACTGTTAAATTATTTAGTATATAGTGAACAATAAATTTCATCTACTGGAAGTCTATCACTGGCTGGGAGGCTGGAGCTGCTCTATATTGTTCAGTATCCAGTGCAGGTTCCTTGTATTCTGATAATTCATAAGAATTTTAACCTTGTCTGGTGGTGGTCCACACCTTTAATCCCAGCACTCTGGAGGCAGAGGCATGTGAATGTCTTGATTTCGAGGTCTACAGAGTGAGTTCCGGGACAGCCAGGGCTACCCAGAGAAACGCTGTTTGGAAAAAGAAAAGACAAAACAAAACTGATCGTAAGCTCAGTTTGGCTATAACACAAATGAAAAGGGCAGAGCAGATTTGGCTCCATGGCACCAGCTTTATGCCAAGCACATGTAGCTCAGACTGGACTCTGTCGTGGTCCTGCTCCTACGTGGGAGCTGTGGGGCTCCCCGTCAGCCGAGAGGGCAGTGCTGTCTGAGCCTCTAGGAGTCTGACTCATACCAGAGGATTCAATAACGCAATATGTAGTAACTCCTGCTTCTCTTATTAGAGAACGCTGCTGTAGCATGTACATGATTTCCAGGTAAACAGATAGCCAGGGAGACAGCTCAGCTTGGTGACGTGCCTGCTGTCCAAGCATAAGGACCCCATGTAAAAAGGATGGGTTTGGTGGTGCTTGCTTGGAACCCCAATACTGGGGAGGCAGAGACAGGAGGATGCCCTGAGGCTTGCTGGCTACCCAGCCTACTACCTAGCCTACTTGGTGAGCTCAAGCCAGTGAGGTACTTTGTCATACCTGGGGAGTGACAGCTGAGGTGGACCTCTGGCTCCCCTCCACTTGCATTCTGACTTACACGGGAAAAAAAATCTGAAATAAGCCTGGCAATCTGAGGTAGTAGTCCATTCATTGCTTGTTAATAATCCCTTTAAACCTTAATGGCTTACATGTTACTGGTGAGAGAACTACCCTCCCCTGCTTCCTCCTGTAAACAATAAAGGGTCACTAGGAGGCTGTGTAGGTAAGAGCTGCTTTGAAGTTTCAGGTGAAGACACTAACAGTAACACTCAGAGTAAAGGCCAGTATGAGATCTCCTTACTGAAAAAAATCCCTAGTGACTTTTCTTAAATGTGCTCCCACAGAGAAAGCAAAAGCCTCCAACGGCTGTGTGCTGATCCACTGCTTAGCCGGGATTTCTCGCTCTGCCACCATTGCTATTGCCTACATCATGAAGAGGATGGACATGTCTCTAGATGAGGCTTACAGGTAAGGACAGGGACATGCCTCACGGGACTTGCTTTTCGTTTACCCTGAAACAGAGGAGCACAGAGAAAGATGATTTTGGTCACACTTATTACAGGTTCCTGGTGATTCCCAGTCTTGCAGAGGCTGAGGAGTGTGGCTCTGCTTAGCTGTCATTCTTGTCACATGTGGTGTTCCTCCTCATCTGCTTTTGAGTAATAGATCAGGAAAGCTTCCTCCTCTTCCCTTGACAGAGGAGCATGGCCTCCTCTGACTGGCAAGTGGAGGAAGCAGCTCTTGCACAAGCCTCTGAGTCTGCTCTGCCTGACTGTACTGCAGAGATGGAAAAGCCGACACTCGTGTATAAAATCTGAGGAAAACTTCTAATTGGCTAGACTTTACACATAGTAATTTTGAGTAGGCTGCCCTCTCCTTCTATCTCAGAAAGGACACAGAGTGGCAGGGCTGCTGAGGACTTGAATTGTCTTTGGTGACAAATGAGACTCTGTTGACTGCATGCTCTATTGACAAGAAGTAGTTGGTTTTCCTAGGAGAAAGAATAAGAATATAGATGCATGCACCATGTTGGCGTATTTTGATATTGGAGTTTCTCACAATGTAAGTTTTGGAATAATGAAACTTAGACAGCTTGTCTTCCTGGGTGCTGGAAAGGGAGAGGTCCTCTTTCTGTCTGCACTACCTCTCCCCAGTTAGGCCTGTCTCTGTGTCCTTCTGCTTAAGCTCAAGTCAGGTGGGGAGGCCCACACACTTATATCTCATTACAGTTTTATTATGTGGGTTTTCAGGTTGGACCCAGGCATTGGATAGTCCAAGGTTCGAATCCTGCTCCATCGTTGAGTAGCTGTGTGGCTTGGGACAAGTGAACTTAAGGACTTTGCAGCCTGATGTAGATAAAGCAGGTTGGACTGAGTAACTCAGTACAGCAGCACAATGCTTAGCACCCAGAGATCACTTTGTAACTGACTTTCTAACATTTTGAGTATAAAAGGAACTCCAGAGCTGGGTGCTCTGACACTGTGCCATCTGGTGCAATCTCTTTATGGGAAATGTCCTGAGAAGTACGCATGGCCGTGGAAGAGGGAACACTGGAATGTCAAAGCTGCTGAGTGCTTAGCATTGCTGTGCTGGTGTGTATGTCAGGGAACAAGTGAGCAGGGCATTTCCTAGGGTTTCAACTGCGTGGGAAGCCTTAGCTTCTTGGAAATAAGGAGCCTAGACGTACCCTCTAGCATGCACCCACCATGCTACACCTCCATCTTAACGCTGGAACTATACCTGAGTCCTCTTCCAAAGCATTGGGAAGGTGTAGTAATGCCCTGTCCCACTTTCTCCTAGTATCCTCAAAACAAAGTGCAGTTGTAAAACTCAGGGGTTTTGTTTTGTCCTCTCTATAGATTTGTGAAAGAAAAAAGACCTACTATATCTCCGAATTTTAATTTTATGGGCCAACTCATGGACTATGAGAAGACGATTAATAACCAGACTGGAATGTCAGGGCCGAAGAGCAAAGTCAAGCTGCTGTACCTAGACAAACCCAGTGAGCCTGTACCTGCGGCCTCAGAGGGAGGATGGAAGAATGCACTGTCTCTCGGGCCACCCTGTGCCAACTCTACCTCAGAGGCATCGGGGCAAAGGCTTGTGCATCCTGCAAGTGTGCCCAGCTTACAGCCTTCACTCTTAGAGGACAGTCCACTGGTCCAGGCGCTCAGTGGGCTCCAGCTGTCCTCAGAGAAGCTGGAAGACAGCAGTAAGCTCAAGCGTTCCTTCTCTCTCGATATCAAATCTGTTTCATATTCTGCCAGTATGGCAGCGTCCTTACACGGCTTCTCATCAGAGGATGCTTTGGATTACTACAAACCTTCTTCTGCACTGGATGGGACCAGCAAGCTCTGCCAGTTCTCCCCCGTTCAGGAGGTATCAGAACAGACTCCAGAGACCAGCCCGGATAAGGAGGAGGCCCACATGCCCAAGCAGCCCCAACCTACCAGGCCTTCCGAGAGCCAGATCACACGGTTGCACTCCGTGAGAACCAGCAGTAGTGGGTCCACCCAGAGGCCCTTCTTCTCGCCACTGCATCGGAGTGGGAGTGTAGAGGACAATTACCACACCAACTTCCTCTTTGGCCTTTCCACCAGCCAGCAACACCTCACCAAGTCTGCTGCAGGGCTCGGCCTCAAGGGCTGGCACTCAGATATCCTGGCTCCCCAGTCCTCTGCCCCGTCCCTGACCAGCAGTTGGTATTTTGCTACAGAGCCTTCACACTTCTACTCTGCTTCAGCCATCTATGGAGGCAGCACCAGTTACTCTGCCTACAGCTGTAGCCAGCTGCCTACTTGCACTGACCAAATCTATTCTGTTCGTAGGCGGCAGAAGCCTAGTGACAGAGCTGACTCGAGGCGGAGCTGGCATGAAGAGAGCCCTTTTGAAAAGCAGTTTAAACGCAGAAGCTGTCAGATGGAATTTGGAGAGAGCATGATGTCAGAGAACAGGTCGAGGGAAGAGCTGGGCAAAGTGGGGAGTCAGTCTAGCTTCTCAGGCAGCATGGAGGTCATCGAGGTCTCCTGAGAAGACCATGGAACTTCTGTTCACAAAATAGTCCCTGTAAATCTGAAATATGTATATGTACATCATATATATTTTTGGAATATAGAGCTACGGTATAGAAACAACAGATGGATCAACACAGTTGTTCTCTCAGCACCTGCACTGAGAATAGCTAACTCTCAGAAAGGAGCGCAAGGGTAGACGTTAGAATTCTCCCAGCCAGGAGAAGAGATTTTGTTCAGTGAATTGCACATCTTCCTGTTCCTGCAAAAGCAAGAGTTTTGTTTGTTTGTTCGTTGTTTGTTTTTAATGTTAGAGGGCAAAATCCCTCCCATTTTCACATGCAACAGAGGTCTCAGAACTCATCTCTGTCCAGGCCCTTCCCTAGTGCACCTTCGTGCTAAGACTGAGCCAGCTGTGGGTCAGGTGGGAAGCCCCTCCTAGGGACAGACCCTAATGGTAAATCCAAGGGAAATGAGCCTGTCCAAAGCTGAGTAGTAAACCCAAGCTTAATGACAGCTGAAGGGTACGGACGTCATTCTGCTGGATGAACTATTAGGAGCCTTGCCTAGATCTACTTAGAACCAATCCAGTACCTCAGACAAGATATTTGGGGCCATCACCACTACCATGTCTAGTAGACCATTTTCTAGGCATTGTGACTAAGTAGGTAGCTTGTCACTTTCCAGACAAATTCATACTGTCTATGCACAACATCCCAGTGGGCCTGTTGCCCATGTACCCCTCCTGTCAGCTTGAATGAAGAGGGGAAACCAGCTAGAGTTTAGCTTAGCCAGAAACTGGGCAGTCAGATAGCTTAGGGACTTAAGTCGGGGCTGGAACACTAAACAGTCTCCCTCCCTCCTTATAGTAATACAAGAATTATCGAAAGTGGGATTGTTGATTCTTCAGGTGACCACAGACTTGGTTTAGAGATAAACATGAATCACTGGCTTGGTAGCGGAGTGACACGGCGTGACAGAACCTTCAGGTTCTCAGCCGAAACAGATGCTTTTCACTTGTTTCATGTCCTGGAATAAAACTATGGGAAGACTTGGGAAGGTAAAACCTGAAGCAGGAAATGGATTTCCTTGGCTTTTTTTCTCTATGGTATGCAACCAGTGTAATGATTCTAGAATCTTCTTAGACCTCCAAACTTACCATGGACTTTGGTAAGCAAGAACTAGTCAGAATAAAACATACTAGAAAGGTTAAGAAGGGGTTGCTGAATTCTGTTTAGCTTTGAACACAGAGCTTTTCCAAAGCTATCCCAGCATGCTTTCCGAGAAAGGGACATGTCAGAGTGAAGGACCATGGTGGTTTCTGGGTCCCTGGCATACAATCACTGTGTAGACTCAATCCTGGCAGCTGAGAATAAGAGGTAAGAAGAGCAAGTGTGTACACGACAGTACGTATCTGCCTTTAAACTTCCTGGCTTGTGTTGTATCCTCTAGAGTACAGTCCTCCTTACAGCCTTAATTCACTCACGTCAGCAGGGTGTGGGTGGGGGGTAGATGTTGTCTTTGTTCTTTACTGTAAGTGTAGCTAGGGGCTGACTCATATCTCAGGTTTTTCTATGTTAGTGAAATGGATGGTCCTTTGACTAGGATGTGACTTAATGTTTCCTATAGTGATTGCTAAAACCGGCATAGAATGACGTGCTTTGAAGCTGACGGGCTTGATCGTGAGGAGGATTGTGAGCCTCACGGACATACTGTTCTGTACAGATGAGCTGTGTGTGGGCATAAGATGAAGGCAGAGCAGACACTGCACAGGGAGCACGCTGCCACTCTGAGATTCTGTTCAGCAATCTGTGTTTAGATCTATATCAAAATATCTAAAGTTCTCAAAGCTTCACAGTCAATTTTGATACATTGTGTACACACACTTAGTATGTAACAATCCACCTTCTTAAAATCTGGTCACACCACTAAGACACGATTTAAGAATGAAAGCAACAGCTCCAACATGAAGTATGCTCCAGGAGGATTGGGGATTTGGCTTCAGTATCTTTGGGGCAGTGTATTGTCTAATGTCCTGTGTCGTGTAGGGAGGTGCTCTCTGGGCTGGTCCCTTCTGTGCAGCTGATAGTCATACGCTACAGCTGTCAGTCCTTCATCACTGTCTTGTCATCAGTTCTTAGGATGACAACGGCCGTGTTGAAAGGGCTTGCCTCTGAGGCACACTGTGGATAGTGTAGTGGTTCGGTCTCCTCATGTAAGCACAGGGAAGCCTGAAGTCTACTGGGATGATGCAAAGTGATTTTAATGAGCAAAACTAGACTGAGAAATGCTGGAAACTGTTTAGACCATTTATAAAGTTAGAATGGGAAGACTGTATAAATGTTTAATATGAACATAGTGTTCTTGGAGTAAGGCAAGCTGTTGAATGGTTCACTTGTGCATTTCTCATTTTGAAGTGTCATGTATGTTAATATGATGAAATAAAATCAAAACTGGTACCTGTTTATACATCAGTGTGAGAAGTGACCTCTCTGCAGCTCTCACCCTTGGTGGGAACCACTGTCTTAAGTTGCAAAAGAAGGGAGTCACAGAACCACAAGTGTTAACCATTTAGAATGGAGGTGGCAGCTTGTGCCATTCACATGGACCAGAGGCAGGTGCTGTTCTGTGTTCCCTATCCCAAGCACACACTGAGGAAGCCTTCCTACCTGCCCGATTTCAGGATACACAGAGACAGCTGCCCGTATGTCCACCTACTCAAACAAAGGATTCCAGAGTCCTTACAGGAGAAACTGAGGAGGATGGCCTTTAGACTGTTCTCAGAAGCTAAAATGAGGCTCAGGTGCTGGAGTGCTTACTTCACATTCATGAGGCGCTGAATTTGATTCCTAGCACTGTATAATCCAGTCATGGGAAATGATGGAAATCCCTGCACTCGGGGTATAAAGGCAGAAACCTCCCAAGTTTATGGTTAGCTGTGGCTACACCGTGGGTAAGGAGGCCTGACTACTTAATGAGACCCCATTTCAAGCAACAAAAAAAACTGTTCCCATGTTATATATACCTTAATGACATTTGATCATATGAGAAACTTAGCCTCACCAGTTTAATCCAAAGTACACACTAAAGATGAAATGCTGCTGTCACTACAAGGCAGACAGAATGGCTATAAAGGAAACCATGGGCCAGTGCGACCGCTCAGCAGGTAACGGTGTGCCACACAAACCTCACACCCTATTTTCAAGATCGCCAGAACCCATGTCAAGATAGAAGAAAACAATTCCACAACATTGTGTGAACTATAAACACACACCCACGGGGGGTGGGGGGCAGCCAGGACTACTACACTGAGACTACTGCTGGGAATGCAGCTCAGTGCAGAGTGCTTACCTAGCATGTGCAAGGCCCTGGGTTTGATTCACTAGCACTTGAACCAAAGAAACCACCAAACTCAAACAAAATCAAACCGTTCCTGTTCTAGCCTGTGGTGTTCCTGAAACTCATTTTATCAAAGATTTACTCTGCAGACAACACGGCTAGGTATCTAGGTTCACAGTATATTTTATATTCCAAGTTAACTGCTAAAAGGAGGCAAGAAATATACATACATAGACATGAATATCTGCATAGTATGTATACATGATTACTAATGATACAACTATAAGGGAAACAAAGATATGTCTTAGGGTTTCTGTTCCTGTGATAAAACATCATGACCAAAAGCAACTTGGGGAGGAAAGGATTTTTTTTGCCTTACACTTCCACATCATAGTCCATCACTGAGGGTAGAAACTCAAAACAGGGCAGGAAGCTGAAGGCAGGAGCTGATGCAGGGGCCATAAGGGAGTGCTGCTTACTGGCTTGTTCCTCTTATAGAACACAGGACCCAGGGTTGGTACTGCCCACAGTAAGTGAGCCGAGCCCTCCCACATCAACCATCGAGCCAGAAAGTGCACTTCAGACTTGCCTACAGGTTAATCTAGTGGGAGCATTTTCTCAATTGAAGTTCCTTCTTTAAAAAGGAGTCTGTGTCAAGCTCACATAAAAAGTAGCCAGCATACTCTTAATGCCCTAAGAGTATAATAGGCTTTTTTTTTGGGGGGGGGGGGTTGTTTTTGTTTTGAGTATCAGGTTCCACTGTAGTCTAGATTGTCCTTGAACTCTGTGCCCAAGATGTCCTTGAATATACAGTGATCTTCCTGCTTCAGTCTTCCAATCACTGGGACGAGAAATGTGCACCACCAGACTTTTATCACTTACTTTAACACAGCCCAACATGGATAAAAAACACCTGCACATTTAACAAGAGTGAAAGCCAGCTTCAGTTTCCCCTCACTGTAGTAAAGAACAGTAGTGCTCTCTTTGTCCCTAAATACAGCAAGCACACCACAGGGAAGCAAAATAGGGTCTTAGAGGCACAGTGGAACTCTGGTTTACAAAGCAAGGAGGGGAGGGAGGGATACCTTGGGAGCTTACTGGCTAAAAAGAACAAGATGCCTCCAAGTGCTGGGTGTGGTGGCGCCTGTCTGTTATCCTAGCACTTGGGGAAGAGACCAGAACATCAGAAAGCCAAGATCATCCTCAGCTACAGACTGAGTTCAAGGCCAGCAGCCTGGGTTACATGAAACTCTATCTCAAGAACCAAAACAAATGAATTAGATCACAGGCTAAGCAAAGTAAAGTTGGAGGTGGCACCTGATTCCTGTATTGTTCACCAAACTCTGTGGACAACTGGCCCTTCTTTCTTTGAAGGTTTATGATCAGATCTCTATGCACAGAGTTGGATTCCAAATATTCCAGAAACTCAGGGAAGGACAATGATGGTGGTGGCTTTAGAAATGCCTCCTGCCATTCAAGGTGAAAAAACCCTGAGTGCCCACTGCATAACTGTTTAACTTTCTGCCAGTTTGAAACTCAGAAGAAAAAAGGAAACACTATTTCTGAAGGTAAATGGGCTCCATTTAGCCATACCACATATCCAAATCCTGTGTGGGAATAGCACTAAGCAGTATGAAATATCAAAAATAGCATGAACACTATGGGGAAAAAAGATCAATGAATCAGAACTCAGCCTGGAACTAAAGACTCGATTATCTGACAACTGAACACACAAGTGAGACAGACACAGAATATACTGCAACCACCTGGAGAGTTACTCAATGCAGGCTGCCACTTCCTTCACCCTGGCATGCTCTAGAGACCTCGGGGGATTTAATAGGTTTCTGAGCTACAGGACATCTGTTTTAAATTGTACCTCCCAGGAGATTGCTCTAGAAATGGCTGAAACTCAGTCATGAGAAAACATTGTAAAGACCACCTTCACCACGGAGCTCAGCAGAGGTAAAATGATGGCCCCACCCCCAGCGTGAGCAGCATCTTCCCAAACTGTCAGCCCACCTTCCCTCCTTCCGTGTGAGGGATGGAAGCATCAGCCCCCAAGAAGGGAGGCAGAACACAGCCAAGAGCCCAGAAAGTGTTGGGCCCTGCCTGGTACTTCCAATGTTAGTATACTTAGTCACTGGGAACATACTAGACATATCACCTCAGCAGTGAGGGACGCAGGGGCAGGAAGCAGCCGCAGGTCAGCTTAGCCTAGTAGTGAGTTCCAGGCCAGCTAGACGTACATGGACCCTGTTTTAATCCCTATCCCCTACAAAAAGAAATTACTAGACATTACTATTTTTCCCTACCTCTTATTTAATCTTTTTCTTCTCTGTAGTTCAAATATTCATGCCATTCAACTGTCTTATGCCCTGTGTTTAATTTGGGTTCTAAGAACATTATAAGTTAATATCTGATTAAGAAACAGGATTTTTAGGGCCTGGTAAGATGGCTCTGTGGGTAAAGGTGCTTATCATGCAAGCCTAGTTTGTTCCCCAGAATCCACATAACTATGGAGAAAGAGAACCAACTCCACAGTTGTCTTCTGACCTCCAAGCATGCACTATGGCAGTCCTACTCACACAGAACATATCATATACACATCACAATTAATAATAAAGAAAATTACAAATTAAAAAACAAGATTAGGATCAGATCAAGTTTAGCTGCTACGCAATAAATTAATCAGATTCATTTTAATTTTATAAAAACACTAAGGCTATTCTGACACTGACAGAATCTCTCTGGATTCTGGAGGAATACAGGGAAGAAGGTGGAGGCGGCAGACCCCCAGCCCTGCCGACCCTGCAGACCCAGCTCTTAGCTTCAGGCCTGTCCCCTGCACTCACTGCATCTCTTCCTTCCTCAGAACTCCTGTGATGGGCAGAAGCTCTTTCCCCAGCTTCATGCCCTACAGACGTCAATGGCGGGCAGGGGCTCGATAGCCTCTTTGGTGTCCCTGGCAGACCGGTGTCGGGCAGTGGGTCTCTGCACGAGAGAAGGACAGCCTCTGGAGGGTGGGAGCAAATGTCGGTGCAAACCTTGTCATGGTAGCCAAGGTCTGCAGGGCTGACAGAAGCCTGAGGTCTGTATGGAAAAGCAGGTTCTAATGGGAAACACCTTCATGAGTGGATGAAGGCAGTCTTCAGTTTCCAGTGACCCACGAAAGGGGCGTGGTACTGGAAAAATAAAAAGATGGTGTTCTGGCAGGACCTCCCTGACGTGATGGGTGCCATTGGGTGCCAACAGTAACTGGAACCAGTTAGAGCTTATATTTACAACCACAAATCAGAGAGCCTGCGGAAAGTCTCACAAGGCGCCAAGGAGAACAGTTTCTTAACATTTTCTCCAGTTTCGTTTCAGTAGCTAGACAACCTACACTTTGAATTCAAAAAAATCCGAGCAAAATAAAAATAACTCTTGATGCAAAGTTCCTTACAGAATTCCCGGGAATTCAACTGTCCCAACTTCGGTTATGAAGAACGACCACACAGGAAAGTCCACGTGGGCCAGCCACACCTAGGCTGGCATCAGGGCCCAGGCGAGGCTGGAGGAGCTGCGCCTGCGCCGGAGGTGCCGCTAGTGCCGCTCCCGCTCCGGCCTCATGCTGAAGGGCTCCAGGCGCTCGGCCTCCGGCAGCATGCTGTTGAGCCTCTCCATCAGCGGCACCGTCTGGTCGATGCCCATCTGGATGCGGCGCAGGATGGCTGACATCTCGTTCACCTTCTGGATCTGCTCTGCATACTTGGCGTATCTTTTCTGGCGCTCCTGCATGAAGCAAAAGAGGGTTTCCACGGACAGATCCATCTGCAGGAAGTAAACAGAGGCAACGCATTACACTCTGCTCAACACGTCGTCTAGAGCACTGCTTCTCAACCTTTCACAGGGGCCGTTTATCAGATTTCCTGTATCCCACACATTTACATGACGATTCCTAACAGTAGCAAAATTACTGTTATGAAGTAGCAATGAAATAGTTTTATGGTTGAGGTCAACACAACATGAGGAGCTGTATTAAAGGGTCGCAGCATTAGGTAGGTTGAGAACCACTGGGAGGGCTAGGTGTCCTGCCAGAAGTCGGAGGCAGTGGCCATCCTGAGGACTCCTGAGACCTACTATGGGATACTTGGAGTGTGTGCTCCTCATTCCCTGTTGAGACTCTCGAGCTTTCTGCCTATGGAAATGCTGTACCATGTTCCCTGTCTCTTATGCTGCTGCATTTATGTTTGGCCTGCTGAAGTGAACAGACCCTTCCTGCTGTGTCACCACCAGTCCCAGAATATGCTGTCTAGGCTGCAGCCTACAACTACCAGGCACTGTCCCCAGCTTGAGTGTGCAGTGGGCTTTACCACACAGCTGTGCATGCCCCACTCCACACATCGTATGGAAATGACTCACACAGTTCTTAGACCGTTGTAGACCATCTCTGTCATCAAAGGACACACAGCTGTAACCAGAGTTGTAGGAATGACAGAATTATACACAGATATCTAACCCGGGACTCATGCTACAAATTTCTCACATCCTTAGGTCTTCATCTCTCCTCCTCCCAGAATGACTCTGGTGAAGCTATGATCAGTCAGGGAAACTACAGCGAAGACACAGCTCCTATGCCAAAGCCCAACATGCCAACTGTACCCCCAGCCCACGAGGGAGACTAGAACATCATACAAACTGCACACTGCTGGGAATGCCCTTCTCTCTGCTGGGCACATCTGTCACTGGTAAAGATAAAGGAGGGCACTAACTGTGTTTTGCATGCCTGCACCCCTCTTCAAGGACCCCACATCTACCCATGCACCCTTCCC
This sequence comes from Mastomys natalensis, assembly GCA_021653895.1. Lineage (NCBI taxonomy): Eukaryota > Metazoa > Chordata > Mammalia > Rodentia > Muridae > Mastomys > Mastomys natalensis. The sequence continues at coordinate 533,213 of JAJTUV010001637.1, read as the reverse complement.
TTCCCATACACTTACACTTCTGAGACTCTCATTGCAACAACAATGAGAGTCCCCATTCGGGTGGACTGCAGTTTTATTCTGAGCAAGCCACCAGGTCTTCTCTATCTCTGAGCTTTGAAGACCAGCTGAAGAAGTACTAATGCTGTCTGTCTGTCTATCCATTCTCCTTCTCCCTCCCTAAACTTCTAAACATCACTACAGCTGTCCTGTCATCTCCTGTTTCCCTCCTCCCCAACCTCTCCCTTCCTGCTGCATGCTGGAGCGCAGGATGTCTTACCATGTAGAGCCTCTGAAAAGTTTTGACAAAAATGAGAGGTCAAAGCCAGGACCAAGGAAAGCCAACCCTATTTTTACACAGTGAAACTGGGGGTGGGAGGGAGAAGGAGAATGGACAGACAGACAGACAGATGCATTAGTACTTCTTCAGCTGGTCTTCAAAGCTTAGAGATAAAGAAGACCTGGTGGCAGAATCAGAACAAAACCGCAGTCCACCCAAGTGGGGACTCAGTATGGGCGTCTTCAGAGGAGATGCCTACACACCACTCAGCTCTTAGGAAGCAGTATGCCAACAGCTCAGTGCCACTGCTGGCCTCTGTCAGGGCCTGCCAGGATGCCCCAAAATAAGTCCCTTGGGAGGGGCAACAGCCTTGGGAAGATATAGCCAGGACAGTCACTCAACAGCTCAGACGCTGCAGTCTTCTCCAGTCATCATGTTATCTACCTTGCTGGGAGATCCCCTGCTCCCCATCCTTGGCTCACACAGGGACAGACACATGAGTCAGACATAGGAGTTTACCTGAATTGATCTCAAAGGCTCCTGTGGGCCATGGCTAAGGTGCTTGGCAATCAACTCACTGACTCTGACCAAAGCTCAGTGGTCTTACAACCATCTTGTGAAGTGTTTGTTCAGATGCACACACTTCCCTGATGGCCCCATGTCCAGCTGGGCACATAGATACTGCCTAGTGGAATGACACCACTGGGTGAACAGTGCATACACCATTCCATACACGTGACTCTCAGGACATGCCTTGTGCCATGCTGGCTCCCACCGTCAGAGACACTCAAAACCCAGACTCCTTCTACCCACACCATTCACTGCGCACACTAGCATGACTTTCCACTGTCAGCTAACATGACTTTACTGTTCCAGGAAACACAGGCAGACCCAGAAATTGAAAAGTCACAAGTAACTAGGTTACAGGAACTTCTACAAGAAACCCCAACTATTTAAACAAGCAGTTTGATTTTCCAATAACAGTGAACTCCTGTTTATTCCCCATAACTTGTGTTTGAAAACCCTCGCCCTGCTGTGGTCCTGTGCCTGTGTGCTAGTCTGCTCTGGTAGATGTGTCCATCACAGCCGCCTCTGGGAACTTTCCTCAGTTGCCAGCTGGTAGTGAGCTGCTCATTGTCTCCCTAGTTCTTCCTCTTCTGTTGCAGCTCACGGAGATCATGTATGTCATGCCCATGGGCTGGCACGGAGGTAAATGACAAGAAGTCCGTGGACTTTGTGGGGAAGAGCTTCTGTCTGGCTGAGAGAGAAGCAGTCTCTCATTTTACATAAGTCTCTGCAATGTCAAGGTTCTGCAACACCAGCACAGTAAAGAGGTGATGCAGCTGTCCTCAAGAGCTCACGGTTCAGTTAACCCTGTCTTCAAACCTTGTCCTCCACACCACATACTGTCTCTGGTAGCAGGATGTTCCCAAGGACCGCCATACACACACCATAGTATATGTGTACCCCACACATGCATAAATATAAAAGAAAAAAGAAAAAGCCAAGCCACATGCAAAAAATATTCACAACACATATTTAACAGATTTACATCCAGAAAACCAATTAGTATTGGCAATTAATGTTAAAAAAATAAATCCATCAAGTCCTATCAGGACACCAGGGACATTCTGCATAGATACAAGAGAAGCGCTCCTGAACCTGGATGAGCCAAGTGGAACCTGAGCAGAGTGGCCCTGGAGGAGATGGCAGAGCTGGAGGCGTTAGGATACTTGACTCCAGGATATACGATGAAGCCATAGAAGTCAAAACAGACACACCAACTGATGGACAAAACAAAGCCCAGAAATAAATCCATGTGTTTACAAAAGAGTAGTCAGCCTAGATGTTCATCAGGAGGTGACTGGTCCAGTACAGGGCAGACACACAGGAGAGTCTGTTTGGCTGTAAGAATGAATAAAAGAATGGACTTGTGTCATCTGCAAGGAAGCAGATAGAACTGGAGACTGTCATCTTAAGCAAAGTAAGCCAGGCTCAGATGCATGTTTTCTCACATATGCAGAATCGAGAGGATTTTCTTTGTCTTACCACTATAAAAACTTCACAAAGCTGTTACCAAACTGAAATATGGCATTTGGAGTAACCTAAATCTGTGTTCCCAGACCACAGTCATGAATATCTGGCTTTCAGAATAAACTCTTATTCTCTGAGGTGAGAGCTTTGTTTTCACATGATCATAAAATAAAGCTCTACGGAGTGTGACTCTACTTTGTTAAACATCAAGTGACTGTGTTCTCTGTTCTGAACTTCTGACCTGTGAAATCTTACAGCCTACTGCCCCTTCAAGTTTCCTGACAGAACTACCTCACACCACCAAAGGAACCAAGTCCTAGTTACCCACAAGTCCTTCCTGTTCTTTTTTGTTATCAGTTTGGAGTACCAAGGACAGGCCCACGACCCACGCTGGGTACATGCTCTGACCCTGGCCCCAAGTCTCTTTAGTCACCATTTTCAGCTTTGAATATAAGCCAACTCCTATAAAAACATTGATCAGACCCAACATAACAATAAAAATGTAAGTGCACACAAGTGCATGTGTTTTTAGAAATATTTTAGCAGTGTTAGGGATAGACCCCAGGGCCTCACACAATCTAGGCAAGCCTGAGCCGTCTCCCCGACCCTCACACAATCTAGGCAAGCCTGAGCCGTCTCCCTGACCTTATAAGACATTTTGAAAAGATGCTGAACATAAGGCACAAACCTTTAAACCCACACTGGAGAGGCAAAGGCAGGCAGGTGTCTGAGTTCAAAGCCAGCCAGTGACATAGTGGCACCCCAAAACAAAAACAGACTTCCTTTTTTTAAAAAACAATACTTAAATGAAAAGGAAATATGAACTGGATCTTGTGTTATACATCTGTAGTCTCAGCACCAAAAAGACAGGAAGGCTGGCCAAGCTTAGAAGACTGAAGCCAGCTGCGTATCATACCAAGACCTTATCACAAAACAAAATAAAACAAAACCAAAAACCACTTATGGGCTTAATTGAGAAAATATGTAAAAGTTGATGATTCTTCACATCATTTAAAAATAATGTTTTAAAAAGTAATGTTCAGTCTTTAATGTGATGTCTATGTTAACTCAAGATCAACTGTGATTGGTCTCAGCAGAGAGCTCACCTTCTCTGCACATACCCCTCCCCAGGAGAGCACATTAGGAAGAGGAATTAGGGAACAGAGAAGATATCAGGAAGATGGTGGGCACTAGGGAGCATAGGCATGGGGAGAAGGCTGGCTGAGCAATGGCTGCCGTCAGCTTCTCAGCTCCACCTCCACCCCAGCTTTGTTCCCTCTCTGGATAGACAGTGCAAAACCATGCAGGGACGCACGACTCGGCTCTCTTCCTGAAGAGCTGAGAGGGAAAATGACAATCACTCAGTGAACTGTGAGGTCAGCTACAGTCTCCTGGGCCCTGGCCAGGACCAGATTTGCCTATTTGTTGATGGGTGTTCTCAACACAAACCAGTTTTTTCCTGAGTTTGTTGTGGACCCAAATATAAGTGGCTGTGGTCTGAGAACAGATTTTGGTTACCCCAAATACCATGCTCTACTGTAATCATCTAATAAAGTTATGAAGTTTTTATAGTAAAGGCAACAAAGTTCTAAGTCAAGACACTTCTTAAATACATGGGTGGGAACATGAGGTAGGTGAGGAAACCTCTGCCACAGGTCTCAGATATTCTCTGACAGACATTCTTAGCATCCAGGTTCCTAGAAGCTAGTGGTCTGTCACTTTATTGCCACAAAGTATCTGAGGTTAGAAGTCGTAGATTTAAACCCTTGCTACTTGACTAGCATCCAGAAATCAGTCTTAGCTTCTACTTTCTAAACTGAGGAATGAAGCACCTACCTCTTACATCCCACGGTAGTGATATTAAAGTTATAGATGAGGGCCGGAGGGACAGCTCGGTGGTTTAAAAGTGTATCGATCTTCCAGAAGACCTGAGTTTGATTCCCAGCACCGATGTCAGTTCACAACCACCTGTAACTTTAGCCCAAGATGATCCAATGCCCCAGATCCACATACCCATATATGGCATAGTATACACATATACACAGAATTCAACATTTTTAAAAGATGCAAATGAGATGATATATGCAAATGTGACTTTTAAACAGAGCTATAAACTACAAGACATTCTTCCAGCAAGTCTCACTGAATGGAGATTTGTTTCTCACAACACTCAAAGTTAAATTCCTAAATTATATGAGCACATCCAAAGAAGGCTGCTTTAACACTGACCTTCCTTCAGAGCATCTGCTTAGAGCTGCAGTTAGCAAAGCTACAGCATTAGCACTCCCTGTAGGCAGAATCTAGAGGCGTGGTTACAGTCTACTCATTTCCCCAAAGAAGACAGAACCAGCCACAAGCCCATGAGAAGATGTCAATGTCTCTGGTCATTTGGGAAAGGAATATCAAGTCATACAGACTACTTCTCATCCACTAGGAGGCCTAAAACCAAAAGACATAGAACAGCAAGGGCCAGAGATGGTGTGGAGAACAGTAACCCTCACCCCTCCTGCAAAATGGCATGGCCACTTCAGTGACCCATTTGACAATTTCTCAAAAAGTTAAGCAGAGGGTTATGACTAGTCAGTAGTTTAACATCCAGGAAACTACATGAGGAAACCAGAATATGCACGACCCTACACATCAGTATTCACAGCACCGCTCTTCATAGTAGGCAGACCCAGAAATAACGCAAATGTCCATCAGTGTAGAATGGACAGCAAACTGTGGTATGCCCATAGACCAGAGGACCATTTGGCCATCAAATGAAATGAAATGCTCACAGAAACTATTACTGACTTAGATAAACCTCAGCTGTGTTATACTCAGTGAAGGAAACATGACACAAATGGTTACAAATCACAGGATTACTTTCACAAGTAAGGCCCCACATGGGCAATGTATAGAAATACAGTAGACCCGAATAGTAGACCACGTGGTAGGGAGTAAGAGGGGAGTGACAACATGTACACATTTCTAGGATACAGCAAGTGTTCAAGAATTGGTTGTTGTTAGTTACACAACCCTTGGCTTACAGGAGAGACCACTGAACTGTACCTGTAAAATGGGTGCTATGAAACTCAGATTTCAGTCTGAACAAATAAACAAACCTAATACCTGCACTTCCTTCCACACCTGTAATAGCACTAAGCACAGCTGTTCTTCATCCGACCTGGAATGGGAGCCTGTCCTGACACTGGACCCTGGGTGGCCACTTGCAAAGGATTAAAGTTCAGAATGATGAAACCCATTTGGCAGTCCTGAACTAACCACTGTCCAGTGGCCCTCAAACAAACCTGTGTGGCCAAGTAAAACATTACAAACCCAAGGAAGGTGGGATCTCAGGCCACAGAGCAACTATCCAGAGAAAAGCTGGATGCTCTGTTCCATGCGTTACTGTGACAGTACCAAGGGACAATGAAAAACGCAGAGCACCACTCTCTCAGAGCCCCTTCTTTCATGTTCTGAAATTGGTACTGGTACTGGGCACATTCTTCTTTTATTTTTTAATAAAAGCCCAACTATCCTTAAGGAGGACACTTTGATGTACATGTATACAGCAAAAGGATATTTGCAGTCAGCCTATTTTTCTTATGCTCCTGACTGGAGGCATGTTCAAGGTCTCCATCCTATGCCCTGGTGATTAGGTTTCCTTATACCAGCTTCCATTCCTTAGCTGTCTCTACTTCAGAGAACAGGTGTCCCCCCCGCTGTCACGAAACACCAGCCCATTCTGGCCCACCATCATTCTTTATTCTCGTCACACTGTCACTTCATGTCTAATGGGGATTCAGACAACCAAAAGGCTGGAGTAGGCCATGCTCAAAGCAGACCTTTTCAGGGTCACTAAGTGTTCTCCAGCCTCTGGTCCGCCTTTAGATCACCCTTTCCATTCCCACGGAACACTCAGCATTCTCTTTTCTGGATGACTCTCTCTTGCACAATGACAGTGGATAGATGTTCTCATTAATTATACCACAGGCTGAATGGCGTGTGTTACCACATACTGATATTCTGAAGTGACCTTGTTTCCCCAAGGAAAGTTCTAAAGACCATCATTCTAAATAGGCTGCAACAACAGCTTTCAGAATAAGCTCCAGCCATTCATTCTCACACGTAGACTTTTACTCTGGAAATTAAAGAACAAAACTCCACTCCAGCAAATCGCAGTTAAATTGATTTACAGAAAATGAAAATATAATGTTGGGACTGGTTTTTTTCGTAATCGACAGAGTGACTGAGAAGGTGGAGCCTCGTATACAATATTCTCTGGTTCACTCATTATGTCAACAAATGTGCGAGATAACTTCCAAGTTACAGCTACTGTCCCCTGAGTATCTGGTAAATGGCAGAGATGGCTGTACACTCTACATGCCTTACTTTATGTCCCATGACAGTCCTCAAGGGAACTATCATTTTCCTGCTAAAGATGGGAAATTGGGATTCAGAAAAGACAAAAACGTACCCAAGATCACCCAGCTAGTTCCACAAAGCAGACTCACAGCCATGTCCACTTAACTTTTGCTCCTCTTTCTACAGAATCCATTAATTCAAAGGTCAGAGCAAGCAAATGCGATGCCTTTTCAAAACCCATAACGAATGAATCTAAATACCAATTTTTAGTGTTTTCAAGTAAGAAAACACTTCATTTCTACCATAAACTTCTAGCATTTACTTTTTCAAAAACAAAAGTAATACACTATCAGATCTAACGCGGATATTCACAAAGTGAATGTGAGTGGATGCTGCAAGGGCTGGAGTCTCTGCACGACGCATACTCTACTCTGAGGCACCATCTTGACCTCACAGGGGGCTCATGACAAAGCAGGGAAATCTGAGAGCCCTGCAAGACGTCCTCTTATAGAGGAAGCCCGTTCCAGAGTACTAGGCAGCTCATCTCACGTCACACAGCTGACATGGACAGCCAACACCCAAGTCCAGATCTCCTGACTTCAAGAGCCACCACAACACTGTCGGAGTTAAGTCCATGGTTAAGCCTGCTGACCACATTTTCTTTTCCATAATTCCCTCTGCCTTGCCATAAAATATAATTGTACAAGATCTAAAATTAAGTTTCTTGGGACAACATTTCTAGCTATAAGGGAAAACAAAATCTATTGTTAAATTAGGTCAAAACTCAAAGGACAATCTCAACAAATGCACATCTGTGTGTGTTAGGAAAAGGAAGGCTCAGGTGAGCCAAGGGCTGTCATTAGAAAGCTGCTAGCTGAGCAGAGCTCTAGTCACTTCCTTCTGCATTACGTAAACCTCCTTGGGCTCCCTATTGCCCTGCCACTTCCTGTTGTGCAAGGACAAACAATGGGCAGACTGTCGCCAATGTTCCCATTCATTACACCACAGGCTGAGTGGCATTGATTACCGCATACTGGACATTTTGAAATGACCCCATTTCCTTTGTTCAAACACTCTACCCAAGTGTTTCAGTAAAGGAACACAATTTACTCATGCCTTTGAGAGAATGAAGAGATACCAGCAGCTGGGGACGCTGAATGGCATCATCACTCTGTTCCAATTATTATTTCATGGCTTCTCTTTATGCTGGCTTCCCTTCTGAGCTATGTCTAACTAAGAAAGAAATCTTAAAACCTTAGTCAGTCTCCCTAAACAAAACCTGTTCAATCCGGCAGATCACGCCCCTCCCTGGACTTGAAAAGGCTACAAACAACAGCAAATAAGAGAAAGAAAGAGCTCAGTCAGGGTGTGTGGGAGCAAGACAGAAGCTAGACAGGAGCTCAGCATGTCAGAGTCTCACACTCACTATAATTCTCAGCTCCACACCTAAGTCTGAGATCCTGGGGATAGAAGGCTAATACCACGTCCTGGGCCCCAAAAGTCAGAGAAGAAATTGGTGGAGACAGTCAGACATGAAGACCTCCAAACATACAGAGCTATCATTTTCGGACTCGTTGTTTCAATGTCCAAAACGAAAGGAAAGTGAGTGAGTACAAGTTAAGTAACAATCTGGTATTTTTACACAGTGGCAACCTAGATTAGCTAAGTGCTCTGTCGTCCCTCTAAGGATCTCAGTATGAGCACTGCCTCTGTGACCCAGAGAATAACTGCAGATGTGGTTGAGATAAATATCTTATGAAACTCCTCTACCATTGCCCTGAAGAATGAGCCCGAGTGTTCAACCTGGGATGGTGACAACAGACTAAGGATTCGGTAATACCACCCCTGCCATCAGCCAGGAGCTATAAAAAATACTAGCTACATACTAGACTGGATGGTTGCTCGTGACTTATGAGTCTAGGGGCCCACATCATTTCCTACTTACAGAAGGTGTAACTATGCAAATTCAATGCATAAATTGATCCAGGAAACAATGTCCCAATTCTAAGGAAGAAACAAAGCCTTACTTCTGGTAAGAGACATGAGGATGGTTAGGCTGGTATCTGATGGAGGACGAGTAGAGCAGGGAAGCTGGACATGGGTTGCTCTAGCAGGGTGGATAGAACAGAAGGCACAGAGCAGAGATGAGACTGGCCAGCAGCCTACACTTGGTGGATTTTGGAGACTTCAGTTATGACCATTACACATTACAGGTGAGTGTCTGTCCACAGGGAATCAAAGTCTCAGCAAAAAACAAAGGGAAAGAAATGCTGAGGTACTCTGGGATACAGGAAGAAGCCATCATGGAAGACATGCTCCAACTCTGACAGAGTACTACTCTGCATTCCCTCTCTGTGTATCTCACTGTGTTTGAGAGAAATAAGTTTTATTCCAGAAATGATATTTGTTTTCAGAACTCCTTAGGGTCCTTTGGTCTGAGCTGCAGTCTGACTGTCACCATACCCTTCCACATCAGCAATTCCCAGCAATTTAGTCTGCCCTCAGAAAAGAAAGATGCTCTCCTGACCAGTGTGCAAAGCAGGAGCTGTGGAGTCCCACCAAGATGTCAACCAAGCTATGGGGCTGTCCCCTGGAGATACTTTAGGAATCTCTGAGGCCTGGGAGAAGCAGGAAATGCTTCTATAAGGAGTGGTGTAGGTCTTCAGGTGTCTTCCCAGCAACTGAGGAGACTTCAGAGTGAGCAGGTAGCTGCAGCAGTGAAGACTAGTAAAGAGTAGACTTGTGGGCATTGACTGACGTTGGTCAACAAATCCAGTCACTTTCAAGTGAAGATGGTTCCAGGTCTTCTGATGCTCTGTACTAGCTAGGACAGCTTACGAGGTTACTTTCCAGGAAGGGCTGCCCAGACCAGGCTGTCTATGACTTCTAGCCCACTGACAGTGCCTAGTTCCCTTTACCTTATTTTATAATTGATAACCTTTATCTTTTTACGTGTTAGCTACTTTACCTTTCTGTATTTCCTTTTTCTGTCTTGCTCATTGTCTGCTTCTCCACTGGAGTATAAGATCTAGAAAGGATTTTTCCTGTTTGTTAGTCCTAATTCATGGACACCAACAGAGTTCTGGCACAGAACTTGCCAGTTCATCCACCTAGGGGATGGATAAAGGCGCATGTACTCAGAGCTCTGAGCATATTCAGTCTTGGTGTCCGAGTTTGACTCTCAGTTGCTGTGATACAACACTGACAAAGACCACCTTGGGGAGCAAAGGGTTTAACTTAACATTTCCATGTCACAGTCTATCATTGAGTGTTACCAAGGTAGGAACTCAAGCAGGGCAGGGACCTGCAGGTAGGAACTGAAGCAGAAACCACGAAGAGTGCTAATTACACCCTTGCTCTCAATGGCTTGCTCAGCCTTTCTCATACATCCCAACCACCTGACAGGGGTGGTACCACCCATAGTGGGTTGGGCCCTTCCACATGGATCATTAATCAAGAAAATGCCCCAAAGATTTGCCCAAAGGCCAATCTGATGGAGGCAAATCTTCAATTGAGGTTCTAGCTTTCCAAGTGACTCTAGTTTTTGTCAATTTGACAAAAACTAATCAGCAAATTTGGTGAGTAAGAAAAAAATCTATATGTTTAAGATGAAGAGTTTGTAAAAAGACAGGCTGAGGAAGTATTACTAAGAACCCACCACTAATGTGCTATGTAATTGACTAATTAGCTGTCATGTGTCCTTCTGATCTTTAAGAGTATGGAACATAGTTGAAGTCATGTTGAATGTATAGTTCCATGTCTTCGTTTTGTTCAATGATCTTGGTTTTCTTAAAGTGATCTATAAGAACACAGTTTCCCACACAACTCTTGATTTTCACCCACAGCAGGACTTAAACTCTGTAGAGTTTACTATGTGACCTGACCCAGAGTCTCAGGCTTTGCAACACATGTACTGTAGAAGAAGTCTAAAGATGACACAGATGCTCCAACCACGGCTCAAAGTTTAGTATAGCCATGAGCACAACCCATTCCCAGGCTCCTGTGGATGTAGTCATGTAATTGAGTTCAAGCCAGAGTTCTCGGAAACCGCTAAGTTCAGCCTGAAAGACACCCCTACTAATCTTTGCCATTCCACGGTGTTCTGCCAGGTGAATGCTATGGAGATCACAAAGCCACATGGTGTGAGGAACCTGAAAATCTGAACTCAACAGAAGAGAACTGTCTGCTAACAAGAAAGATTTATGTTGAACATGAGTACAAGCTACACTTCCATACATCTAAAATATTACACATGCCAAGTGCGTTTACAGCTGCAGCACAGCCTACCGTTCTCATACTATTCTCAAAACAGTTATCGCTCCCTGACAGAATGAGACAGCTTATCAGTTTGTAGGATGAAGTAACTGAAGACTCTAGGAAGCTGTTCATTTAACAAGCACTCGTTGTTTACTACAAGCTGGGCATTATTTTAGGCTCTTCAACAGTGAGTCAGCTTTCTATTACTATAAAAAACAAACCCCGATATAACCAGCTTAGACGTTTACACTAGTCTTTAAATTTGCACCACTATAAATTGTAAGTCAGACAGGGAGCATGGAGTTTTCTGGAAAGGTTTGTTTCCTGCATCAGGCTGCCATATAGGAACTTGAAGGAGAGGAAAACTACTCACTCTGTATCCAAGAAGCTAGAGGTTAACACTACACAGGTTGAGGTTTCTTTGAAGGATTTGGCAACTAAAATAACCTGGACATCTCCTTCCTGGGTGGCTCTACCACCTCCCAACAGTGTGACCCTGGGGAACAAACCTGTAATACATGGGCATTTGGTTGACATACAAGATCAAAACTATCATAGCACCAATGTACAAGTTTGCTAATATTCCTTATTATTTTTCAATAAAGAAATGCAGGACAGGAAGATCTTTTCTAAACCCTATTTCTATGTCCATAAACTAAGGGTCCTTAATACTTCCCAACCACTAGTTTTTAGACTACAGGTATTTTCTGGGTTTCTTACAGGAGGAAGCTATCTTAAAGCCTCTCACCCTGCCTACTCTGTGGAGGAAGAAGACAGGGGCTTTAGAGCCTGGCACATGTGGCTAGCACCAAGAGAGCTGACAGAGCCAGCTGTCTAGGGACACATCTAGGGCAGGCATGCTGCAGGTAATACGGCTGTTCACACATGCTCAAAAGTCAGTGTCTGAATGTGAAGAGAGTTAAATCTCAGAGCAGGGGTAGCCAAATAACCGGGCTGTGCTCATGTCTCGCCAAAAAACACAACCCTAAATTTCCAACAGGCAAGTAATAAATTTGACTCGGCCCTCCTCCAGGGTTTCTGTGTCTTGGCAGGGCAGGGGTGGTGGAAAGGAGCGTGGGGCCAAGGCCCAAGGAAGCACTGCACAGCATGGGTTACTGCCAGAACCATAGTGAGCCCAATCTCCATCTACATTTCCTGCCACCCAAGGGACCAGCTGGATTTCTTACTGCAAAGAAAGGTTGCCCAGAGGATAAAGAGGAAAGAGGGATTATAATTACATTGTGTACTCTCAATCTGAAGTTCATATCAGAGTAATGTGTAAGACAGAAAAAGAAAATTCAGACTTTTCTGGAAATGCTTTGTCTTGCAGCCAGCTGTCTCGGTGCTTTGCCCAAACCTCTGGTTTTAAAATGAAGCACTCAACTCATTTTATAATCTCAGGTCAAGAAAGCAGAAGTGGATGCCAGAATGTGCTCAAAGCAAGGACAGGAGTCAGCTCATGTTATTTAAAGGAGGTTCAGAGTAGAGTGGCAGGCAGGGTGTTGCTGGCCAATGGTCATGCTAGTCAGACGGGTGAACTGAAGGCACAGTGTGAACACTAATGTCAGCTTAGGGCTCCACACTCTGGGGACCACTCTGACCCTCCGTCAGTCTTTACCTTGGGAGAACACACAGTACAGTAGTCAGCTCACATACCTGGGGAATGGCTCCATCCAGGTCCATATTACAGAAGGAAATCCCTGTGGGCTCCCACACTCCCAACCCCTATCCTGGGTGCAGACTCAGAAGTGGCAGCTCCCACACATTTCTTCACACTTCAGTTGAGTGCCTACTGTGTGAAAATACAGTAACTAAAAATGAAATTAAGGGTTCCAGACAAGGAGAATATAAGAGTTTCCCTTATATGAAATATTTGTACCCAAAGTACTTCAGAGGGCTTTTGTTTTTTGTTTTGGATTTTGGGATATCTGCATAGACTTTACCATGTGCACACCCCTGATCCAGCCATCTGAAACTGTAAATGCTCCCAAATCTGACACTGTTTGCTTCTCAGGTCAATGCTCAAAAAGTTTCAAATTTTGGAGCATCTTAAATTTAGATACCCTGATTGGAGTGTTCACCTCATGGGGGGTTGGGGAGAGAGAGAGAGAAGGGAGAGAGAGAGAGAGAGAGAGAGAGAGAGAGAGAGAGAGAGAGAGAGAGAGAGAAAGAATAGTAGCAATCAGAAGATCCATCAGTCAGTAAGGAGCTTGTCATGCAAACATGAAGCCCTGTCTTTGACCCCAAACCCACATTCTAAAAAAAAAAAAAGCTGGGAGTGGTGACGTATTCTTGTAATTGCAGCAGTAGAGAGATAGACCCCTGGGGTTTGCTGGGCCAACCAGCCTAATCAGTGAGTTCCAGATCCTGTATCATATAACAAGGTAACAGTGCCTCTAGTAATGACACCTGATGTTGACTTCTGGCTTCTACACCCATGTTCACATGCACACATACATGTGCACCTGCACACATACACACACAAAATTCATCTTTCAATATCATTTTAGTCATTAAGTAATAGAAAAACCTTGGGCAAGTCCCAAGTAAACTTTAAGGACGGGGGTTTCTTGATCTGTGCAGTGAATTAGAGACTCTTTAGGATCTGTTTCCAATCTTATGTGATCATGTGTCTTTCTGAGCAGGGACTGCAACTTCTTCCAGCAAAATTCCTGGTGCTTCTCAGCATCCTATGCCCTATGCCAATAGCATATACTAATGCCAATACACCTAAGAATTAAAAACAGAGGTAGTACTAGAATCAGACCAGGGTTTACTCTTAAGATCTTTAAGCAAGGATATAATAGCAGATTAGCTGCAAGAATATATGCTTAGTAGCTTTATCTTGGGTTAGAAGCTATGAACTTGTGTCCAGGGACAGCAGCTAAAGTGAAGTACAAATGTGACCACATCATGACCCAGATCAGCCTGACAGGAAAAGCTCTGCTGTCTCCAGTGTCTTCTGCCACTTGCCTCCTTCCTCATTGTTACTAAAATTCTTTCCCTGGGCAAGACAGAAACAAAGTGAGCAGCATCTACCCCTCCTCCTAAAGTCCTAAGGACAAAGAAGACATGATTCCATCAAAGTTCACCCCAGGGAAGCAATGAGCCTATTAAACTTACTTACAGAGCATAGGTGAGGAGTTAGGAGCAGGACCATAGACAACCTTAAAGCAGCCACACTGGAAGGTCTGCACTCAGCATGGACAGTACCTTTCCCATGGCTACAAAGATGGAACCCCTTCTCCTCCTGATTCCCTCCCACCTAAATCCTCTAGTCCCACCCAGAAGACCATGTGCAATTGATGCAGAACTGAATGCAATTGGTTGGGAGGAGTGGCTGGATCATCAGGTGAGGATCCCATGACCCTCTCTACCCCTCCTTTTATGAAGGAAGGGAGATAAAGTCAATAGGCACAGCTGTAATAATCTTTTGCAAGCAGGCCCAGCAGAATGCCCAAAGATGTGGCAGTTTTGGCTGTAAGGAATAGTCTTGACCAATCCCTATCTCCAAAGACAAACACACTGGTTGACAGGCAGTCTCCTTATAATTGGCCTTTCAGTACACCTGAATTTCAATGACAGATAAAGCCTAAAGTGTAAAGTGTCTATCTGCTACCTTCAATCATTAACAGAAAGATAAGAAAGAAAGAAAGAAAGAAAGAAAGAAAGAAAAGAGAAAGAAAAGAGCAAGCCAGCTAGCCTACCAAAAGTGATCAGAAGTGAGTCCCTGCTTAGAAATCAGGGACTACTATTTTACCACCATCTATTTCCAGATCTCCAGACAACCCAAGCTTCCTAGGGAGTGAACCAGTTTGCTATTCACAAGCATTACTAGAATTGGACCAAACAGATAAGTTAACTACAAAAATTCCAAAAATCACATACTTTTGGTATGAAAGAAATCACTCAGGGTTTGTGGGAAACCACAGTTCACAGAAAATATCTGCCTTGCCTCTCTTCAGGTTTTATCACATGGGTTGTTGAGGGCAGTGTTCTAAACGGGCCGGGACTTGGCCTGCTACTAGAATCAAGAAACTTCACATGAGCCAATTCATGGCAGGGTCAGGCCTTTCTCTTTCAGTCACCATGTGTGCTGAGGACAAGGACTACATGCTGTAGTAGTCACTGACTGTAGATACTGACTGTACGGCAGGCTGGGGTCTAAGCATGGCACCTAGACTTTAACCCTCCTCAGACCTCACTCTTCTTATATCTCTGAACAGACCAAGAGACTGAGGCTCACAAGGATTGATTAAACAGTCTGAGGCTACCCAGCTAGTTACAGAGACAGTGTGACGATTGGACACTGCCATGTCGCTCTAGTGTTCACAGAACCATTCTGTGAAATGGTTCACAAACACAAAGGTCAGAGACTAGTATTCCAACATGAGACATCCCAAATAGAGAATGACAGCTGTAACTCTGTCAAGTACACCTCATATGGAGATTCCTCTCCATATTCTCTCTCTCTCTCTCTCTCTCTCTCTCTCTCCTCTCTCCTCTCTCACATACACACACACACACACACACACACACACACACAACAGAGAGAGAGAGAGAGAGAGAGAGAGAGAGAGAGAGAGAGAGAGAGAGAGAGAGAGAAACATAAAAATTCCCCTTGATATTTACGCACTTATAATTTATCTTATTTTATGACTGGGTAAGCTGCTTTAACTGAATTCAATTTATATATCTAAATAATGAGAGACAAGATCAGAAGCTCACAAGATCTCTCCAGTGTCAATATGCTATGGACTTTCCATTGCTCCAGAATATCCGGATATCTCACAGAAATTCCACATTGCAACCAGTGTCCACTGACAGCACTCTACTGACAGTGCCTCGTTGATAGTGATGCAGGTTTTATTGCTTCTGTTCTGTGTGTTTTCATTTCAGCAGCCAGACAAACTTCTCAGTGGGTATGCCATAGTTGCTCAGCAACACTGGTTTGGTGATGGGTAAGGGGGTAACCTTACAGCCAATAAGTAAACCAGTGGTTGTAAATATAAAATTTATCATTTAAGAGCATGACTCAAATTTCATATTTGAGTTCTAAATATGACATATAGCTGGGTTTCCTTTTGATGTAAACAAAGTGATCCTAGGCGCTGTAGCTTTATGGATGTCTGTTTAACCCTCTGCTGCATGCTCCTGGTAACTACTAGTCTCTGGTTTTCCACACCTACAGCACGGCCACTTCTTCCCACTTGCAAGCAGATCTCTCTGACCTTCTAGGGTAAGAGCAGAGAGCCCGTGCTTGCTCAAAACCACGTGTTCTGCCTCATTCATCTGGAAGTAACAAACCCAGCCCTTAGGTTTGCAGTGAGCAGGGATGGATGCATGGTTCAGCAGTTTGCTAACACTCACCCACTAACACATAAAGGACACATGACACCTCCAGTGGAAATCCTGAAACTGTCACTCCCTCTGCACTAAGAGCTGCTGAGGTCCTGCTCAGCAATCTGAGAACTGTTCCCTGTTTTGTAATAATCCCGAGTGACTACAGATTGACTATCCCTTCTCTGAAATGCTTAGAACCAGAAGTGTTTGAGGAAGTTTTATTGTTGTTTGATTTGGGAATAGCTAGATATACATAGTGAGGTATTCTGTGAATGGAACCTAATTCTAAAATGGTATTTATTTATACTTCATATGTGTCTTACACACATAGCTTGATGACAATTATATTTGGTATTTTTAGTATGCCTGTGTGGTACTTGTTGCTTGTCTATAGTGCTGGGGATGAAACTCAGCCTTTACCATGCTGGGCAAACACTTTTTCATTTACCTATGTCCCCATCTCTCTGCCTGTGTATTGAATGTGACCATCACATTAATTCAGATACAGAACTTTCTACTCTGGCAAACCTTTCAGATTTTGGAGTGTTTCAAATTATGGACTTGTACTGAAAATGGTCAATATACCTTAACTACTCAAACTGCATCTAAAAGGTTCTCAAAGAGAATTTTAAACTCAGTTAAACCTATTTAAGTGACTATTCTAAAACCTAGTCCTCAGCCCTGGCTCCGTATAAGAATCATGTAGAATGGTTTCATAATTATCAGTGTCCAGCTTCCCCTTCCATCTGGCCAATGCCCTTAGAAGTCTAACCAGCTTCAAGAGAGATTTGGCACCAGGACTTTTTAACCAGCAAATAGTTGGTTATCACTGTAACATTCAGGACACTATTGCACCAACAGGCCTATCTTGACAAGCTGGTTGGTACTGTAGCTCACAGGGTTCACAGCTCAGTAAGACTTGATGACTAACCCACAGCCCAACCCTCAGCAGCCGATACAGCCCCTTCTGGCACTCTGAAAGCCACCTAGTAAGAAGGAAACCTTGAGATCAGTCACAACAGAGAGTAAGTGACTGTGGTGTTCTTGGCTCTATATAAACACAGGTGTTTATATAGAGCCACTCCTGCTCCCTCGAGGCTCAGGGAACAACACAAAAGAGGTGGCAGAAGATTTTAAGAGCCAGGGGTCGGGCAGGGCTGCTGTAAAACAGGCCCCCTGCATTCATGAACTCACATCAGCTATGGCTACCTAACAAAACAAGCCAGTCAAGACCCAGCATGGATGGGAGAGGACCCATAAAGCCCATCTCTAGCTGAGGAGATACTGACAGTAGATGGCTCTTAGAAGAAGGTGAATGACTTTTCTTCAGAAGTGTAGCCTCTGGTAGGGTTGCTTATGCTCCAGCAGGTGCGCTACAGCCATGCACACGTGGGCAGCGCTAAGTGGGAATCAGTGGGTCAGGAAAAGAAAAAGGCACCATGAAGTTAGAAGGTGTATGTGTGTGTGCTGAAGGCAGAGAGGAGTTGGGAGGAGGTGCGATGGGTATGATCCAAAATACAGAGTATACATCTCTGAAATTAAAGAATAAATAAAAAATAGTATCAAAATGTATTAAGACAAGAAAATAGGAGGAAACTATTTGGGATAAGAGGGTCAGCAGAGACATAAAAGGGAAAAACAGGGGTAAATGAGAGGTGAATATAATCAAATTATATGATAGATGTTTCTGAAAATGTCATAATGAAACATTACTTTATATGGTGAATATATGCTAATATTAAGCTTTTACTTCTGCAGGATATTAACAGATGTTACTTAAGACAAGTGTTTTGAGGTAAAGTTAGTTTGGAATGTATTGGTTCTCTTTACTGTGAGACTCCTAAGAACTTTAAGTAGTATGCAAAATTTTAAATGTCTATGATGTGACTTTTCAGGGTGTGGTAATGAATATGCAAGAAGTTTAACCTACATGGGATGAGTTTTTAAGACTTGTTTTGGAAAGTAGTCCTTTATACCAGTGGTTCCCACATCCCAGTTAATGAAGGGCAGCATTAGGCATCATTTGGCAAGCTTATTAAAACAATGAATCACAGGCCACACCCTGGTTGGAGAGGAGAGAACACATCATTCGAATGAACAAACTCAAGTGATGCTTACACGTACGCAACTTTGGAGATTAGAGCTCTGCAGTTCATTATATAATTGAACAATATTTGAAAGGCTAGGGCTGGGAATATAGATAAATTGGTAGAGTACTTGTTAACATGCCCAAGGTGCTAGGTTCCATTCCTAGCACTGCATAAATTGAGAGTGGTGGTGCATACCTGTAATACCAGCACTCAGAGAGCAGAAGCAGGAGGACTGTAAGTTTAAGGTTATCCTCAGTATCAACCTGGACTACATGAGACCCTGTCTTAACGTATCTATTTAAGGCTATGTCAATGCCAAGCAGTGAGAAAGGTCATACTGAATAGCTCCAGATAATAGCATTTGCTACGATTTGGACATGAAGTTCTCCTCAAAATGTTCCTGTTTTGGAGACGTGGTCTCCAGCGTATGGATCCACTCACTGTGAGGTAACTGGATCATGAGGGCTCTGTCATAATCAATGCGTTAACTCCTTGAAAGACTGATGTTTGATAGCATCATGTACAAGAAGATGGGGGCTAGTGTCTGATTGGGACATGCTTTTGAAGGCTGTTTTCTCCTTGGCCCCTTGATATCTGCCTTTCAGCTGCCACAAGCTGATCAGCTCAGTTCCACCACATACTTCCTGCTGTGCTGCTCTGCCTCACCATGACCTAGAAACCATGGAGCCAAGAGGCCATATACTGAAACTAAATAAATTTATGTCAGTTATTTCGCCACTGTGATATCTGACTAACCAAGTTGTTTTATTCATTAAAGAAAAATGCATATATTCGTACCTTTATGAAAATAATGCTAAATGGTGGACATGTTAGCCAATTTAAACCTGCTGTTACAATGAATCTCCAGAACAGACAATCTTTAGCATCTCCGAGAACAGCCTATCCTTATTACTCATTAAAAACAAAGTGTAGTGATGGGCAACCCATCACTTGCTTTTCATGTTCAACTTCTCTTACCAGAGTTGATGACCCATAGCCAGTTGTTAAACAAGCACAGAGGTGCCATCGTCCGATGCAATTTCTCCTAGATAGAGCTCTCAAACTGTCCTTCATATGATATCACCTCATGGCAGGGATATGAGCTCTTCCATGATGAAAAATTTTAAAATGCATATTTGCTTATTCCTTGGTGCTCCCATGTAATCACCTGACCAATAAATCATTTCAGTGCTTAAGCAAAGAACCTACTATAGTTACTGGTAACTACACATTTGTACCATCTTTAAATTTATTTATTTATTGATAAGAGTCTTTTGTATCAAGGTTAGCTTCCAACTTGCAATGTAGCTGGGAATGACCTCAAACTTCTGACCCTGTCTTAGCCTCCTGAGTTTTGACATCACCAACCCTATTGAGTTCACATGGTCCTGGGGACGGAACCCAGTGATTCACACTGGCCAAACAAGCAGTTTCTCAACTACCTCCAAGTCCCAGGCCTGTACCATGCTCTGTGTTTACAGGCTATTTCACATGAATGATACTTGAGCTGCGTTCACAGAAGTCTTTAGGGTTAATTCGCCATAATCACATTCAGCAAATAAGAACCACTGAGCTTTCAGGTACTAACAGTGAGAAGAGCAAAGACTGTGCTGAGGCTCCTACATTCAAAGCAAATAATTACTATGGAAAGTACAGAAGCTATACACAAGAAAAACCTAAACACAGATCTATCTAGAGCAAACTCATGATAATAAGACTACACACGAACACAGCGAACAGCCATGGAGCAGTCTCACTGCACGCAATGCTGGACTACTATTAGGCCCATTCCTCATGTGCAGAGAAATTAAAGAACAAGCCTGACCAACTCAGCTGTGAAGCAGGAGTCAAATTCCAGGCTGTTCTCCAGTGAGAGCATTCTTCACCAGCGTGTCTTAACTACTGCCATGAGTCTGGGATGGAAGCCCCCACGGCCATGTTACCTCTTTGATTCGCTTGACTAGAGCATTCTGATCGAAAGCAACTGCCTCTGCGCACTGGTGCAGGTGGTCTTGGTACCGGAGGCAGAGCTGCAACACTTGCTGAGAGTCCAGCTTCTCCAGTTTGGCATTTGTTGGGGAAGTCTGTCCACTCAAGAGCCCTTTAGAGAAGAGAGATGGAAAATGTGGAATGAGAAATACTGTTGATGAACTTGTGACTGAGTTAGGTGAAGTTCATGGAGTCAGGGAAAGAGACATTTCATTTTGCATCTTCTGCTCTATGTAGATGAAAATCATTACAACTACCTTTTCTGGAGTCCCAACCGTCTATCAGCAGCTTTTGCCAAGTGCTCCCTGTGCTTTACTTTCTTAGCCTATTTTACACAAGAGGGAGCCAGGAGGATACTTCTGGATACTTCTAAGTATCTCCTGGATACTTCTAAGATTGACAGTGGCTTGCAAATGATGTCCAAGTATTATCACAAAAACCATTTGACCTCAGAGACTCCCTTGTAGAGTCTTGGGGCTCCTGGGACACCTGTCCCCCGACTGGCACATTCTGAGAATCACTCATTATACCATAGCATGCTGTTGTTGGACTAGAGCACAAGGAGGATTGATGCATGTGACATACGGCATGTGCTGAGCCTCCCGCGTCAAAACTCATCCTGTCCCTTCTACCATCAGCCCCTTGCTGTTCCCATACATGGAGACTCAACCCAAAGCTCTTCCCTGGCAGGATGATACGCAGGTGATACACACACAGTGGGCTGTGCCTGAGAATCCTCAGGCATGCTACACAGTGCTCACATTTGATGGGACTCAGCACTGGGGAGGGTGTAACATGAGATCAGAAGTTCGAGGTCATCCTCAACCCTATAGTGAATCCAAGGCCAACCCGAGATACACAAGATGGTTTCAAACAAAATAAAGAATGAGTTATACGCCAGGCTAGAATTTATGTCTTAACTATTTATTTGTAAGTAGGATTTTTCTTTATAACCTTTTATTGCTCAAATTTCAAACTATAGAAAACCAGGAAGAAACCCAAACACATCTAGCTTCCATAAGTCACATTTTATAATATCCAGACCTCACTACATAATTGTTCCTTCTTCTGAGCCATTAAAAATAAACAGACATTAGCTGGGCAGTGGTAGTGCAAGCCTTTAGTCTCAAGACTTGGGAAGGAGAGGTAGGTGGATTTCTGAATTTGAGGCCAGCACAGCCAGGGCTACACAAAACCCCATCTTCAAAACAAACATCACCCCCCCCCCAAAGCAAGAGATCATGATACCTTGGTTCATAAAATATTTCTGTCTACTTACAGTTAATTTTTCACATTGAATAAATTAAGTTTCTACATTAGTTTGGAACAGGGCCACTTCGTTTTCTAGTTGTCTTTAGGTTGTAACAGAGATGCACACAAAACAGACATTTACTGAGCTAAAACCTGATCTAACAGACTCTGTTTATAAAGTGGTAGGTTTGCATATGGCAAATACTGGACATATTTTCTAAGATTTTACATCCCTTTTGTACAAAAATGAGGAGTGGGCTCGAGGGAGTGGGTGAGGACCCAGACAGAAGGTAACAGAGCCAAAAATGCCTACTATAGCCACCTCTTCATGGAAAGTGCTGAGTGGAAAAACGAGCAGGGTTAGATTTTGGGTGACCATTTTTCTGAATTCTTTTATGTTAAACACCAAAAGAGTTAAAACATAAACCACAGTCCAGAGCTGTGTGGTTATTAAATTAGACTATTGCCAAACTGAATTTTTCAACCTGAGAGCTTAGTTGTAGAATTAGGAATTAATAGTATAATGTTAGACACATAATTTAAAAATGACAGAATAGAAAAAGTGGACTTTATAACTTTGGCTAAACTTACCGGGAAGGTATAATTAAGCAACAATAGTATAAAAAAGAAAAAGAAACCCCTCTGTGTGAACTAAATGCTAATGTCTTTCCCAAATAGCCACTTGAAATCCTACAGATCCTTGATCCCACCTCCCAGTGTTACAATTATAGGTGTGCACCATGTGTGTGCATACACACATGCATGTGAACACACACATGAATACTTCAATACTAGTCTGGAAGTCAGAGGACATTTAAACATTTTTTAGCCTTTAAATGTTTTTATTTATTCCTTGACAATTTCATCCATGTATAAAATAAATTTTGATAACATTCACTGTTCTCAGAGCCTTCCCCCATGTTCCTCTCTTAACTTCTTGTCCTCTTTTTTTAAACCACTGCATCCAATGAGTTCTGCTTATGTGCACGGAGGTGTGGGATTATTCACTGGAACCTGGTCAATCTGCTGGGAACCACACCCTAATGAATACCGACTCTCTAGTAGCCATCAACTGCCATCTGGAGGACAGCTTTTGGGAGTTTGTCTTAGGGATCAAACTCAAGTGTATATAGCTCTGCAGCCAACACCTTCACCTGCTGGATCACCTTGCCAATCCCCTGCTTGGCTTTTTCTGTCAGTTCTAAGAGTCCAACTCAGGTCCCTATGCTTTGCAGCAAACACTTTGCCCAGGAGTCAACTCCCCAGTCCCTACTCTTGCCTCTCTACAGCAAGGATACATTCTTACATGTATTCACTTTGTGGGTGGTGGGTGTGGGTGCATATGTACTAAGTGCCTTGCCCTGCTCTGCTGGCTTGTCTGTCTTCCTCTTGCCTTTCTGAGCAATCAGAATGGTGGGGCTGGTAGGGCCGGGGAGGTGGCCCAGCTGGTCCCTGCTTGTTGAGTATGCAGTAGTGTCTGGACCTGGATGGTCAGAAGTGACAGGTAACTGCCTTGTAAGCACTCATTGTGTTGTGTCCACCAGCGTAATACTATCCTTACACAGACCTAAGGAAATGAAGGGAACCAGCACATCGCAATGCCAGCTGTGCTTCACCTGTGC